>OY804592.1:5964539-6447039 GCA_963680895.1 Fragum sueziense
TATTGCTTTCTTGAATAGCATTTCACCATCTCGTCTGTAGCTCTGTAATCAGGGTTCTACACAGAATAACGAGACTTTCAACAACTAGAAATCCTTATTGGTTCCCTGGACACACCTCTGGATTCCAGCATGTGAATGTAAGCGCAATCTTGGTTGTCACTCGGCAACCTTTGTAGATTAGCATACAATCCATCAATTGGATCACCAAGGACAACTCTATCGAATCATACCTTGGATGCATCTCGTAGAACTACCTTCAGACTATGAATAGAATAGAATAGAACAACAGTTCAAAACGTTCGTCTGTGACTAATGTCAACAATTACGCGACAATGATACTGAAATGCATTGTTTGCAGTTCCAGTGTCCTCTCTTTTTAGAATAATTACAACCTGCAAGTCCCGCAAGTAGCCATGTTTGTGCATTTGGTTGACCATGAAAACTACTTTATGAAGCGTAGCTACTTCCGGCTAAGAAATCGGATTTTTTAAAGATTGCTTCATACACACACATCCGAGTCGATGATTCGATCTTTGGTCGACATTATCCGAGGATATCCGAACGACAATCCATTAATAGTCTTGCCAAACGTGTAGAATTCGATGGGCAGTTGTATTTGCAAGCAGTTTGTCGAAAATCGAGATGGCCATGACATCTTTTCTCTGTATAGAAGTAAATGGTTAAAGACCTTCTTCGTCACTTTTTAAGTTATACGAGGGTTGTTTGATAAATTCGTGGAATTATTCTGTTATTCAAATTCGTGGTTGAACATCAGACTTAAATCTGTTTCGTGATAAATCTTAACTATTCGTTATTAAGTGTGCAAAATATCAAAATGATACGTTCGCAAATAATTTCTACAGAAACCATTAAATAAGGCCATGTCTTGCCGGTTGCCTTCGGCCAGAGCGTCGCGTAACGTCACACCGCCGTAATTGACGACAGGGCTGTGAAGATGATAATTAAGCGACCGTTGAGTATTTCAATATTGTCTCCAACGACACCTTTGAAGTTCCTATTTATGTGTTTGAACAATTAGATGTTTACTTAACCCAGTCACTGATGAATGACATGATAAACTAGCGATTTTCTTTAGTTCGTCGGAAGTTTCGACATGCTGGCCAAATAACCATGATATTAGATCCGTACTGTCCAGGTATGGGGCGTGCCTAGCGTTTTACATACATAAATTTCTTTCTTTCTTTCGGGATCATGGTAACGAAGCCGCATTTCGCCAGTCGTTACAATTTTGTCCAATGATTTGTCGCAACCAGACTCATACCGCATTAGAAAATCTCAAGAATAGTTAGAAGACTGAACATGAATCTTCGGGTCGACGTTCTTCGGGTCGACGTTCTTCGGGTCGACGTCTCGTAGAAGACGAGAAGCCAAACTACCGGAAACCTTTAACATAATTATTCAACTCCTGTAAAATTATGATAAACGACTTTTAATCAATTCTAAAGAGACAACTTCACTGCAATATTCCGTACAGTCAAGCACCTATCCGACCTGACAAGCTGCCCTTCACAAGCAGTGTGTTGTACCCTGACTGATTGAATGGTTTGGTCTCCTTGGACAGTCATCGCCATGTAACGATGTTTGTCTGTCTTTAACCATCCACGCCACGTCAATGCTAACGGTTTTCCACATATAGACACATTTTTCGACTTGCCCATTTCTCTTAATTTATCTGTAGGCGATAACTGTAAACAAACACAAAACATCTCGACGGTGCGCCACCATGTCATCAGATGACGTCAGTTTTCTTCGACGAATTGCTTACGACATGATCTTGAAAACAATGTTACATGTCAACTTTTGAAATATGAATGAAAAATTTTCAGAAAATGAATAAACGATGTCAAACAAACGCAAGCTAAATTTCCATGGTTCAAGCGTACATTGATATGGTGCTCAGGCACGATTTTCATGAACAAAATTATTTCAAAACTGACCAAAGGCAACGTCGCGTTTATCGGTTGCTATGGAGACTGAAAAAAGTGCATTAGAGTGGGCAAAAATTATTGCCGTTTTACTCCCAAATGTATGACATGATTTTCTATAGCAGTAATTAATTTCATTATTTTTGAACACGAAGTAAAAAAAATGAGAAACAAATTCCGCGAATTTATCAAACAACCCTCGTATATATGTTACAGCCAATCTGTGAAATCAGCCATTTCATGAAATGGCTGAAATTTTTAGCTATTTCATGAAATGACTGATTCACTCAGTCATTTCACGAAATGGCTGAAATTTTCAGCCATTTCATGAAATGGCTGAAAAATTGCTCCAGCCATTTCATGAAATGGCTGAAATATGGAAATGTGAATAAAATAACAGGAATTAAAAGTTTTTTCAAGGCTAATGAATCTATAAAGGTTTTGCAAACTATATTTCAATGTAAGCAATAGTGTGCTTTACTACTATACTCCATTTTAACATTTAAACATTTGTTTTCAATTTCCATGTTTCCTTCGAAATTTATTTTTTTATTACTGAAAATGAAATAAACTTGAAGTAAAATCATTTTTACACAGATTGGTTGAAATTAAATCACTCATTCTATAAAACACCTTAATGCTAAAATTATCGTTATTTTGATTAAAATAAGTCAATTATATTTGAAAACTAAAGTAAAATAGCAAATTATTGTTTCACAGTTTGGCTGAAATAAAGTCAGTCATTCTGAGTAAACCTTTAATGTTAAAATTATATTTTTTTTATCCAATTACAATGTCAAACTGAAGCAAAACCATTATTTCACAGATTCAAATTACCATCAGGCCTATTTTGATAACAAAAATCCTTTTCAGTTGAAAATTGGAACAAATATGAAGCAAAATCATACGGTCACAAATTGGCTGAAATTATACCAGTCAATCTATCTAAAACTTAAATGAAATGATCAAATTATCATTATTTTAGCGGCGAATTGTAGCAAAAGCATTATTACACAGATTGGCTAAAATCAAACCACGTATTCTATGTAGCACCTTAACCCTTTCTCAAACTGCAAAATTTTAGAGTAGTCATATTCAAAAGTTGCTTCAGATTACAAAATGGTTGTTGATAAAGATGGGAGTTGTGTGCAATATAGCACAGACAATATTGAGACAAAAGGAGAAAATGTTGTTCATCATGGACTTCAGAGTGAGGTCTTATTTAGGAAAGGGTTAATGATGAAATTATCATTTTACTGATAAAAAAAGTCAAGTATAATTTGCAAATTAAAGCAGAATATTAGATAAAGTCATTTTTTCACAGATTGGTTGAAATAGAGTTAGTCATTCTGTGCAAAATTAAATATTCAAATAAAACAATTTATTATACTCTTTTCCCTCCTCTTTAAAATTTTCCAAAAACGAGATACGAGGCTTTGCATTTACAACGACGAAATTCATTATTTCACACATTGACTGAAATAAAACTAGCCATTCCGTGTAAAAAAAACTTGAATGTCCAAATTATCATTAGTTTGATAAAAAAAAAATGTTAGTGGCAAATTGAAGCAAGATCATTATTTCATAGATGGACTGAAATTAAAATCAGCCCTTCTGTGTAAAATTTAAGTGTTCAAATTTCATGAAAAATCAATGTAGACTTTGCAAAATTTGAAGCAAAAATGAAACAAACTCATTATTACACAGAATGGCTGAAATGAAACTAGTCATTCTGTGTAAAACATTAATGTTCAAATAAGATTTATCGAACAAAAACAACTATAGTAGCAAAAAGAAGCAAATATGACCAGTTCTCGCCACATTTCATGGTTGTATATTACTTACATTTTATTAAAGAAGTATATCCCGTATGTTACCCCAAAATTCGTTTACATGACCTTCGCTCTCCATGTGACCCAAAAAATGTTTATGTTTTGTGCGCATGCGCAAAAGATAAGGGAGCAGTTATTATGGCACCCACTAATTGGTTTTCCGGCGTCTACAGTACCAGTTCTCGCCAACTCATTTTTACCGTTTTTAATTCACAATATTCTTGCGATAAAATATGATTTACAGTATAATTCGAATCTTATGACTATTTTAAGTAGATACATTCAACAAACAGCGATACTTGAGTTATATCAGACAAATATTCAACATAATTTTATGTAAGTTGGTATGTTTCGCAGATTATGTCTCTTTGTAAAGGCAATTCCCTGCTCAATTAGTGGGACAAATATGAACAAAAACTAACGTTTGCATGATGAATAACAGTTCAGCTACGATTTTAAATATCTGTACGTACCTTCCCGCATCAGCTGGTTTTACACTGATGCCCAAATCAAACAGATGGTAAGTCAATCTTGTCCAGGCGGCGGTTCTCGTGATTATGTTGGTCCCCATTACGCTGACGACGTTGTCAGTTGTCAAACTTTCAAAGGTCCTGATATATTTTGGTAAAGTGGGTATGGCAGTCCATCACACCACTTCACAGTTCATATTGTTTATGCTGTGATCATGAAAATATTCACAATGTCCAGTGCCGTGTTTCTTGTGTTTTAATGTAGCCGTGTTTTAGGGGATGGGTGGGGTGTGATTACAGGACAGATTTATAACTACGACAAAAGTTTGAAAAAATCCTTTGATTTTGACTGTCTGGTGCATATCAATTAAGTTGACCAGAGATAATGGCTTCTTGGTTAATGTAGGGAGGAATTGGTGTAGTGGTAAAGTGCTGGAATTGTAACAAGGGGGTCACATGTTCAATCCTATCACTCCAGTCTTTCGGATGCATCTTTCAAACAAAGTCCAAAGTATCTGTGACCTAGGCTCTTTAGTGGGATGTAAAGTTCAATTCAATATAATTAATCTGGTTGAATTTCAAGTTATGAGAGTAATAAATACAATAATGTTTAAACAGACAGTTAAAATACAACGTTTTCTATATACACTCACATATATAAAGCTCATGCAAAACTATTCTTCGATGCACTGTGGGCAGACGAAGGAAATTTCATCAAGATTTTCATCCTCTGGTATATCGACACACTGTGGGTGAACCCAGTCCTCACAGTTGTCACACCCCACCCATAGCGTATCTTCATCCTCTTGACCCTGGTCGGCCATTCCACACACCTTACAATAATAAATGCTCTCTTCTGATAGCTTTTGTCGTTTTCTGTTCCTCTGTTCCGATCTTTTTGCCTTTTCATCCTCTCTGGCTTTTCGCTTTTCTTCTGTCTCCTGTTTCCTCCTGGCTATTCCCTCCTTCTTTATTTTCTCTTCTTCTACTTTCTCTCTTAACTTGTTGACATGTTCATCTCTTGTTATAATTCTAGCTTCTGTGACCAATTTTCGTCTGAATGTTTGCGGTTTGCATGGTACCGGGGTGAATATTTTGGACAATGCCTCTGGATTCAAACCCTCTGTCACGAGGGGGTTTTCTCCAAGAAAGGTACCACAGGTGGTGCATATGCTGTTATTGTTGTCGCTTGTTGATGAGGTTGATTTGTCATTTTCGGTATTTGGTTGTTCTTCGTTTTCACCGCATGTTTTAGTTGCGATGGTGTGAGTTTGGGTTAATTGTGATTTGTCGATGGCATCTGGGTTGAATGGACAAATACCGGTCTTTCTGAATGCATCTTTAATTCTGGCCGGAGAACAAAATTCATCTATGGCATGGGACAATATGGAAGGGAATTTAGCCTTGTTTACTGTTTGGTGTTTGTTAATATGACCTAGGGTGACGGTTGTTGAGCTAAATTTTGACTTCAAAGGACCATTAATACTGACATCTAGTGGTTGAAGTAAATGGGTTGTATGTGGTGGCAATCCAAACAGCTCAATGTTGTTTTCCTTTGCATGCTCAATGACATCTAAGGTCGTGCGGGAATCATGGTTATCTAGGATGAGGAGGACCGGTCGTTTTGGGCCACAATTAGGGACAAACACTTGCTTAAACCAGGCTAAAAATAGCACACTATCCATGTACCCGCTGTCGGAGTACCCGAACAGCCAGTCACCTGGAACACCATCTTTGTAAGCAACGTGTGGCAGGCTTTTTTCGAAAATTACGAATGTTGGCAGAATTCTACCATCTGCACATATGCATAAGTGGGCAGTAACGTGACCGGAGGACATAAGGGCTTGCTGGTAGCTGTGATGCCCTTACAGCAAGCACCTTTTGTCTAGATTTCTCTTTCCCACTCCATCCGGTTTCATCACAGTTGAATATTTGGTTTGGCTGTAGTTTTAGGCGATCAATGGTGTCCTTCAGCAGGCCAAAGTGCTGATTTATTACATTTGCATAGGACATCCGACTTCTGCTTCTGTCTTGTAGCTGCGGCTCTCTCTCGGACAGTTCCTCATGGTTTTTCATAAATTTTCTGAACCATTTATCGCTCGGGCCCTTCTCTAGATTGAATTTTGTATTTCTTCCACTTCTTTTTACAATAGAGATTATAAACTGGCGGATTATGGTCCTCGTCATTGGGAAACCCCTGTTAGCTAGGTATTTGGCGTACGTGACCAATGCATTTTCTTCTTCGCTCGTTAGTTCGGAGTCTGGACCGGGTTTGAATTTCATCACAGATTTTTTCACATGATCATCGAGTGTTTTCCGTGGTAATCCAAAATCTCTGGCTGCCTGACTAACAGAGAGACCTTTTTGACAAACGGCTTTGATAGCTTCTTGAATCTGCTCTTTTGTATAATTACGGCTCTCTTTGCTGTACCGTTTCGGCATGTCTGAAATCAAAAGTCATCAAAAGAATAGCAAAATGTATACATTAAGGTAAGCCACTGAACTTATTTTTCTGAGCTTTCATTGGACTTGATTTCAAAAATCGACCGGCGGAGGATACCGATATGTCTGAAGATTAGTCAAATTGTGCTAACATTTACGTTTGTAATTTATAAACACACAATGATTCAAATTTGGTCGCTATTTAGCCGATATAGTTTTACTTTTCCTGCGATGTTTTCTACCGTATTTGATCTTTCCTTTCTTCATACAACCCTTCATTTGTTTTAGAACAGCAAGTTTGAAATCCCCTTTACCCCGAAAAGGTATCAGTGGTCATACTAAAATACGCCATATTGGGAAAATTCGCCATATGGCGCCATATCAAAATATAGACGCCATATGGAATTATATGATATGGAAGTACATGTATACTGTAAGGAAATTTCAAGACTTAAAATAACAAAATCGAATAATATTAGACAATTTCGTATATTCGTACTTAGTTTTAGATAATTAAGTCTTGATATGACCGAACACCATATAAAGATAACAGATTATTCCATATGGCGTCTATATTTTCATATGGCGCCTATATGGCGAATTTTCCACATATGGCATATTTTAGTGTGACCGGGTCTTAGACAAAAATGACGCCAAAGCTATATCTTAATTGGGAAAGGGTTGAGGAGCAAAATGTTCAGAAACGTAGGCTATGCAAAGTATCAAAATTCATTTGGTAGTTATTCAATTTGTATTTGTTCTCCACAACAAGGATGTAACTCGATCCAAAAGGCACAATACACACATAACACCCTCCACCCCACCGATACAAACAGATATAGATATAAATAAAAACACAGACACAGGAAACAATAAAAATGGCAGTTTTAGATCTAGTAGAAATCCACGTATCTTTGAAAGATTTTTTTTTTTTTTTTTTTTTTTTTTTTGATAATCAGCAACTTCTCCTTTTCCGCAATATTTTCTACAGTATGCTGTTCAATATATCATTTTTTACTTTTCACATTTTTACATCCAACAAAACACGTCCAGATGGATTGCTCACTTTAATAACAATGATTGTAAACAATACAAAATGAAATGACGTTACGCACGCGCGTCGTTGACGTCGCGTAAATGAACGTGCTAATTGACGTCGCGGGAAAAGGATATAACATTTCTCCTATTTTATAAAAAGAAAAAGAAAGAAAATCTACAATTGATTAGAAAAAAAATAATAAATAATTAAAGTATAGAAAATGAAAGAATTAAGTTCAGTTTGTACTTTATCACTGCTTAAGTCTTAAACTGTCAAAGATTTATTCTATCACTTTTAAAATCGTTCTGTTGTATTACTTAATTCACATATATTTAGTTAATTGTTCTGCACTCCATTTTATCTCGTTTTCTCATGAAAGTCATTTTGTCTCTGCACCAGTCTTCCTCTCCCTTCCACTGCGGATCGTCGTCCTGACTGGACCTGATTGTTCCTCGTTTCTGCTTCACCCAGTAGTCGCATTCTCCAACTACCAGTATCGCGTGTGTAATAGTTATCGTGTTTCTCTGTCAGTTTTAAACATCCATCTCTTCCAGTGGCACAGCTCTTGATCGCCATGCTTGATCCATCCATACTATTGTTCGACTCGGCTTCGAATCCACGAGACAGCCGATTCCTTCGTTTGTGTAAACCATGTCTATCTCTCCTATTATTCATTTGTCTCTGTCTATTTCCATGATCACTATCTCTATGATTTCTCCTTCTGTCACCGTTTCTGATTCTCAATTCATTCTGTTCTTTAAAAGATCCAGCTACATCTATTTTCATCATACCGAGTTCCATTAGTGTTTGTTTCCCTAACAGTGGCGGTGAATCTATGTGACCCTTTATTACTATGAACTTGGCTTTCGTTCCTCGTGTCTGGTTGCGCACTGTGGTAGTAAACTCGCCCTTCACTTGTAAATTACTTTGTAGAGTACTTAATGTCACTTTACTTTTCCTCAATTTGGTTTCCCGATTCGTTTTACATTTGTAGGCCCTGTATTGATTCTCGTCCATAACATTGGCATCGGCCCCACTGTCCAGCTCCACATTCACCAACACATCGTCCAGCATTACAGGGACAGTCTCTTTGTTAGCACTTATTTCACGTTTACTTGTCTCTCTAACATTACGTATATGGTGTGTAGCATTAATGAAAAATTCCCTGTCAGAGTCTGACTCACTATCTGGGGAGCTTTCTCTTGATTCCTGGTCTGTATTCCTATCAATATCTACTGCTCTAACATCTCTGTGACTTTTCCTGTACCTACGCTCGTCTCTACTACTTCTATATGTCTTTCTGTGTCTACTACTTTTCTTGCACACACTGGCAAAATGATTCCAGCCATGACAATCATCACAACGTTTACCATAAGCGGGACAGTCTTCACGTCTACGGAAGGAATGAACATAATTACAAAACTTACAGTTTTGGCGCTGCACTTCAAAATCACTCTCCTCACTCGGTGAATACCCTCTCCTGTTTTCCCTGTCTCGGTCGACTCTCGCTACTTCCCTGTGGTGGTATTTCTCTGTCATATCAGTCACCTGTAACCGCGTGTCTTCAAGCTGGTGAACTTCCTGCAGCATTTCACTTAATGACCATTTCTTGTTAATTGTTTTCCTAATTAACGATTGATTTTCCGTTGTTTGGATGATATGTTCCAGTATTCTATCATCTTCGTCTGGAAACTCGCAATCATGCACCTTCTCACGTAACCTGGTAGCATAAGCAGTCGTTGATTCATCTTTCATGGGTCTCATTTTCAAAAACACGTACCTGGCATAGTGCTTGTTCTTCTTTGGCGCAAAGTATTCATTCAGTTTTTCTCTAAGTTTCTCGTAACAGTTTAGAACTCTGTCTTCTCTGTTTTCTGGGTCAGGTAAACTCTTCTCGAGTCTAGCGATTTCCTTCCCTCCGTAGATAATCAGTGCGTCTTTCTTGTCAGCCGGGTCACCGATTTTGAAAAATCTAAACTCTCTCTCGATACCTTCCAACCATTCTTCCCACTGTTTCCCTATCATAATCTGGTCGCCATCCGGATTGAACTGTGTAGATCTCAAATTCCTGCTCTCTGTAACCACAGTTATATGCTCAGCCATTCTTCTTTATTTTTCTCAATATTTCTTAGTTTATCCTCGTCGCCAATTTTACATCCAACAAAACACGTCCAGATGGATTGCTCACTTTACTAACAATGATTGTAAACAATACAAAATGAAATGACGTTACGCACGCGCGTCGTTGACGTCGCGTAAATGAACGTGCTAATTGACGTCGCGGGAAAAGGATATAACACACATAAAATAATTTGTTGTCTCCAACTACTTGCAAACGAAATCGGTATTTATTTTTGCTGTTTGGGCATTGATTAAATAAGACAGAGAGAAAGACAAAAGTTAATGACTGCTCCCCAGATTAGGTTTTTCCGACTCCATGACGTCATATCTGGGTCAACTTGAAGTGCGTTTCCAAGCAAGATGGCGGACTTTACAATACAGTTTCAAAACAGTATTTACACGTCTAATACATGACTGGTTGTGATATTTTCTACATATGAAATAGGAAAATATTTTTTGTTTGATATGTGATAAAATGGAAATCGGTATTTGCATCAGGTAAGCCATAATTATTCATAGAACAGGACACCACGTGACCCCCTCGATTTCCGTGTTTACATTTGAGGGGGTCTCTAAGGGAAATTGTGTTTCATTACCAAAATATTTGATAAAATCTTACCTGCAGTCACAAGATGTTTTGGCATTTCTTTCTTCTTTTTTGGAAATAAATCGCGTGAAAAAATATCGCGGCTTTATCGCAAAACGCGTTAGTTGGCGAGAACTGGTACGCGGCGAGAACTGGTCGCCAGCCAGTAGTATTTGGATTTCTTCTTTAATTTCACTCGCGTTTATCATACATGCACTTTTTACACAGGCCCGAAGGAACAGGGGGGGGGCTAGAGGGGGCTAAGCCCCCCCCCCCCAATGTTGGCCAAAAATGCCAAATTTTCCTAATTTTACAATGAAATTTTTGAGAAAATCCAAATTAGTCCCCCCCCCCCCCCCCCCCCAATATTCAGGACAAAGGCTTTAGCCCCCCCCCATATGAAATTGCTTCCTACGGGCCTGTCACATATTGTTGTAGTCATTTTTTGTACATTTTCGATTATTTTTATTGACAAGTGTGACACCACATAATAAAACAACAGTTTTCTGTTGGTGTGACACCTTGTGTTGGTTAACTAAACAGAGTGACCTCCCTTTTACTGATTGACAACACGAAATTTTGAGAAATGTCTGACAAGAAAAAGCTGCAAATTCCCAGTGAAGATACATACAAAAGAATAAATTTTCTTTATCAGGTATGTATGATTATTTTGCTGTTAGCTTTATATAAATCACACTGTTTATTGAGAGTGAAAATCAAAATGATGCTTTCGCCCCACAGGTAGTTCGTACACATTTACATGTATGGTGAGTATACCTAATACCGGCGTATACGAAATACCGGTGATTGCTGAAATATCCGAATAACAACATGTGCACCAAAGAAAACACTCACTTCTGCCCACAGTTATTTGTTTTGGTACGGACCGCTGAGCAGTGCCCATTTTTGTCTACAAAAATACTCTATTGATGAAGGAAAAGGTCTGTCTATTCAAATAATTCCATAGATAAACTATTCTCTTGATCTCCAACAATAAAAACTCCCCTAAAATGATATAGAAATACTGAAATGACAACAGTGACATCTATCGGCTGCTACATGACCTTTACCCTTTTTCACGTGAAATGATGTCACGTGATT
Source organism: Fragum sueziense (assembly GCA_963680895.1). NCBI lineage: Eukaryota > Metazoa > Mollusca > Bivalvia > Cardiida > Cardiidae > Fragum > Fragum sueziense. The sequence goes on from OY804592.1 coordinate 5,976,077, forward strand.
GCCTTATTTGGATTGAAAAAAATCTATCTAAAACCAAATCGCCGGTAATTCGGTGTTTTCATTTACATATGAAGGTCTTCACCTCGTGAGTAAAGAACCCTGTGAAAGACAAGAAAGGCTCTTTTTTGCATTGAAAATCATTTTTAATTGTCAAAGAGATATCAAATCAGCATCTTTGACTCAAAATTATACAGCCATTGTGGGTAAAGAAAAACTTTCTCAGTTATTTACCTTACATCAACGGTATTACGTATTCCCAGCATATGTTTGACAACACAGAACAGTTTAACCTTTATCGAAAACTGAACTTCATAACAGTTCGCTAAAATGATAAAATGAATGACTGTGTATCATCAAACCATGATTTTCAGGGTTGCCACGCGTCAGGGAAATTTAAATTTTTTCAAGGTCAGGGAATTGTCGGGGAATTTTGTGAACTGTCAGGGAAATTTGAAAATATTGGTAAATGTCAGGGAATTGTCAGGAAATTTTGAAAAAATAAGATGAAGTGTCATATAATTCATGATTTCAACATCTCATTTTAAAATTGTCTCGAGACACCGCGAGTTACCGCGAAATCAACGCAAAGAAACATGTCAGGGAATTTTTCAATTTTGTCAGGGAAATGTCAGGGAATTGTCAGGGAAATTTGTTTCCGATGACTAGTGGCAACCCTGTAAAATGATCAAATATGATCGTAAAGGGAAAAGAAAGTTTTTACAATCATTGTGGACTTTCAAAGGGACCAAACTGAAAGTGTATTACAATGTTGCCTACATTCATTTTTGTACAATGTTGTAACAAGCAATCGCCCAATAATTACACATGTATCACCATCTGTGAATTGTTCTGATGTTCTCACATTAATTTATTGTTTTCAATTCCAGGCAGCATACAAATGTTACAACACAAATCCAACAGATCTCAGTCTGTGTAGATACTATGTTTACACCCTACAGGCCGTAGCAAAGAGGGTAAATTTACAGTTGTAAGTATCAGTTAACTGAATTCCCACATTACCGGTAAACATTGTTAAAAATTGCTTGCTTATTTTCCATATTTTTTTCCGCAGCCAAAAAGCTGTAGAAATTCAGAATTTCATCATTTAATTTCACTATGAAAGTGTCTGTGATTTTTCAATTTTGGCGAGCTTAAAATCTTCTGGGCCCCCAAAACATTTGAGACATCCATGTTTCCAGATCAGCATGTGTCTGAGCACATGTCCTTCGATCAGGACCCATACGGCTACTGTACTGTTGGTAGGCGTCATGGAGAAGCTATACGAGAAACATGGATATGATCTGGATCTATGTTCAGGGCTAGAATCTGACTAGCAATTTTGTGCAAGTGGCTTTTGAAACCACTAGCAAAAAGATGAATTCAATTGCTAAAAGCCATACATCTCTTATGTGTCTTGATTTAACACTAGAAAAAAAATCTAGTTACAGAAACTATCACTTGCAATTTTCATTTTTTGACTAGCAAATTGCCAGTATGCTAGTTGAAATTCGAGCTCAGATGTTGGTCTTAACCCGTTACCAAATGATAAAATTTTAGCCTAGTCCAAACTCATAGGTGTTGCAGACGATAATTTCCATTGAACAAAATTTAACAAGTTTTGGTCTTTCTTGGTAGAAAACATTGTGGGAAATGAAAAAAATTGCTTGTCACATGCAGTTTCTTCATTTTCCACAATGTTTACCAAAGCCTTTATTTTGTGGGGCGTCCAAAAGCGTCAATGTGTGAGAAAGGGTCAAGGGCCCTCTTTTTGGATCTTGGCGAATACATATGTTACATGGTGGTAGATTGTGACACATTTGAAGCCATTGGGCTATGGGGAACTCTTGAAGGTATAGGGACATAATTACATCAAATTACTTGAAGGTGTTTACTGTTACCGTAGTAGGGCCCCTGTGGCTTATTGGGCTGGGGATAACTAAAGATTTGTTTTCTTTCACAGACACCCTACAATGAAGCGATCCATGTGTAGTCGATGTTGTAATGTATGTTATTGATTTGGGGATATTATCCAGCAAGATTAACCCGGTACATCTGCATATGTAATGACCCCACTTCGGCAATGTTTTGTTAAGACACTCAACTAACGGACTTTCCACACGAAAATTAATGAGTATCAGTTTAATGTGGTCAGACAATAACTACAGATTTGTTTTCTTTCACAGACACCCTACAATGAAGCGATCCATGTGTAGTCGATGTTGTATGTTACTGATACCCGGAGTGACTGCCATGGTTAGGCATAGAAGTAGGTATACTCTGGTTATGGTTTAAACCCTCTCTCAAACAACAAAATTTTGGTCTGTTCCAAATTCAAAGATGTTGCAGACAACAATTGTAAGTGAATGAAATTAAAATATTTTGGTCTTTTGGGTAAGAAAATATTGTGGGAAATGAAGAAATTGCTTGTTACAAGCATTTTCCACAATGTTTTCCAAAGCCTTTATTTTGTTGGGCGTCAAAAGGCGTCACTGTAAGGTAATGGATTAAACCCTCTCTCAAATAAGAAAATTTCTGACTCTTCCTATTGAAAGCATTCTCAATTAGGGACATGAAAGCAAGATAGCGTTCAATTAAATCTTTTATGCTTGAGTATCCACAGAATTTAACATTGGCTAACAAAGGCAAATTCTTAACTGGTTTGGTTTGTTTGACTTGATTTATTGGGGTTAAGGCTGTTTTCAACTACTGAGGTCATATCACACCCGCTGGAGCACCTAATCATGGCTTTCTGTCATGTCTCATACCATTACCAGTACTACCACAACTTCCTAAACGAGCCCCCAGCTCAATATTTGTTCATGCTTTTGAACTGCAATTTCTTTATTACATGTAGATCTATTTATATTCATTTTGTCATGAATATGAAATTTCTATCATTTCGGTCAGTTGAATGATTCAATTAAATATGTGGTTTGAGGCAGGTTTGACTAAAAACACAAATCATGTCATAATTCATGATAATGTTGTACATTTAAGGTAAAAGACAAAAACATGCAGTCATCACATGCCTAGAATGTGGTACATTCAAAAGATACCTGACTATTCCTGGGAAGATTCCCTGGTCAGAAAACGAGGACAACTGGATTGATACAATCATAGATGGTGAACCAATCAAACATACAAATCAGCAACCATACCAGAAGTTGAGTAAGAAAAAACAGAGAAAATTGTTGCGAGAACAACAAGAAAAACAACAACAACAACTAAAACAGCAGCAGCAGCAGCAGCAACAACAAGATCACAGTAGTAGTGTTCAGGAAAGAGAACAGAAAAAGACAGTAGAACTTGAAACAGGACCTAGTCTTGAAAGTCAACAACAACAACAACATAATCAACAACAACATAATCAACAACAACATAATCAACAACAACAACAACAACAACAGCAAAATACAGTCGGCACTCGTTATGTCGACATCGGATAAGTCGAATTTCCGCTTAAGTCGAAGTGAATGTTTGATTCTGTCCTCTTCGACAAATTTTAAAAAAGTTTAAATAAAATTATTATGAAATAAATATGCCATTGAAATTAAGTAGGAAAAGGATAGAAATTGCTCGCCTCGAGCAATTTCTTTCCCTTTTCCTGCTATATTTCAATTATGAATGCTGCAGCTTATAATGAACAATAGAATGGTCAAATGTCATTTAAATCGAAACAAAATAAAATCGGATGAGTCTAACTCCGGATATGTTGAGGTAATTGGATGACCCCTCTGACTTCGACACAACAAGTGTTGACTGTAGTAATGACAGTAATGTTCTGGAAATTTGGCAGAAACAGACAGACGAACTTAGTACAGGTGATATTTTTGAAAGTCATTTCAGTGAAACAAAGTATCAAATTGAAACTGAAGAAACAGTGAAAATTCTTTAGAGAACAACAACATAGTATTTATGGAAAAGTTGAGGACTGTCATGGGCGGATCTAGAAGGGGGTCAGGGGGGTTTAGTGTAAAGTTACATATTTATTACATTTTAAGGTTTACGAACTGAGAATGAAATGCAGAGCCAGAGGCGAAATTTGAAAAGTGCCAGGAATTCCTTAACTGTGTTATATTTCCATTCCGAATACAAACATAAGCATTTTTTATGGTTTAGAATTTTTTAATTAATGCATGCTTATGGAAATTTTTGACAAAAATTTTCAAAATTACCTCCCTTGCATATGAATATAGAGTAAAACAATATTTGTAAATTATTTTCTTCTTGAAGCATAATCTTGAAATCCGGCATGGTGAATCAACTTATGTGAAGTGTATTTACAAGTGTGTGTAATTAGATGCATTTCGTATGGCTAGAAAGTGGTGTTTTCATTCTCAGTTCGTAAACCTTAAGCCATAATTTGAGCTTGGACACCCCACCTCCACCCTCTGGAAACAAATCCTGGTCTATTCATCAAACAGATCTGAAAAACTTTTCTGTCGAAAAAACAACAGCAGAGAAACACTGAACAGATAAGAGGGGGTAAAGACAATCTTAATACTTCCTCTCATTGTATGCTTTGCCTAAGTTTGGCCAGAAATAATTATTTATAAATCTCAAACAAAAAGTGTTAATGCAAAGAAATAAGTAAGTTTGTTAATGTAAACAAACAATTTATCAAATGAATGATTTCTTCTTTTCCCAAAATGTTTTTGTGTAAGTTTTAAACATTTCATAATGAAGGATTACTGTTTTGTAAAATTCTTTTAAGACATTCAGCTGTGGAGAACTTCAAAATTAAGTGAGGACCCGTTTGATGTATGCTTTCACTACCAGTTTGAGTATATCGGCGGTGGTTCAAGCTGTAGTTACGAGGTTTTGAACCCCACCAATGATATTTGATTTAAATATCTGGAAATGTTTTTTTCGTCACGCTAATGCTATCGGAAACAAATAAATATAACCCATTACCAGAAAGCAAAACTTTACACTGGTTCACATTCGGAGATGCTGCAAACCGCAATTTCGAGTTTGAGTGAATGATTTTTAGCACAACTATTTGTAGAATAGGGAGGTTATTCTAGTCACCCAGGCGTTGGTGTAATATGCCTTGATTTTAAAGTTTTCACATACAAGTTTGTCAAATCTCTTTCTGCTTATGCTGTTGCTCTGAAACTTTGCAGATGCCTCTGTGACCATAATATCAGCCTTTAGGCAAGTATTCGTTACTCTGGTATGTAATTTAGTGGTATTTTTACCTTCTTGGAACTAGAAATTCTTGGTTAAGTTTTTGTATGCAACTTGCATAATAACTTTTTCTGTAACAGCTTTTGCTTTCAAACCCTGTACACGCTTCTGTGCCCATAATATCAGCTTAATCAGCACTTGCTTGTCGTGCTTTGCTGTCCTAAGACAGCTCTGGATTTTTTTAAGTCTTTATGGGTGGAAAACATGGTATTTAATGTAGAAATTTCTTGTTGCAAGCAATTTCTTCATTTTTGACAATGTATAGAAAAACCTTTATATTGTGGAAGCCTCAAAGTGTCAATTTGTGGAAATGGGTCAGATTTTAGTACCTCAGAAAGTCCTTGATATAGTTTTAGTGGGATACTGGCCCTTTACACAACACTTGATTTTGGTGACCCTCACACAGAAAGCTTTGGAAACTATTGAAAGAAAAGATCATATTGTTGCTTTTACACATAAACCTCTTAACTGCAGCTTGTTTTAAGCTGCAATTACCAGGTTTTTGTTGAAAAGCAGTGATAAAGACTACTAGCATTTTCTTATTCCCCTGACAATGGCGGATCCAGAGGGGTTTCCGGGGGTTACAAAAAACCCTCTCTAAAGCCTATTTTTTTTTATTTTCATGCAGAAATTTAGTATAAATTGTGTAATACTAAGAAAACGACGCCCCCTGTATGCATGTTTGAACCCCCTTCCCAGAAATCCTGGATCCGCAGCAGCTTCAATATGTCCATGCAAAAAATTTCAAGTTTTCTATGAGTTGACTACAGGTATAGTTCTAATTCCAACATTTGCAACCTCCTCCAAATTCGAACTGTCTAAATTTCTATTGAACCATAGAAGGAGATTATTGAAAGCTAGTTTAACCCATTACCACAGTGACACCTTTTGACACTCTACAAGATAAAGGCTTTGGGAAGCATTGTGGAAAATGAAGAAATTGCTCGAGACAAGTAATTTCTTCATTTCCCAATATGTTTTCTACACCAAAGGACCAGACAATCTCAAATTTCATTCACTTGAATTTGTCATCTGCAATATCTTTGAATTTTGAAGAGTCTAAAATGTCGTCTGGTAATGGGTAAACTGTTTTCCAAACTACAAATATTTAGTCCAATTTAAAAGCTGCCACAGGCCCAAAAATGTATGCTTAAGTATTATGTAGTCGAAATGCATTCTTGCCAAGAAAATATTGTGGCAGAGGGAGACAATACTACTGGTACTTATCATTTTCTTCTGGTGTCTCAATGGATTCAAAATTTTGTTCATGTACCTCATGTGAAGGGTTAATTTGGGGGAGCGTTCAAGGTTTTACATTATAACACAGAAATTTTGGTAAAGTGCAATAACGAGACTGTCAAATGTTGTTCAATTCTTGTTTATTTATAACTTAACAAACCATTTAATCTTAATTACACAATAATTTACAAAACATCCTTGTTTATTGTATTTCTTTTTTCCTCAAAAGCTCAAAATCAAACAATAAACTGCAACATAACATCCTTACATACAACAAAGATCTAAATCCAGAAAATTATCTTAAGGTAGTTCACCAATAATGAGATTCACGCAACATTAGAATTATCCAGTCCATCAGAATTATTCAGTCGACATTGTAAACATTTGGCAGTGGAATATTCCACCGCCGAATGCTTACGACAATGGCCGGCATTGGGTTTGGATACATAATGAATGTTACTGACATCGCACAAAACATTCTGATGTCTTGTGAATCTCATTAGGGGTGAACTACCTACATAGTTGTCTTGCTTCTAGTCATCTGTATAGAGTTGGCAGACTGACTATGGACAATACTTTTCACACTTCCAAGAATATCCCTTACTGTGTGACGGGTCACATTATACAGGGTTGCCACGAGTCAGAGAAAATAAAATTCCCGGACAAAATTGGAAAATTCCCCTACATTTTTCATCGCGGTAATTTCGCGGTAACTCAGAAAGTCTTGAGACAATTTTCAAAGGTGAGGTTGAAATCATTTGTGACCCGTCGCGCTAAAAGGGACCTTATCGGGTGTGTGAAAAATATCGACCCTAGTCAGTCTGCGCAGCCGCGCAGCCAGACTAGGGCCGACACTTTTCACCTTTATGCAATTTTCTAAATCCGGAATGTTTTCCCTATATTACTATATGTTCATTTTTCGCATACGGGATCTGGTTGACCTGTGCTGAATCTGAACAGTTTGTCAAAATTTGGATTTTTGGAGTTCGGATAAGGTCCCTTTTAGCGTGACGGGTCACATTTATTACATGGCACTGCATTTTATTTTTACAAAATTCCCTGACATTTGCCTATATTTTCAAATTTCCCTGACGGTTCACAGAATTTCCTGACAATTCCCTGACCTTGAAAAAATTTAAATTTTCCTGACTTTTCCCTGACGCGTGGCAACCCTGACATATGATAATCAAACTTTGACACATACTGATCTTTATTTTTGTTAAGAGTTTGAACTACACAGTAAATATGTTCACATTTGCTTTTTGGTGTCCCTGGTTTGGGAAAACATTGCAAGAAACGATATTGCTGATATTTCCTTCTGGTTACAAACACAAAAGTCACATGAATTATTTTTTGTCAGCATGTCCTTTCTAATTGGAACAGTTTAAAATGTTCCTGTTTGAGGAATGGTTAAAACTTATGCAAAATATTTGCAAACCAGATTTAAAATCACATTAAATGGGAAGGTAGTTTGCGGTCACCCTATTATTTTTCATAATGAGCATATTTACAAATGGAAATGTTTCACAATCTTCTCTAACGAAATGGCAAATTTTCATAAACAGTCAAAATGTCTTAAAATAACATTTCACTAGTGCTTAATCTTGAACAAAATGGGTTATTCTATAGACATTTAACATAGCATAACTTATGGCCGTCAGGCAAAAGCAGAAAATGCTGATAACCTGTTTTGGCGTCTCTAATAAAAGAAATCATAGACGCAATAGATGCAAATGCTCATAATGAAAATTTACTCCTTTGCCTCATTTTTATCAGTTGCTTTATTGTAAAACTTGTCCTATATTTGTCAGCATCCGTTTTGAAGCAGCTCTAAAATAGGGAACGATTTTATCCAAGCCAGTAAAACATGACATAATTTTGGACAAACAATTATATCTCGTAGGTGTTGTTTTAAAATCTTGCAGCTACGGCTTGAATCAAGCCGTAGTTACGAGATTTTATTACAACACCGATCGTTTATCAAAACACAATGGTAACCAGATTACTATTTTTAGCACATAATTCATTGCCATTGGAACACTCCAAATTTGCCATTCAATGAGTAGAGTAGAATGTTACTTGACTGATAATTTCATCAATCGTCCAAAGTCCGGCACCCAACCAGGATGAACAAGAAATCCATTCAAAGGATATCCTTCATGAGGGTTTGGCCTAAGAACTTCACCAGTCCTGGTCAAGTGGGACCATTGTAAACAAGAGATAAATTTATCAGTCCTTCATGTTTCCTACATCATGCAAAAAGGTGTGGAGCTGTATTAAGTGATAATTCAGCGTCTAAATAATAATCTATATGTTCATTACAAGCAATCTGATTGGACAAGACTTAGATCTTTACCAAATTGCTTGTTGTATAATCATAGAATTAGACCAAACTGAACACCCTGAAAAACATAAGCAATTCTGCTAATTGCCAAAGAAATAAAGTAATACAGTTTTGGAAAATATCCCAGAAAAAGAAGAAAATGCTGATTACCAACTTTTCTGCAATATTTTCTATCCTAAACTGACACGATTTAAAAACGCAAAACGGTACTTTTACAGATGGTATCTACTACAGTCTACAAAACCGATGTATAGCCATGTATAATTGTTAATGTTACAATAGTTAACATAACAGGAAAGAAAATGACCTTTAAAGCCACGAATAATGCCTGAATGGACGTCAGATTATGCCAAAAAGCACGTTGAGTCAAGAGCCTGAATCGAACAGGACGACTACAGCGAACCCCGTGTGTTCACAGGCGATTCATCACCGTGTCATGGTGTATAGGCCCGCCCGCGATTGCCAACCATAGAATTTGCTGTACACTGAGCCGCCACAAATCTGTTGCGTTAGTAACGTTGACGTATACAATTGTGTTGACGTACAGTTGTTACACGCGGCTGACCGGGACGTGGGCGGTCTTTAAATGTTCCCGTGTCGTTTACACGTCTCATTAATCGTGGAACTATCGATTCGGCTACATTTAAGCGTCTAGCTACCTTCATTTGGGAAACACCGCCAACCAAAAGCCCTAAAATTCGGTTTCTTTTTCCCAAAGTAAGCCTCAGCATTTTGTACACAAACTGTTTTCGTAGTTCTCGTATGTTTTCAATAAGTAAATCAAAGTGGCAATTTGCACACAAAAAATCTTAGTGATTCAACACGTAGTCTGAATGCACGAGACACACGAGCATTTAGTGATGGGCGGTTCAGATGTCCGGATATGCTACAGAAAACACGACAAAATTACCGGGGCGTGAAGTGTGTACATTACCTCATATATGTCTCAAAATATGGTGCCAATCGATGCAATAGGAATGGAATGGTTAATGAAAACGTGCTTTGCGTTTTTAAATCGTGTCAGTTTAGATCCATCAAAGACATTTCAATTGACCAAACGCCAAACGATAGATTGCTCCGCCCAACAAAGAATTTTAGACAAACAATGGGGATGTGATCGTTAATAGGGAACGATTTTATCCAGTTAATCGTGACGTTAATTCAGACAAACAAAATAGTATTTCGTAGGTGTTGTTATAAAATCTCGTAACTACGGCTTGATCCAAGCCGTAGTTACGAGATTAACAACGCCGAGGGTTTATCGAAACATAACGGCAAACCTAGTCTATTGTAAGCACAAAATTCTTTGCCATTGGCATTTCGATTGTTTTGATTGTCAGTCGATTAATCGATACAATAACACATGCAACGAAGAACAATTGGGGCATGACATTTTTCTGATCGTCCATTGGCTAATCAATGTTTTTGATTGACAGTCAGCGTTTGGTCAATTCTGAGAATCTGGTTAATTTTGTCATCTGCAACACTCATACATTCTGAGAAGTCTAATTGTCCACCATTTTGTAGAGAGTTAAAATTCCTTCTTGACATCTTTTGAGTTGGTATGGCAGAAAATCAATGAGTAGAGTTGTAAGTCCTTGTGTCCGGTAAAGCTGTTCTTCATGATGTAGGTAACATGGGAAATTTTATTACATCTTAACCTGAAAACATATTCCATACAGATATGAGACAGGATCTGGAAAATGGTCCCTTATAGCATTTGAGACAGCAGTGTTTCAAGATCAAGCTGTGGCATGGTGCAGCCTGACCTGGATCGATGCTTCTCTCATATTGGTTGCTAGTACAATGACGAAGCTATAGGAGAACAACATGGTTCTTGATCAGACTGTGTGTATATAATTATATGCTGATAAAGAACCATGTTGGGCTCAAAAGCCATAGGGGACCTTTTTCCAGATCCTTGCTCAAATATATGAGGAATGTGCAATGGTATCTGTCACATTAAGTTTTCTGGGATTGGGTTAATGTCATAGTTAAGGCGAGACTACGCCCCTTTTTATCTGCCGTGTGGTTTAAATTAGCTGCTTTAATACATTTTCTGGTGGCTAGTAGTTTTAATTGTACATTATGTAAATTAGTTTGCTTGGGTTAAGTGTGCGAGTTGGGTGAGTAGATTTTACTAGTTGATCGTGGTGCATGGGAATTGGGTGCTTGTAGTGAGTTTTCATCGTATGGTTTTGTATAAAAACCCTGCGTTGAAATGACTCGTTGGGTAGACGATTTTTGGCATTATAGCTGGTGGAAGTGAAGTTGAGATTTTTGTGTGAAAGTTGGATTCTTCTTGGGGTAAATACCTTTTAATTTACATTGATTTTATTGTGTAAATGTTTTAGTAATTTTGTGGCTTAAATGAGCAGCCTTTTGGTCTGTTGAATTATCGCAAACAACGCCGGAAAATGACAAATGGCTGTATAGCTAATTTCTCATTTTCCTGCACTGTTTTGGAATGTCGGATGGCTAGGACTGGTTATATCGGAGAACTATTACGTTGAATGTTTTGTCAGATTATCATTTAAGCCATGGTTAAATAAGCTATTTTTTGTAACTATTTTCAAAGAAACAAACATTGTGATAATTTGTAATTAATCGTCTGCTAAGCAGTTCATATTTTGTAATTGCTAATGTTGTATTGTTCAAATGATATTTGGATAATGTCAAATGCTGTAAAATTGTATCTTAACACAGTTCAGTACTTTAAATTGTTGTTTTGAGAAAACATTGTGAGAAAAGATATAAAGTATTGTATTGGTCAATGTTCTGTAAATAGCTCGAGTTTGAGAAAACATTGTGGGAAAAGACGTTAGCATATTGTTTTGGTCTATGTTTTGTAATAGCTTGGGTTTGAGAAAACATTGTGGGAAAAGATGCTAACATATCATATTGTCTTGAGATGTTTGTAAAACATGATGTTAAGTAGAGCCATTAGAGCTCTTATTAGGTAGTTGCTATAATATTGGTTATACTTTCTATAGGTTGCTTGTTGCTTGATGATGCTTGTTTGTTTGTAACAACCTGCAATATATACCGATGTCGTATAGGCGTGTGTGGTATGATGGCTGTGAATCTGACCTTGTGGAAGTAAACGTGTAGTCCAGACCGGGAAACTTGGGTAGTATGTTGAGCCGGCGTCAGCGTCATCGGGAAAGGACGTTTGGGATGTGACGACCAGGGAACAACATAGTAATATATAACAAACGGCTGGACAATCACATTATCTTGGTGATATAGGCGCGGTCAGGCGACAGTTTAATCTAAGAAAATTTGTGTTGTTGATGTTTTGGAAGAAAATTAGTATTTTTCAGTTGCATTTATTTATAAATCGTGTGAAGTAACGTGGACATTTTTGGGACATTAGACGTCAACCTAAAACATACAGTGATAGTGGGCTCTCGAAATTCTTTAGGAACTTTATTGATTATTGGTTTAACTTGCTTACATTTTGATAAATTGGTATTGGTTTATTTGTTTATGTAAATAAAACTTGGAAATGCACATCCTGACTCTTTACTGACCCGTATCCAAGCCAACCGCTCAGCCGTCTTGTGACATTTGGTGTCAGAAGTGGGATGTTTGGTTTGGATACATTGGCTAGTCTGAGATTTTGAATTATTTCTTTAGTAAATTTGATAAATATTCTTTAGGTCATTTGTTTGATAAAAACTTAAACTGTTTGGTTGTTAATATTGACTAGGTTTATATTAAGTAATTTTCTTATAGTATTTTACATACTAGGGATTTTGATTGTCATCTGTGTAAACCATTATTATAACATGTTGTATTTTTCTTTGAGCTAAACGTTAATAACGCTGTCAGGAGTCTACCCCATAGCCTGTCAGGGTTGTTCAATGTTTAGTTACTATTTTTCAGTTGTGTTTTGTTAAGCAACCCCAGGAGGAATTTTTTTGATGAGATTGGTGAGATTGGTTACATTTGTGATTTTGTTGTGGACCTACTTTGGTGAGGTATCCTTTTTCTTATTGTAGGTATTGTTTATTTACATTTAGTTGTTGATTTTGATCATGGCTGACATAACTAAGTTGGTTGAGGCTGGGAAGGCTTTTGGTTATGAGGGGGAGGAACTTAGGGCTTTCGTAAAGGACGAACAGAATAGGTTGAGAGATGAGAGGGCTCAGGAAAGAGAGTTTATACGAGAGGAGGAGGAGAGAAGGCGTGAGGTGGAGCGAGAGGAGGAGGAGAGAAGGCGTGAGGCGGAGCGAGAGGAGGAGGAGAGAAGGCGTGAGGCGGAGGTGAAAAAAGAGGTAAGAAGGCGAGAGGACGAGTTAGAAAAGAGAAAGTTTTTGTTGGAACAAGAGAGAGAAGCACGTGAACACGAGCTTAGGAAGATTGGATTGGCTAAGAAATGTGGCATTTCATTTGGACAGTCATACCCTAGGGGACCTAAGATTCCACCCTTTGACGAGGCACATGATGAGATCGATAGCTATCTGAAAAGGTTTGAGATCTATGCCACTGCACAGGGCTGGGACAAATCCCAGTGGGCCATGTATTTAAGTGCTTTGCTAAAGGGGAGGGCTTTAGACGTGTATGCTTTAATGCCGGTTGAACAGTCAAGTGATTTTGAATACTTGAAGAATGCTTTACTTCAGAGATATGATTTGTCGGAGGAGTCCTTTAAACGTAAGTTTAGGAGCAGTAAGCCGGAGACAGGTGAGAGTTTCGCTCAGTTTAACACTCGTTTGCGTAGCTATTTCAGCAGATGGATTGAGCTAGCAGAATTGGAGAAGGACTACGAAAGTTTGGTGGATTTTATGGTACGGGATCAATTTTTATTTATTTGTAACACAGATTTGAGAACGTTTCTTGCAGAGAAGAGATGTTTGACATCGGGTGAGATGGCACAGATGGCAGATTGGTATCGTAATGCTAGATATACCTCGGCAGTGAGTTTAACAAAGCAGAATAAGAGACAAGAGCAGGGTAAGGTAGAAGCGACAGGAAATAGTCAGTCAAGTAGGCCGCAAGGGCAAGGTCAGCCTCAAGCAAACGATGAAGGGAAAAGATGTTTTAAGTGCAATAGCCTAGGTCATTTAGCTAGAGATTGTCCTAGGACTGTAACATGTTATGTCTGTGATAGGAAAGGTCATGTAGCTAGGGAATGTCCAAAGAGACAAAAGGTAGCGAGCATATTGAGTCAGGAAGATGACGATGTCATGGAAGATCAACAGCAAGGGTTTTCGAATTGTGGAGCCTGTACCATTGCTGATGCCCGGGAGAGTCGTAAGTCAACTGGGAGTTCGATGCCCGTACTCGAGGGAAAGGTAAGTGGTAAGGTAGTCAGTGTCTTGAGAGATACAGGTTGCAGTGGAGTAATTGTACGGAAGAGTTTAGTTCCAGTTGAGGCCCTAGAAGGCGAAACGCAGGAAATAAGATTGGCTGATAGGTCAGTAATTAGTGTGCCAGTTGCTAAGGTTGAGATACAGACTCCATATTATACAGGAAAGGTAAGAGCGTGGTGTTTTAAGAATCCTTTATACGACGTGATGGTTGGGAATATTCCAGGGGCATTAGGACCAGATAGGCCAGCAGAATATGTGGAAGGAGAGGACGGTCAGACTAAGGGAAGACTATCAGATGAGGTGTCGTTTCAGAAGACACCATCTCAACGGATGACTGATAAATTGTCGGGGCTGAAGCGGCCAGGTAGGTGGAAGAGCTATATGTTTGTGTTAGGTTTGGTTTTGAGTGTTTTGATGGTGGTATTTTCGAGTGAGAGTTTAATTGCTTGTAGGGAAGTAGGGGGTTTCGGTAAGTTTGGAAGAACAGAAGTCAAGTATCCTTATTCGGATAGTACTGAGGCAAACCAATCGGCTGATGGACACATACGATCATGTTTAGGCTTGATAGGATTTGATGGCAGGTATGTTCCTAGTTTCAGCTTGTTTGCATTGCAAGTAACGGACCAGAATAGGCAAAAAAGGGTATGTATGGGAGACGGTCAGGGAAAACAAATACATAATATGCCCTATAGTGCAGGGAGTTTTATACTCCAGACTGATGCCTCAGAGGGTGGATTGGTTGCAAGGTTGTGGCTAGAAGATGTGTTAAGGAAGTTGTCGGTAGTTAATGGTAATAGAAACTTGAAGGTTTGGGGAGTGAATTATTCTACCACAGAGGTAGAAAGTCAGGCAATTGTTTGGGCTGTTCAGAAATTTGGGAAGTATCAGTATGGGAAAGGATTCTTTTTGTTCTTGGAGGCTGAGTCGTTTGTTGGTTTTGACAGAATTATCATCCGAAAACTTAATGTGGGAACAAAGTACTGCGTACTCTTTTGGTTGGGGGAGGTATGTCACATTAAGTTTTCTGGGATTGGGTTAATGTCATAGTTAAGGCGAGACTACGCCCCTTTTTATCTGCCGTGTGGTTTAAATTAGCTGCTTTAATACATTTTCTGGTGGCTAGTAGTTTTAATTGTACATTATGTAAATTAGTTTGCTTGGGTTAAGTGTGCGAGTTGGGTGAGTAGATTTTACTAGTTGATCGTGGTGCATGGGAATTGGGTGCTTGTAGTGAGTTTTCATCGTATGGTTTTGTATAAAAACCCTGCGTTGAAATGACTCGTTGGGTAGACGATTTTTGGCATTATAGCTGGTGGAAGTGAAGTTGAGATTTTTGTGTGAAAGTTGGATTCTTCTTGGGGTAAATACCTTTTAATTTACATTGATTTTATTGTGTAAATGTTTTAGTAATTTTGTGGCTTAAATGAGCAGCCTTTTGGTCTGTTGAATTATCGCAAACAACGCCGGAAAATGACAAATGGCTGTATAGCTAATTTCTCATTTTCCTGCACTGTTTTGGAATGTCGGATGGCTAGGACTGGTTATATCGGAGAACTATTACGTTGAATGTTTTGTCAGATTATCATTTAAGCCATGGTTAAATAAGCTATTTTTTGTAACTATTTTCAAAGAAACAAACATTGTGATAATTTGTAATTAATCGTCTGCTAAGCAGTTCATATTTTGTAATTGCTAATGTTGTATTGTTCAAATGATATTTGGATAATGTCAAATGCTGTAAAATTGTATCTTAACACAGTTCAGTACTTTAAATTGTTGTTTTGAGAAAACATTGTGAGAAAAGATATAAAGTATTGTATTGGTCAATGTTCTGTAAATAGCTCGAGTTTGAGAAAACATTGTGGGAAAAGACGTTAGCATATTGTTTTGGTCTATGTTTTGTAATAGCTTGGGTTTGAGAAAACATTGTGGGAAAAGATGCTAACATATCATATTGTCTTGAGATGTTTGTAAAACATGATGTTAAGTAGAGCCATTAGAGCTCTTATTAGGTAGTTGCTATAATATTGGTTATACTTTCTATAGGTTGCTTGTTGCTTGATGACCAACCTAAATTGACAGCTGTTTCAGGAAACACAATGGTACCAAAACCATGTTATCTATAATCACAGACTATTTATGAAAGAAAACATTGAGAAACAAGCAAATTCGTTGAATTGATATCCCCCGCCGAATATATTTTCATTGTCAATAAAGTAGCGCGGAAACGAATATAAATCTGTATGTATATGGCTTCAACAGAACGAATATCACTCTGTATGTATATGGCTTCAACAGAACGAATATCACTCTGTATGTATATGGCTAAAATAGTCAGGGGCAGTAACACTAAATACAACGGCCGAACCGGGTAACCCCGACGATATGCGCATGTCCTCATTGTAGTAAAGCTGTGTGCCAAGTTTCATTGAAATCCGGTGTATAATTTTCAAGAAATAGCGCGGAATCGAATATCACTGTATGTATATGGCTTAAACAGTCAGGGGCAGTAACTCTAAATTCGGCGGTCGAACCGGGTAACCCCGACGATATGCGCATGTCCTCATTGTAGTTAAGCTGTGTGCCAAGTTTCATTGAAATCCGGTCTATAGTTTTCAAGAAATAGCGCGGAAACGAATATCACTCTGTATGTATATGGCTAAAACAGTCAGGGGCAGTAACTCTAAATTCGACGGTCGAACCGGGTAACCCCGACGATATGCTCATGTCCACTTTGTAGTGAAGCTGTGAGCCAAGTTTCATTGAAATCCGATCTATAGTTTTCAAGAAATAGCGCGGAAACGAATATCACTCTGTATGTATATGGCTTAAACAGTCAGGGGCAGTAACTCTAAATTCGGCGGTCGAACCGGGTAACCCCGACGATATGCGCATGTCCTCATTGTAGTAAAGCTGTGTGCCAAGTTTCATTGAAATCCGGTTTATAGTTTTCAAGAAATAGCGCGGAAACGAATATCACTCTGTATGTATATGGCTAAAACAGTCAGGGGCAGTAACTCTAAATTCGGCGGTGGAACCGAGTAACCCCGACGATATGCGCATGTCCACTTTGTAGTAAAGCTGTATGCCAAATTTCATCGAAATCCGGTCTACAGTTTTCAAGAAATAGCGCGGAAACGAATATCACTCTGTATGTATATGGCTTAAACAGTCAGGGGCAGTAACTCTAAATTCGGCGGTCGAACCGGGTAACCCCGACGATATGCGCATGTCCTCATTGTAGTAAAGCTGTGTGCCAAGTTTCATTGAAATCCGGTTTATAGTTTTCAAGAAATAGCGCGGAAACGAATATCACTCTGTATGTATATGGCTAAAACAGTCAGGGGCAGTAACTCTAAATTCGGCGGTGGAACCGAGTAACCCCGACGATATGCGCATGTCCACTTTGTAGTAAAGCTGTGTGCCAAATTTCATCGAAATCCGGTCTACAGTTTTCAAGAAATAGCGCGGAAACGAATATCACTCTGTATGTATATGGCTTAAACAGTCAGGAGCAGTAACTCTGAATTCGACGGCCGAACCGGGTAACCCCGACGATATGCGCATGTCCTCATTGTAGTAAAGCTGTGTGCCAAGTTTCATCGAAATCCGGTCTATAGTTTCCAAGAAATAGCGCGGAAACGAATATCACTGTATGTATATGGCTAAAACAGTCAGGGGCAGTAACTCTAAATTTGGCGGTCGAACCGGATAACCCCGACGATATGCGCATGTCCACTTTGTAGCGAAGCTGTGTGCCAAGTTTCATCGAAATCCGGTCAACAGTTTTCAAGAAATAGCGCGGAAACGAATATCACTCTGTATGTATATGGCTAAAACAGTCAGGGGCAGTAACTCTAAATTCGGCGGTCGAACCGGGTAACCCCGACGATATGCGCATGTCCACTTTGTAGCGAAGCTGTGTGCCAAGTTTCATCGAAATCCGGTCTACAGTTTTCAAGAAATAGCGCGGAAACGAATATCACTCTGTATATATATGGCTTAAACAGTCAGGGGCAGTAACTCTAAATTCAATGGTCGAACCGGGTAACCCCGACGATATGCGCATGTCCTCTTTGTAGTGAAGCTGTGTGCCAAGTTTCATCGAAATCCGGTCTACAGTTTTCAAGAAATAGCGCGGAAACGAATATCACTCTGTATATATATGGCTTAAACAGTCAGGGGCAGTAACTCTAAATTCAATGGTCGAACCGGGTAACCCCGACGATATGCGCATGTCCTCTTTGTAGTGAAGCTGTGTGCCAAGTTTCATCGAAATCCGGTCTATAGTTTCCAAGAAATAGCGCGGAAACGAATGTCGGACGGACGGACGGACGGACGGACGGACGGACGGACGGACGGACGGACGGACGGACGGAAGGACGGACGGACATGGCAAAAACAATATCCCCCCCGAAAAATTTTTTCGGCGGGGGATAAAAAAGGAGGAATTTTGAATCATATTTTTAGAAAGCACTGAATACCAGTATTTTCTCACTAGTATCTATACCCTTTGGCCTTGACCCTAAATAAACTGACACGATTTAAAAACGCAAAACACGTTTTCATTAACCATTCCTTTCCTATTGCCTTGATCGGCATCATATTTTGGAACATGTATGAGAAAATGTATACGCTTCACGCCTCAGTGATTTTGTCGTGTTTTCTGTAGACAATCCGGACATCTGAACCGCCCATCACTAAATGCTCGTGTGTCTCTTGCATTCAGACCACGTGTTAAATCACTAAGATTTTTTGTGTACAGATTGCCACGTTGATTTGCTTATTGAAAACATACGAGAACAACGAAAGAGAATTGTATACAAAATGCTGAGGCTTACTTGCGAAAACGGAACAGAGTTTTTTGGCTTTTGGTTTGCGGTGTTTCGCAAATGAAGGTAGCTAGACGCTTTAATGTAGCCGAAACGACGGTTCCAAGTGTTATGAGACGTGTAAATGACACGGGAAGATTTACAGACCAACCACGTCCTGGTCAGCTGCGTGTAACAACTGTACGGCAACATAACTGTATACGTTAACGTCACCAACGCAACAGATTTGTGATGGCTCAGTCTATAGCAAATTCTATGGTTGGTAATCGCAGGTGGCCTATACATCGCGATTTGGTGATAAATCGCCTATGAAAAGACGGGGTTCGCTGTCGTCGTCCTGTTCGATTCCAGGACCTTGACTCAACGTGCGTTTTGACATAATCTGACGTCCATTCAGGCATTATTCATGGTTTTAAAGGTCATTTTCTGTCCTGTTATGTTAACAATTGTAAAATTTGCAATTTTACATGGCTATACATCGGTTTTGCAAGATGTAGGAGATACCATTTGGAAAAGTCCTTTTTTTGCGTTTTTAAATCGTGTCAGTTTAATTGCTATAATTTGTAACACAAAATAACAATTTCAGACTAATTTTAAATGACAAAATTGAAACCACTTGTAGATTTATTACCTGCAGTTCCTCAAGGCTTTTCTGTTGGGTTGTATAAACATTGGATCTAAACCTTTCCCAAACAGCGAAATTTTAAGTTTGTCCAAATTGAAAAGTAACAAGAGAGCAATGGTCATAATATACGCCACCACTCCCAGAGACTAAGTTTTAAGGGGGCATAACGCAGACAAAAATCAATGAACCATAAAATCCTTCCTTCATGCACATCTACCAATTGAGGTGATAACATTGACCACATTTCAAAAAGATCCAGTCAGAAACTTAGGAGGAGTTGCGCTCACAAGAAAAGTGGACCAAAGGACAGACAGACGGAAAAGATAACGTCAATATATGTCCGCCTATGGCGGCATATAAAAAGATTGTGTGTTATGGCATAGAAAATATTGAATGAAATGGAGAAATTGCTGATTACCAACAATTGCTTTACTTTCAATGTTTCCTAGGCCTTTTTATTTTGGAAATATCAAAGCTAGGACTTCATTCCAAAAGGATGAAATGAACAAATATTTCTATAATTAATTACTTACCTTGACTACTTATATTTGGAACAAATTTCAGCGAGGAACTGAATATTCAAAATCGGCTCATGCCTCTTTTTGGACCGTCACCCAAGAATTCATGCCCTAGAGGGTTCCCACATTTAGCACATGACACCTAAAAAGAATTAACCAAAAAACCTTCGAATTCAATTTGTCCTTTCATCAGGTAAAATTTTCTTATCAAGACAAGAGGACCCTGAGGGCCCTAAATCGCTCACCTGAGTTATGTTTTAATGATGCCAAATAAATTTGCATATGTTACACATTGTTGTCCCAGGGAAGAATTTGGCCATGTAGTTTCAGAGGACATGTTGTTTACAGAAATTGATCAGCTTTTATGACATTTCCCATTTTCTGATGCCACAGAAACCAGAGTTTTTCATAGATTTCAATTCTTTTAGCAATTTTTATAAGGGACCACCTAATGAACATTACTGCCAAGTTTGGTTGATTTTGACCGAGAAGTTAAGGAGGAGATGTCGTTAAAAGAAGTTGTTGAGCTTTTGTGAAAATTCCCATTTTCCGATGCCACGGCAACCATACTTTTCCATTGATTTCAATTCTTTTAGCAATTTTTATAAGGGACCACCCAAGGAACATCTCTGCCATGTTTGGTTGATTTTAACCCAGAATTTAAGGAGGAGATGTCGTTTAAAGAAGTTGTTGAGCTTTGTTAAATTTACCATTTTCCGATGCCACAGCAACCAGAGTTTTTCGTGGATTTCAATTATATTACCAATTTCTATAAGGGACCACCTAAGGAACATTTCTGCCAAGTTTGGTTGATTTTAACCCAGAAGTTAAGGAGAAGATGTCGTTTAAAGAAATTGTTGAATTTTTGTGAAATTTCCCATTTTCCGATGCCATGGCAACCAGAGTTTTTCATGGATTTCAATTCTTTTAGCAATTTTATAAGGGACTACCCAAGGAACATTTCTGCCAAGTTTGGTTGATTTTGACCCAGAAGTTATTAAGGAGATGTCGTTTAAAGAAATTGTTGAGCTTTTGTGAAATTTCCCATTTTCTGATGCCACGGCAACCAGAGTTTTTCATGGATTTCAATTCTTTTAGCAATTTTTATAAGGGACTACTGAAGGAATATTTCTGCCAAGTTTGGTTGATTTTGACCCAGAAGTTAAGGAGGAAATGTCGTTTAAAGAAATTGTTGAGCTTTTGTGAAATTTCCCACTTTCTGATGCCACCGCAACCAGAGTTTTTCATAGATTTCAATTCTTTTAGCAATTTCTATAAGGGACCACCCAAGGAACATTTCTGCCAAGTTTGGTTGATTTTGACCCAGTAGTTTAGGAGGAGATGTTGTTTAAAGAAATTGTTGAGCTTTTGTGAAATTTCCCATTTTCCGATGCCACGGCAACCAGAGTTTTTCATGGATTTCAATTATTTTAGCAATTTTTATAAGGGACCACCCAAGGAACATTTCTGCCAAGTTTGGTTGATTTTGACCCAGTAGTTTAGGAGGAGATGTCGTTTAAAGAAATTGTTGAGCTTTTGTGAAATTTCCCATTTTCCGATGCCACGGCAACCAGAGTTTTTCATGGATTTCAATTATTATAGCAATTTTTATAAGGGACCGCCCAAGGAACATTTCTGCCAAGTTTGGTTGATTTTGACCCAGTAGTTTAGGAGGAGATGTCGTTTAAAGAAATTGTTGAGCTTTTGTGAAATTTCCCATTTTCCGATGCCACGGCAACCAGAGTTTTTCATGGATTTCAATTATTTTAGCAATTTTTATAAGGGACCACCCAAGGAACATTTCTGCCAAGTTTGGTTGATTTTGACCCAGTAGTTTAGGAGGAGATGTCGTTTAAAGAAATTGTTGAGCTTTTGTGAAATTTCCCATTTTCCGATGCCACGGCAACCAGAGTTTTTCATGGATTTCAATTATTTTAGCAATTTTTATAAGGGACCACCCAAGGAACATTTCTGCCAAGTTTGGTTGATTTTGACCCAGTAGTTTAGGAGGAGATGTCGTTTAAAGAAATTGTTGAGCTTTTGTGAAATTTCCCATTTTCCGATGCCACGGCAACCAGAGTTTTTCATGGATTTCAATTATTTTAGCAATTTTTATAAGGGACCACCTAAGGAACATTTCTGCCAAGTTTGGTTGATTTTGACCCAGTAGTTTAGGAGGAGATGTCGTTTAAAGAAATTGTTGAGCTTTTGTGAAATTTCCCATTTTCCGATGCCACGGCAACCAGAGTTTTTCATGGATTTCAATTATTTTAGCAATTTTTATAAGGGACCACCCAAGGAACATTTCTGCCAAGTTTGGTTGATTTTGACCCAGTAGTTTAGGAGGAGATGTCGTTTAAAGAAATTGTTGAGCTTTTGTTAAATTTCCCATTTTCCGATGCCACGGCAACCAGAGTTTTTCATGGATTTCAATTCTTTTAGCAATTTTTATAAGGGACCACCCAAGGAACATTTCTGCCAAGTTTGGTTGATTTTGACCCCATAGTTTAGGAGGAGATGTCGTTTAAAGAAATTGTTGAGCTTTTGTTAAATTTCCCATTTTCCGATGCCACGGCAACCAGAGTTTTTCATGGATTTCAATTATTTTAGCAATTTTTATAAGGGACCACCCAAGGAACATTTCTGCCAAGTTTGGTTGATTTTGACCCAGTAGTTTAGGAGGAGATGTCGTTTAAAGAAATTGTTGACGCCGTGACGGACAGACGGACAGACGGACGCCGGACATTGATCGATCACAATACCTCACCTTGAGCACTTCGTGCTCAGGTGAGCTAAAAAACACGGCAAAATTTGGACAAGTTCTTTTTTAAAAGAAGGGAGCCTTCATGATGATGTTTCCAACTACAAGCAGCATGTGCAAATCCGTGGGGCCCCACCCCTGGATCTGCGCACAAGCAGCACTATCAGACAGATATAGACATTTTAAAGTTTGTAACCAATCGTAGACTGTTGAAACTGTTCACTTTCGTGTTGGGATAATTTAATCAGACATTGATTAATGAACAGACTGATGACTATGATGGTAAAAAAGATTTTTTGTCAGTGTAAGTTCTGTGTTATTTCCTAACTTCCTTACTTCAGCTTAAATCAAGCTGGAGTTACAAGGTTTTGCAGTAACACGGACAAAATTACCCTTTTGGCGTAAAAAATTCAACAAAACTGAGAATCTATAACCTTAAGCCTGTCAATTAAAATTGAAGAGAATGGTGACATTTTACGATAGATTTCATTCCTGCATAACAAATAAAAATCTTGATCACAGTCCTACCTTTATTGCTGTAGCAGTTTCATGGCGTTTACTAAGACAGTCTGGCGTGATTGTATCATGGAAGGCGGGCCAGGGTGTGTGGTGTTCATATTTTGATTGACTGTGGAATAACTCCGCTCCGCAGTTAGAGCATGCGTAGACACCTGAAAATAAGCATACACTTTAACCCTTTCCCACACATTGACACTTTTGGATGCCCCACAAAATAAAGGCTTTGGAAATTCGAAAAATTGTGGAAAATGAAGAAATTTCTTATGATAAGCAATTTATTCATTTCACACAATGTTTTCTACCAAGAAAGACCAAACAATGTTAAATTTTGTTCAATGGAATTTGTCGTCTGCAACACCTTGTGGGCCATTCTACAGAAATTGGGAAAAACGTGTCCCACAACTTTGAAATTGAATTAATAGACAATTATATGCAATATGATTCTGGAAAATTGACCTATATAC
This sequence comes from Fragum sueziense, assembly GCA_963680895.1. Lineage (NCBI taxonomy): Eukaryota > Metazoa > Mollusca > Bivalvia > Cardiida > Cardiidae > Fragum > Fragum sueziense. Next base: position 5,999,887 of record OY804592.1, read on the forward strand.
GCATCATCCAATTCTACATACTTTGAAATGAAACAAAAACATTTTTGCTTTCATTTAGATGCTTTTTTTTGATGAAGATATGTCATTGAGTGGCATAAAACCCTATGTCCCAACCTCCAATTACGCTGATCAAGACTCTGTTTTCTTGTCTTGAACATTAAAGAAATCGTAAAATAAATATTGTCTTAAAAAGAGCAAATAAAAAGGCATGAATAGAATATAAAATAAGTGTCAATTTCTTTAAGTTTGTTGATTTTTTCACGCTTTGAAAGTTGTCCCATTGCTTTCAGTTCACTACCGTCACACGAACCGAAATTGAAAATAAAACACACTTTGCATGTGATTTAAGCAATGAATTTAAAGGTAATATGTAGACATAGTACTTGGCCTTGTCATGGCGAAAAAACATCCCTAAAATTTTGTGTGATAACTGAGAAAATAGAATTTGAATGCAAAATTTTTCACCCGTATACTTTTGCGTGTTCACTACCGTAACGCCATTTATGATGTGAATACACACATGTAAATGACAGTTTTCACCATCACAAGAATCAGTAAACGGTCCAGTTTCCAATGACTATAACAGTTGTCCAAGTAAAAGGCTGCTAATCCTTAAAATCGGCGAATTTTAGATGGATTTTCACTACCGTAACGTTCATTACCGTAACGTTAATTTTCACTACCGTAACATTTTCTTATCGTTACGGAAGGGAACTCTTTGTTACGGTAGTGAAATTGCAAGACAAAACCAGACATAATTCTGGTTCTGTTATTGTCAGAGTTCTGTGACTTGGTCTGTAATATTGTGTTGTGGTCCAACACACATTTGCAAAGTTTCAAAACAATGACATCAGAGGTTGTTGAGATGCAAACTTCGTTGCGGTAGTGAATTCTTCGTTACTGTAGTGAAATTGGAAGTAGAAAAGGGACATAACTCTGTTGAAACAAATGGTAGAGTTATGGAACTTAGTACAAAACTTTGTGCGATCGTCTCATACATATAATTGCACAATTTCAAAGCAAGGCTTCCATTGGTCAATGAGGAAACTGCACATAAAGTCTGAGCTATTTTGGAAATAAAAACGGACAATAACTTAATAAGTAAGGGTCTCGGATTATTGGTACTTGTTAACTGCATTTCTCCGATATGCAACCTACAAATGCAAGAAATTTCAAGTTGCTATCATGTATAATTTAGGAGATATGGCTCAACAATTTTAGTGTTACGGTAGGGAATGTAGTGTTACGGTAGTGAAAATGTAGCAACATACATTTTTGACATGTTTAGAACAACAAAACAAAGAGAATATGCATGATTTAACTGGTTTTTGAAGAGTAAACAGGATGTCTACAACATGATCTTTCAGATGACTTTGTGGCATAGTTTTTTCAGACACTCTGTCCAGTTTTATTCACATCTCAAATTTTCGAATTCTGATATTTCATTCCCTACCGTAACACCAACTTCCCTACTGTAACACTGTGACAATTGAGGTTTAACAGTAAAGCTGTCATTCACATATAGGAGTAAATACATGCAATGAAAAATACAAATTGTGCCTATTCAGACTTCAAAATGATTTTTGAAATCTGTGGATGACTGAATTTGTAGTGTCTCTCTCAATTATCAATATAAGTAGTTTTCGCCAGACATGGGGTCGATTACTTGAAAAAGTAATCGATTAAATTAATGATTAATGCACCCTTGATTATTAATCGATTAAATTACTTTCACTGAAAAATACCTCAGTAATCGATTATTAATCATTAATTTGGGGTAAGTAATCGATTATTAATCATTAATCACGGATAAAAGCTTTTTGCGGAACGAAAAAATAGACAGTTAAAAAGGACAAAATGCATTTCATTCTCTTCAAATACATAATCTGAACAGAATAAAAAAAATATGAAATGTCTTTACTATTGAAATTACATTTCTTTTGAAATGTCTTGAAGATAACAATGAGTTTCATTATAGATGTTGGATATTTGTAACATACCACTTCAATCAAGATGAATGGCATGCTAAAAGGTCCTTACCAGATGTTGTGGTCGGAAAAATTGAAGAGTTCCATTTGATACAGTTGGATGAAAATAGGATGTATGGACTTGTTGGATATTGAAGTTTGTTATGAGCTTTCCTGAATGCTAGATGATAAATTATCACAAATGATGATAAAAATTTAGTTCATGTTTATCAGACAATGTTGAACTTGAAGCCATGGCACCAATGATTGGATCATGGTGACAAGATTTTTTAGAAAAATGCTTGGTAAATGTATTTCTCCTTTTGCCCTAATGTTATCTGAAACCTTTCATATTAAGAATTATAAACTTTTAAAGGAAATTGTTAAGTAAAGAGAAAAGATACTAGTTATCAAATTCATGTATACCCTGGTTATAATCAGAATCTCATAATTCAAATCACAAAGTTTGATTCCGTTTTTGCCCAAAGTTAGTACATGTACTTTGCTTTACATTATTTTCTAATAAATTATGCCTATAGATGATAAAAGAAAAATTCTGTTATCAACACATGTATTTAGTTAATAATGAATCAGTACATTATAATATGTACATTTGTTATTTAGTTTAACATGTTCATAGTATGATTGTATTTTAAGGAAAATTTTAAATGTGAAATAAAATTTTGGTTTCTTCAGCATTTTCAAACCAATATAAGTTTTCAGTTTCAACTCCCCTAAATGTGTTAAATTTCAATGACAGGTGTAAGAATAACACTATGTGGCCCTTGGGCATAGACTGCTATGTATAGGTGTGAACAGGTAAAAGGTGTGACTTACAGATGTATCTTATTTTGTTTTAGATCATTTATACATCCAAAATAATCAAAAAGTAATCATAAAATAATCATGATTAATGTCCTTTTTTTCACCAGTAATTAATTAAATTATTAATCAAATAATCAGAAAAAACTAATTAATCGATTAATTCATGATTACTGGCATTTGTTAATCGATTAATAATCGATTAAATTACTGATTAGGATTACCCCATGTCTGGTTTTCGCCGGTATTGGAAAAAAAACATAGACTTATTTCTATAGGAAAAATACAAGAAACAGCAGTACATCGAAATTATGTTTAAATGAAAAACGTTCCAGGGGCGTACCTGGAGCCAAAATTGGAGTACTCCCTTACCAAAAAGAAGCGGGGGTCTGGGGGGCGCAGACTCCCAGCGGGTTGAAGAGGCAGAGCCCCTCTAGGGGATTTGGGGTCTCCGACGAAAATTGGAATATAAGAGAATCATAGACCACATCAGGGAGCATTTTAAAGTAAGTCTTTTAACATTTTTCCATGAATTATCAACATTCCTGTGAGCATAGGGTTACTGGAGTATATGTTACTTCGGTAAGAACAACTTCAAATGAACATTTTAGGTATTTAACACCTTTTTAGGTCACACAAAAACATTTTTCAAATTCGAGGTACTCCCGGGAGTATGGGAGTATGCCTGGATACGCGCCTGCGTTCTAATAATATGCAAAAGCTACATGTTAATCGGATCACAAAAAGAGAAATTGTGCCACTTTACAAATTCGTTACGGTAGTGAAAAAATGATGTTGGTGGCAAAGTTTAAACTTAAATATCTGCGTAAGTAAGTGAATGTTATCTTTGCAAATTGCAGGAATGGGTTCCAGGAAGTTTATTGAAGGTAGTAAGATAAAAATGATATACTAGGTTAAAAGCTGAATTTGAAGTTTTTGCGACTCCAATTTGCCCAATTTCTGCAGAATCACTGAATGGCCCGAGTATGGACTAGGCTAAAATTTTGTTGTTTGGTAATGGGTTAAGGTCAATAATGACAGCAGAGCCAGTAACAGATCCAGGGTGCACAGGGGTCTTCAAATGCAATAAAATAACAAATCTGAAAGGTTCTGTCTGAAAACATTTAAAATTATTCAGTCGGACAGATTATCCTGTACTGTCAGATGCCACGGGTACTGACGTCAAACTTAATGTCTGACAAAAAATTCTAGACTCTACTTCAACATGTCTGAACTTTAAAATATTGACCCGGTCGGCACAATTCTTTCAGCCAATCAAAAGCGTCGTCAGCGGACCTGCACTCATTCGGTGGAGGTGAAAGCTTCGGTCTTTTTCGTTGAAGCATAACCAACTTTCAGCATTAATATCTCGACGACTACGCCTGATTATTAAAAATGCGTTGGTAGTTAGAAAGTTTAAATCACATTCTTTAAAGAAAGAGTTTTGTTTATGAATTTTAACGATGGATTTTTGAAATAATCTGCCTCAAAGTTGGTATCCCGTAACGATAAAGACCGAGGTTGTACCCTCGATGAAAAAATGAAAGTGAGGCTATGACGTCATCCCGACTGATTCTATGGAATGATTTTATCTGATAAATTGTGACGTAACTTCGGACAAACTGTAACATTATTTTTTCGTAGGTATTGTTATAAAACCTCTTAACTACGCTTTAATGAAGCCGTAGTTACCGAATTTTTTTAAAAACAACAACAATTAATCTATTCTAAACATGATGGTGAACCCAGTCTATGTTAAGCACAAAATTCATTACTATATTGAAGCAATCACGAACCACAATCATATTTTTTTCATCCTTTTATTAAATTCTGTTCACAATTTTCTTTACTAGCCAGTACCATTCAATCACTCAACTGAGGTTAAATAATTGATATATAATCTGGCAAGTATGCCTCTTATGCTAAAGTTTTGACGTTTGTTACAACTTTACTACCTGTGTGGTCGAACAATTCTGGTAACGAACGCCTAATTGAAGCGTAAACGTCAAAATTGAAGATACCAAGATGAAATGAGATTTACCCACCTTTCTCAAAGTGATCTCGATATTTTTCTCCGCTAAACCAAGAGCAGAACGACATCTTGTTCGCTTGTGTAAGTTGTGTTTTCTGTTTGTTTCGTGTTCTGATTTCCTCGTTATGAAATGTTTACATCATACTCCGCGATGAATGAGCCGTGTGCAAAAGCGATCCTAGTCCAAGAGAGGCTACCCCATCTTAATTATAGAACAATACTAGAAGAGTTATCTTTCTTGGCTAACATTCCCACAAGTACTGTCTTTACTCAGATAATATCCTTTCCCAATCAGCAAAGCTATAGACTGTTCCAATTAGGCCTAAGAAACTGATAAAGATGGCAACAATTAAATTGACATAAATGACTTAAGAGATTGTTTACAGTGCAGCCCAGAAGATATTGAGACAAAAGGAGAAAATGATGGTTATCAGCATTAAACATATGTATACATTAAACACAGAAAATAGTGAGATAAAAGGAGAAAATGCTGGTTATCTACATTTCCTTCTTTCTTTATCAGTGTTACTAGAAAACACGTAGGCTATCCTCCATCATTGGCGTCAAAATGGAACGCAGAACGCCTAAGTTGGGGGAAAAGGTTAAATAAATCACGGGGTATAACCTGACGTTCGTAACTGCAGTTACGCACGTCCAATATGGAGGGGGGACAAAAAGGCTAGGTTTACAAGCATCGATTTCAGGCACTATGTCAATGCATTTGATATATTTTTTGACGAACTTGATCAATAATAACCCTGTCTACAATGCCACACTCTCTTTATTCTGACATATTTATTTAGTAGGCCAATATCAGAGCTCGAAAAAATCGCATGATGTGCGTAACTGCAATACATGAAGTTAGTAACTGTGTCATTGCATTCCTTAAATGACGTGCGTAACTTATCATAAATTCTATACATGCAACTCTAGGTCTCGTGCTTTCCGTCAACCATATTAAAAAGGGGGACACGTTTTCGTTTTTGATATCATTAGAGATCTAGTCTTCCAGTCCATTATCGGTTATCTTGAGTAAAGGGTGTAATTATTGGGAAAACATTTTGTCTATCTTAATTATTCGGAAGTTTTGCTAAAATGTCTTATCTTTGGTGTAAAGATACGGTGGTTACGAAGTTATTCACACAGTCTTACAGTTTATGACCTTTCCAGGCGATTCATTGTGATATGAGCTAATGTCCGCTATTTGGGTCTGCACTGTGTCGATCAGTGATTCACTGACGCATATCAATTGGGTCCCCTATAAACCTGGAAAAGTGTGTTTTAGTTTACCAAGAGCTATGTATCGGTGATAAAGGAATTCTTTGTCTCCAGCGGTTATCTCCCTTGATGCTTCGATCTTGGGAAAGTTCTTTCCCTTGATAAAACTGCCGCCATTATGGAATACTAGGAAAAATGTCAACAAAACCTGCTATCGATACACTCATTTTGAGTTACGATAAGAGAGAAAGTGAAAAAAGACTGCTTACAACATGAAAGGCAAAACAATGTGTGAAAAGGAAAAATCCTTGGTGCATCAAAATTGTTTGTCCTGCTTATCTCGAATCAGAGAAAACTCGGATTACCTTTTCGGGTAGGCAAATATTTTGTTTAGTGTTTATATTCTTATTTATTGTTCATTATGTCGTTTAAAGGCTGCTGAATGACATAGTATTCTTTCTATGTAAGCGAAAAGTTGTCTAATAAAAGGAAAAACTCTTCGTACCCAAACCATTTCGTATCATATTTAACTTTCGTTGTATGGTTTGGCTATTTCGTATCATATTTTGTACCATATGTTTATGATTATGTACAATCTTATTATTTATTCAGTACCTGATTGAATAATTGAGCAGGGTTTTCCCTTGACTTTTGCTAGAGGGGGTCATTATGTCCCCCATGTCTTCAAATTACGGGCCCCGGGGGTCATGCCTATTGTCACATTGTTTCTTCATGTTCCTGAGCACTGATAGTTTGTAGAGGGTCATTTGCGTTGAAACTGCACCAAAACGCACAAAATTTGTGCACGAGATAAAAGTGTTGTGGGTACAATACTCATTAGAATGGTCTCGTTGACATGATACAATGAGTACCCACAACTTAGGCAGTGCTTCTGAAATATTTTGAAAATCTACTTGTCCACGGACAAGTGTTGATCCAAAATTGACTTGTCCGTATCAAAAATCAACTTGTCCGTACAAAACTCATATACTTTTCAATAGTTTCATTTGTTTATTGCATATCTATTATGTCAACTTTCTAACTACTGTCTACAACAAAATTTGTACATTTAACTATCAGTAATTACATTGTATGAAAAAATTGTGAGAAAAAGAAAAAAAAACACTCTTTTATTATAACCGGATTTTTCACTTGTCCACGGACAACCTAGCTTTCAAAATCTGCTTGTCCGTATAGGTAATCTGGGGTAAACGGACAAGTCATACAACTCGGGCAACTTATTTCAGAAGCACTGCTTAGGGTTTGAATTAAGGATACAAAATTTAGAATGTCTTCAACCGCTCATACTTGTTGCTCTGGTTAATCTATAGAGTCAATCAACTTTTGTCAAATGTCAGAAATTATTTTGGATGAGCCGGGGCTTGAACCTGTGTCCCATGGGTTCATTGGGTTGTAACATGTTAGTCGCCAATATTACATATTGGATTTTGATACAATTAGGATATGTGTGTACAATACAGCACAGGAAAGAATATAGGAAAAAGAGTAAAATGTTTATCAGTATTTTGTTCTTTTGCCTCAATATTTTTCCAAGGCATTTCTAAATAGGATGTGCTGAGCCCGGAAAGCTCAGGCAGTATCGTTGGAGTCTGTCAATCCAGGGATCAAGATTTCAAACCCCAGCTCTGAATGATTATCCATTCTGTCATTTGACAGTCACTAAAGTCATTTGTGTCACACCAATGGGTCGGAATCTTCTATGTCAGAGAGCAGCTGAAGGCTCAGTTTGGAAATTGTGATAGTATCGGTATGAGAAATACCTTGTATCCATGGCTAGGTGCTCCAGCCACCACAATACGGCCATAGCACTTGAAACGACGATAAACCCAAATAAATCAAATCTAAATGGGACATCCAAATAAGGCCTTGTTTGGGATTGGGCGATAAAGCATAAAATTTGGTTTTGATCAGCAAGTAAATAAAACGACCCAATTATTCTGTTTATTGTTGATTGTTTGTTTGTGTTATTGTTTGTCACAACATTTCATAAATCAAGTTTTGGAAAATATTTAAAAGAAGAAAATGCTGCTGCAGTTCAGCTTATCTGCATATTCTCCATTTTCCTCAATACTTAAAAGTCTTTCCAATGTGTCAAAGAGAATTTTCATCCTTAAAGTGTGATATTACTTTCTTATCTGCAACTATATAAAAATCAAATAATGGAACAATCTATTGTATTTGCTTTGGAAAATATAGCAAAAGAAGCAAGATATTACTGCTTTCCAACGAAAACCTCGTAACTGCAGCTTAAAACAAGCTGCAATTATGAGGTTTTCGTTGAATTAGGACAATATGTAAATATGGATTGAACTTATGTTTTTAATGAATGTCTTTTCAGATATGGAAAACATCATTGAAATGTGGATTCTGTTAATACTGTCCAGAGGTAAATATGACAGTGTATTGTTTTTGAGCTTTTGAGGAAAAAAGCTACTGGTAAATTGTTGCTAAATCAAATTTTAAAGTGACATAGGAGCACAATCATGTTTACCACTATATAGATCAGGGTTGAATTTCAACTAGCATACTGTCAATTTGCTAGTCAAAAATGGAAATTACAATTGTTTTTTTCTGCAACATTTTTTTTGCAACAAGATTTTTTCCAAGTGAAATGAATCAAGAGAAAATAAGATTTCATTGCAAATGCACATTTCTTTGTGGCGTAATGGTGATATTATGATTGTTCATCATGTTTGACAGTTTTCTTGCGTGTTAGTTTATCTTTGTGCTAGTGGTTTCAAAAGCCACTTGCAACATTTTGCTAGATCTAGTCAAATTTTTAGGGAAAATCAAATTAAATTCTAGGCCTGACTTTTAGCCAATTTATGTTTTCTGCTTCTTGAATCACCTGCACCAATCAAGTTTATAACATTTACACATTGAACAGGTCATTCATGGCTTCAATTGAACTTTCAATATTTTTCTTAAATATTGAGCGATAATGTCATTTTTATGTCCCTGTATTGAAATTGTCACTTGTGTCAGTCTGTTTGTTCATCAATCTGTCTGTCAATCAGTCTGTCCATCCAAAAACATTGGCCATTTCAGGGGCATTAATGTTTCACAAACACATCTTGTTTGATCTTGTCTTGTTTGTATATGCACATGAAGACTTTTGTGAGAAAAGGTGATTAGGTGCCAGCCAAAATCCCGCTCTCAATGCAAAGTCGATTGTTTTGAGCTTCAACTGTGATTGGGCCAAGACCCGACAGCTCAGTCGGTAACATCGGAGTCTGTCAATCCAGGGGTTGCACATTCAAACCCCGGCTGGGCCAGTATCCATTCTGACATGTGACAAAAGTCAATTGTCTCTCCTTAATGGATGTGAATCATCTAAGTGAGACAGCAGCTGGAGGCTTGGTTTGGATATTGCGGTGGTACTGCAGAGAGAAATACTAGAAACCCATGGTTAGGTGCTCCAGCTGTTGCGATATGACCATAGCAGTTGAAAACAATGTAAAACCCATTAAAACAAATCAACTATGATTGGGGTTTATTTGTTGCAAGGCATGTGACTGTCATTTCAACATAATTGTACCTTTCTATATGTTGCACAAGGTAAAGGTTTTGAAAAACATTGAGAAAAAAGAAAAGAAATGGTTGTTAAAAACATTTTTTTCATTAATCACAATATTTTCTACCCAAAAAGACCACCTTAAACTGTTTTCTTCCCCATCCTTGTATTTGGACCAGTCTAAAATTTTTATGCCTGATGAATGATTGATTAATTCATGCATGCTTACAGCAGCTGAGAAATACAGATTTTGAAATGCATCTCCTTTGTAATGACACATTTCTATAATTTGGTCAATTTAGAATGGTATTATAGTACTTGAATGCTAAACCGTTTTCAACTGAATTATGTGTTTTTATCTCTTTGCAGGTGACCACATAACCAGTTTATTGCTGTGAAAAGTATCAAAACAGTGAAGTCCTAAAGAACAAAGGAGAGTTTCCCAAGTGTGGTCTATTGATACAAGATTGACTATACATTGTACTTTGAAATAAATTACCTGAATATGAATGTGTTGTTTTGTTATTCAGAGCAACAGATAAGATGGTTTATGGGTTTTCATATGCAATATTTCATAATTTGTTCATCAGAAACCTGTGCTGTTGGTATTCAATAGAATCATCTCTTTGAGGCGGTTCAAATTAGTAACCACAACGTTTGGTTCGGATTTGAAATTATAACAAATTAAGAATGGTTTCACCCCTCTTTTCTGTTGCTCTGGTTATTTAAATTCCAATACTTTCCCAAACATGAGCAGATTTTGACAACCTGGGTAGAAAATAGGTTTTTGAAACATTGAGAGACAAGAAGAAAGTGCTTGTGATCAGCAAGTTCTCCTTTATCATCATTGTTTCAATATTTTGTGTAACATTAGAAGTTTACATTGTTTATGTCAATATTTCTTGTTGCTGTAACTCCTTTCAAATTTTTAAGGTAGTTGACCCCTAATGCGATTTGCATGTCATCAGAATTATGCGGGTGACATTGCAAATATTTGGCAATGGAACTTTTCACCGCCGAATGTTTACGACTGAGTCCGAATAGCTCCGGATACGTATCGACGTCGCTCGAAATTATCCGATATTTTCTGAATCTCAAAATGGCCACATTATGTGTACTATACTTTAACATTTGGCTTTTTGGAAAGGGTTACATGTAATGTTTCCTCAAAATATCCCTTTCCCAAATAGCAAATTTTTCAAAATTTCCATTTCAAAAGCAGCTGCAGACGACAAATGGACCTAGTTTAAGATAGAATTTGTATATAATATAGCGCAGAAAATATTCAGGCAAAAGGAGAAACTGCTGGTTATCAACAGTTTCTTCTTTTGTCTCATTGTTTTGCCAAGCTGTTTCTGTTAGGGACGTCAAAACCAGGTCTTGTTTGGGAAAGGGATAATGCCCACTTTTCATTTCACTTAGTGTTTTGGAAAACATTAAGAGAAAAGAAGAATATGCTGACCCTCTGGATTTACGGCTCCAGAAACCAAAATCGCTCACTTTATTCAGAACTACAGACAAGATGGGCAATGGATTTTCAATATACATTTGTACAATATTTCATAAGCTGTTCATCAAAACCCATGTTGTGGGTTGGCTACCCATTTCAAGTATCTCATGGAGACATTTAAATGAGTACCCACAACACATGGTTTGGATTTGAAACATCAATTTTAGGATGGTTTCAATCCTTTCATCTGTTAGTCTGGTTATTTATTGAAAAGAATGTTCCATTTTTCTAACAGATGCATTCTTTTGTACAAGACCTGCATGAGACAATTTTAGGGTGGTCATATTCGAAAACCTGCTGCAGACGACAAAATGGATGATATATTGGTATCAAATAGGCCTACTCCGATTTGTCCACTTCCAAAACCACTAGTTATACAAAATTCATCTGCTAGAACCCTTCAGTCGATACGCTTTTATTTAGTTACGAACGTCATATTTACCTAGTTACGAACTTCTTGACCTAATTTCAAGTAACAGTTACGCACTTCATCGTGATTTTTGAAAGCTTTATTACAGCTTTTATACTGACCTAAACAATTAATGTTCGATTCAAACTCCTTTTGATATAAACAAACATCGTATTGGTGAAGAAATCCGAACGAATAACACATCCAGTTATACAAATGAAGCTTGAGAAATATTCCCCTAATTTTGAAGTCGCCATATTGGACGTGCGTAACTGCAGTTACGAACGTCAGGTTATACCCCGTGAATAAATAGAACATTATAACACTCTACCGTAAAATTCATATATAGCGAAAGAAGAACTGCATCGGGTTTTATTGGACCAATAAAGACTCTATGTAATTATGCTTTGTGTATGCACCAAAACTTCACGTGGCGTCTAGGTAACGTCAAATGACGTCATCAATGACGTCACTTCACCGCCCATGCGTTTCCTACGCCGAAAACTAGATCATGGCAGAATTTCCACAAAATAACACATTTCGAATGTGCGTTTTCTTATATAGAGTGTTATAATGGAGATAATAACAAGTTTAGAGGTCTTTATTTGCCAAATAAAAACCTCTGTGCTCTGAATTACATGTTAAGGCAAATACCTCGGCGCTATGCGCCTCGGTTTTACCTACACATGTAGTCCGTCGCACATCGGGTTTTATTTGGCAAATAAAGACCTCTAAACTTGTTATTATTTCATAAATATATGCCTACTAGGCATTAAGGGCGGATGTAGAGGGGGTTTGGGGGATATGTGAAGTCTGACCTGGATCATTATTACTTTGATATTGTTGATACCAAAGGGGTCTGTAATTTGACTCCTAGCACGTAATGAACATTTTTTTTAGTATTATTGCCTAAAATGTGTGTTTTTGGGCCGTTATCGACATTGAATAACGAGAAGAAACCGGTCCGATATCGTGAAAACCGGTCTATATTCAGTGCGATATCGGACCGGTTTTGAACTCAAATATCCTCGATCGGGGATTTGTTGTGAGTGCTTCAGAAAATTGAAAATAAAGCCGAAATTTTGTCATTTCCCTTTTCCGCGATGTAAATTCTTGTAAGACACCATTTTGGTAGGGTGACTATATAAGCATATAGATAGGTGGGGTAGGACTCCTCTGTTAACAAGACATGTTACATATCAAAAGTTTCGTAAGGGTCTCTAGTTTTCAAAACTGCCTGGATCATTGATTGATCCCTGTGGCATTCCGAGAAAGCCAAGATGGCCGCTGTTTTTTGAAAATTTCTAGTTTCTTTAAAATAGGAGAAAACTAGTTATTGAAATAGAAATAATGTTATTTGATTGGTATTTTCTTATAGCCTTATAATAGTATATTAATTCTGAGTCATAAATTCAACCCATATTACCAACTGATAAGGATATTTCAAGGTCAAACAATGGAAAAAGCACAAAAAATGACATTTTTCTTTATTTTTAATGTTAAATTCAAGAAGCATTATTAGAAAATACAATAATTTGATACAATATTGTAACACTAAGTAAAGGTATTGTATTTTCTTCATTTCTTTATCCTTGCACACACACATAATGCCTAATTAACATGGTCTATATACATGACTCAAATTACCCCACCCACTAATTTTACAAAGGGCGAATTTACAATTTCTAAAATATGCTACTTTGATGGAACCTGACACGGATTTTGCTTTATATGAACATATTAAACAAGTCTAAATATAATACTGAGGCAAAGATTGTCTGATAAAGGAAAATGTAAATGACTTTTGCATTGAAAAATATAAGCAATATTTAGACTTTTCTTTTATATTGTTGGGGCATCAAATATTGTGTATCAAATTCAAAACCATGAAAAGGAAGTTTGTTGGTGTTTAGTGTGTGTTTTATTGTAGCTGTTACTTTGATACTAAAAATTCATATAACTTTTAAACTCATATCTTAAAAACATAATGCTATAGTACAAAAATTGTGCACACTGAAATATCTTAGTGCTTAAAAGTACTCACTTCCGATGAAAAGTGTAAATGTAAACAGAGTAGAGATTTTTTGGGAAGTTGCACTTATGAAAGAGACAGTGCAATAATAAGGGTTGATAGGGCTAATCCCCAAAATGAAATGGATATTCATCATCCCCATCAGTAACATCAGCTAGTGTTGTGAATAAATTATTACACCAGTCCTCGCCGACCATAGAACCTTCACACATGCAAGCTTTGGTGCATGGCTGCTCATTTTTGGAACAAGGGCAATTCACCCTCAGACATTACTAGAATTACAAACAAGGTCACTAAGAAGCTCTGGTGGAGCAGCAGGTATGCCATCATCAGGGGAACGTACATTCCGGTGGTTTGGTCAATTTCATAACCAAACTCTATTGGATCAGGCAGTACAACATTCTCGATTAGAGCAGATCTCCAGATTATCAATTGGTATAAGCAGCGAAGTAGGTGAAGGGATAGACTGTCATCAGTTGGGGGAAGAGGTTTAGTTTTAGACCTTTCGACAACCATTGATGCTCTGAGGGAATTCACTGATACACATGTGCTACTGCCATACAACAACCCAATAAATGTGATTTAACTCTGTGTGTGAGGCGACGACTTGCTCCCAGATCAGAAAGATCAGTGAATTTAGAAGAATGGTTTTTATACGCCGCCGGAGGCGGACGTATATTGGCGTCATCTTCTCCGTCTGTCCGTCCGTCCATCCGTCCGTCCGTCCATCCGTCCGTCCGTCCGTCCGTACGTCCGTCCACTTTTCTTGTCAACGCAACTCCTCCTAAGTTTCTGGCTGGATCTTCTTGAAACTTGGTCAATATTATCACCTCAATTGGTAGATGTGCATGAAGGAAGGATTTTATGGTTCGTCGATTTTTGCCTGAGTTATGCCCCTTAAAAACTTAGTCTCTGGGGCTTATTGAAATTGCAGCCTTGTCAACGCAACTCCTCCTAAGTTTCTTGCTGGATCTGAATGAAACTTGGTCAATGTTATCACTTCAATTGGTAGATGTGCATGAAGGAAGGATTTTATGGTTCGTCGATTTTTGCCTGAGTTATGCCCCTTAAAAACTTAGTCTCTGGGGCTTATTGAAATTGCAGCCTTGTCAACGCAACTCTTCCTAAGTTTCTGGCTGGATCTTAATGAAACTTGGTCAATGTTATCACCTTAATTGGTAGATGTGCATGAAGGAAGGATTTTATGGTTCGTTGAATTTTGCCTGTCAGAGTTATGCCCCTTAAAAACTTAGTCTCTGGGGCTTATTGAAATTGCAGGCTTGTCAACACAACTCCTCCTAAGTTTATGGCTGGATCTTAATGAAACTTGGTCAATGTTATAACCTCAATTGGTAGATGTGCATGAAGGAAGGATTTTATGGTTCGTTGATTTTTGCCAGAGTTATGCCCCCTTCAATCTTAGTCTCTGGGGCTTATTGAAATTGCAGCCTTGTCAACGCAAATCCTCCTAAGTTTCTGGCTGGATCTAAATATCACTTAGTCAATGTTATCACCTCAATTAGTAGATGTGCATGTAAGAAGGATTTTATGGTTCATTGATTTTTTCTAGAGTTATGCCCCCTTAAAATTTAGTCTCCGGGGCTGATTGAAATTGCAGCCTTGTCAATGCAACTCCTCCTAAGATTCTGACTGGATCCTAATGAAACTTGGTGGATGTTATTACCTTAATTGGTAAATGTGCATGAAGTAAGGATTTTATGGTTCATTGATTTTTGCCTGAATTATGCCCCCTTCAATCTTAGTCTCTGGGGCTTAATGATATTTCAGCCTCGTGAACGCAATTCCTTCAAGGTTTTTCACTGGATATTTATAAAAACCTTTTTGTGAACACCATTTTTTACAGGTTTTTCAGTGAATATTTATAAATCCTTGTCAATGTCATTTTTTTGTCTCAAGTTTTATAAGTGGCGGCGTATATTGTGACCATTGCACTCTTGTTCATAATCTGGAATGCCTTCTTCTTTCCAATTCCAAAGAATGAAGAACATGTATCACAACCAGTGATACAATAAACAGGCAATAAGACAGTTCTCTGGACTACAGATAACTGCTCATGTATGAAATGGACTGGAATATATCTTGTCATATCTGTATAGACAGCTTTTCTTCCAGTTCTGAAGTAAATCCTGTCCATTCCAAATGTCTGAAAATGATAAAAGTAGAACTAATACGTCTGTATCTGGACTGAAAACAACAGCTTTTGAAACACCTGCAGACTTCGCATACATCAAGTGTAGCAGAAGTCTATTGTCAGCCTCTTTCTGGTTTGACAAACTATGGTAATAAATGGCATGCGAACAGACTCTGAAGACATGGTCACCTATTCCACCTGAAATGTAGATTTCTTGATTGTCGGACAACATATCCCGACAATTCTCTGTCAGGTATTGTGAGTACATCTTTGTTAGTTCAGCCTTACTTCTGCTACTGCTCAATAGCCTTTTCCAGTCAGGAATTGGCATTTTGTATTGCATTACAACTGGTGTAGAAACAGAAATCTTTTCTCCCCGTCCCCGTCGTCAAACTATTTGGGATGTATCTATCAAAAACAACATGCACACATGAAATACCTTTACTGTGGAAAAGAATGTACCTACAAAATCTAGACACAATGTCACGAAAAGTAAGTTTGACTCCTGGAGTAGGCTGCAACATTTGGACCACACCCATACCATTAAACGGAATACAATCTGGTAATTTAATACTACTTACACTACATGGAGAACCAGAAATATTCTCAAGTTTATCTAAAAAATCAGAATTTCTTTGTTAGACAGCATAACACCATCATCAGTAAACAAACCAAGTGGAACTGGGGAATTTTCAAATGATAAGACCCTATGTAAAGGTACCTTCTTAAAAGCATTGATGGCTAATAGCCGCAAATACATTTCTTCTCCATTGATTGGAGGGAAGTTTGATGTGGCTTTAGCTGCTAACCAGCCAGTACTCTTGCACATCGTTTTCACATTTGGTATCGCCATTGGTTCGAAAAAACATTTATGTGATTCCTCTGTCAGTCTCTCTGAAATGAACTTTGTAAGCATATTTTTTCCAGTATCAAAACAGTTCAGCAAACTTGTCTCAGTATCTTCAGACACTTCAACACCAGTAGCAAAATTCAGCGATTTTGATGGAGGATTAGTTAGGGAAAAGGGGTCAGTGAATGTTTCATTGAATAAGTTTAGCATGCTACTTACTGCCTCATTATAAGTTTTTGTGTGGCATTTTGAATCAGAGTGATGCTTCTTTGTCTGACAGTCTGGATCTTTGTTTGGGCTGTAGGCATCAGCGTATCTAGCTGTCACTGGCCACGAAAGAAACCATCGACCTAAAGCTTTATCATTGTGTGTAATGCCAATAATACCACCAGAAGATTTCAGGGCCTTGTTTTCTGTTACCTCCGACACATAATCATTCCATACTGCATTAAATGAACCTCTGGTTAATTTACTGACAAAAAGACCTCTATTTAAACATTGCAACAATTGGCCTGGTATCTTCTTCAAAGCAAGGACTTGGTAAGTCATGAATTTGGAATAAACAGTCTGATTGGAAGTGAACAGAAATGGCAATAGTTTGGTTTTGGCATACATATTAAGATCCCATTTTCCATGTCTTGATGATTCTAAAAACATTTTCAGTGGCAGAGACACTTCATTTAGGTAATCATAACAAAATTTGAACAGTGGTGAGACCGTGAGTTATGCCTACCTTCTGAACGGAACATTTTAATCAGAGGCTTAATATCTGCTTCTACAAGTCAAATTCACCACATTTCTTTTGGAACCTTGTAAACTTCGGGAGTTCAGTACCACATGCAGATACCATAACATCTTCATGATTACAAGATCTTATAAACTTTGTACAGCAAACTTTATGATAGCATAATTCTAACTGACCGGAACGTGTTTCAGCTTCCTTTGAAACTTTACTTTGTGATATTTCGTCACTATGTACCGTATAGCACTTTATTTCTGCGGGGACTTTATTTCTGCTATTTCTGCGGTCCTCATCGGCACCGCAGAAATAAAATCCGCAGAATTTTAACCCTGAATGTTCAGGTTGTTTTCAATTTTAGTCAGTACAAGGACAAGTTAAACAGTAACCCTCTGATGCAAAGCGCAATTTCATAAAAATGAAGGGTTTTATTTCATTCAAAAAATGATGTAACTATAAACTATAGCTTTAATTAAGGTGTAGATAGGACATTTTTGTTTATCCATAAATGAATGATTCAACAAGTTTGACTGATTGGTAACAGTTTGACACATCTTTCTTTTCACACCTATCTGTATACGGCATTGTTTCCCATAACGCCTTTATAATGTAGATACTGGTAAATGAGTGGGCTTATCCCTTTACCCTAACGGAGTAAATAGAAATCGTCTTTCAAACTATGTCCGACACTAACTAAAACTGATTTGATAGCGCAGAAATAAAATCTTTGATTTTGCAAAATGAGAGACCGCAGAAATATGTTCCGCAGAAATTTAACCCGCCTGATTTCTGGAAAAACCGCAGAATTTGGACCCCGCAGAAATAAAGTGCTATACGGTAATTTGCAAATATTCAGCAAATTTTCAAATTTATTTGGATTTAATGTTGTCAAACTTTGTTTATATCTGAAAACTTTTCAAAGCAGAAACAGCAAGTTGTGGGGCTGATGTCCAAGTGCCTGCGCTTTGAACTCTTTCCATTAGCAGGCTCTGTCATCTAACTGAAAGGGACAAATTAAACGGGGTGAAATTTACCTAAACACCGGTGTTTAACAGTTTGTATAGAAAACAAAGGATTTTTTAATAATTTTGGAAATGGGCTTATTTAGAAAAGGTTTAAAACATAAAAATGAAATTATTTGAATGTTATGCATGTCACGTGATGTGTAAGTTTCAGTGCAAAAAGATGTACAAACTAAAAAACTAAGAAGTAGCCTTTTGACAAACAAGGTCAGCTGACGAACAGTGTCATTTTGACAGATTTGATATTCAGTATTTTAGTAACAAAACACATAATAAATGATAATGTAGATCTAGTTGTTCTATTGTGTAGAAACTGATTTAAAGTAATATTTACTTTTAAGTTATAAACATTGTTAATTTCACATTTAGAATTATTGTTTGAATAGTGTATTGTTTACATTTGAAATCTGGAGTCAAACAAACTTCAAGGTGCAAGGGTAAAAAATACCATGTGTAATTGATCCTACCACTTCTAATATAATAAAATTCATTACTCAATGTTTTATTTTGATGACTCTCTTAATAATATTTATGCTATTATAATGTAATAGGAAGTTATACTTAGCAATTAAAATCATGTTATAAGTAATACAGGAAATCTTCCATTTTCAGTTAAAAAACAGAGAATTCAGACAATTGACGGCTATTATCAAATGTTCAATTTAATAGATATTCCATGATTTTTTTGTTTAAAATCAGGAATATCTATTTACAGACTTTATTTTACTTCATGATACACAATAAAAATGAAACATTTAAACCATCTCTGAATTATTGACAATGTAAGTCACTATAATAGGCATTTTTACCATAACTTTTACATTTTTAGTATTGAAAAACATATTTTTGGTAAAATGAATTTGATTTTTTCTATTTTATTATAAATAACAATCATCCTTCTACTAGAAAAAATAAAGAAAATGAATCAATTGCAATATTCATTAGACATGCCTTGGTTTATAAAGTATGTGGAAGGAAAGTTCCAGATGGCGGCCATTTTGGCGGCCATTTTTGATTTCTCAGAACGCCACCTGGATCAGCGAATGATCCAGGCAGTTTTGAAAACTACAGACCCTTACGAATATTTTGGTATATAACATGTCTTGTTAACAGAGGTGTCCCACCTACTCAAAAAATAGAGGACTTTTTGCTCAATAATCACCCTACCATTTCCAGTTTACATCCCAATAAATAAACTAGGTCTCCCAGTGTAACCATATCTGATGACGTAATAATTATAGTGACGTAGGTTTAATTCTTGGAATCAAAAAGTAAACAAACGGGCAGCTGACAGATTTTAAACTAAAAGTGTATTTCGTGGACATGGAAGGATAGAAATTAGAATTGAGTGGTTGTGGTCTAGGTCAAATGTGGTGGTAAGCCTATGTGTTTCTTGTTCTTCTTTTAGTTACTGCATTTTTTCCTTTACAACTTTGTTTTTATTGAAATGAACGAATGTCTGAAACGAACCAAACGGCCCAGAGATCTACCTTGGAAATTCCGACCTTTTAATTTATTACTCGCACTGAAATGAACGTTAGAATATCCAGAGTATGTTTCCAAAAGAAAACTTAGTCGAATATTGTTAGGATTTCGCCAACCCAAATGAAGATTATGTCAGTAAAAATGCGATGAAACTTGACTACATAGCTACACGATGAAAATCTAACGACCCGTCTAGTGGATATCGGACTTACTCGATATATGTCGAGTCGAATGCCGGAAAACTCTGGTGTCTGTCGGTGAAAATGTGGCTAAATTTTCACAAAGCTTTTCAGCTATTCGTCTTATTTTATTACATTTCTTTGCAAATTATTCATATTTTATGCAATAATAGCGTCAATTCACGTTTTTTCGGTCATTAACATTCTCAGAGGCCCACAAAATGGGTTATCGCCCTCGACCTTCGGTCTCAGGCGATAACGCATTTTTTGGGCCTCTGAGAATGTTAACGACCTCAAAAACGTGAATTAAGCCTATAAAAAGTAATGACTAGAAGGTGTCAAGGGTCAAATTACAGACCCCTATGGTTGATACAGACTATGACGAAGCTAATAGAGAACAACATGGTTCCTGATCAGACTGCGTGTATACGCAGGCTGATCTGGAGTCATGTTGGGCTCAAAAGCCTTAAGGGACCTTTTTCCAGATCCTGGCTCAAATTCAGAATGCATTCACCCCCTCTTACCCGCTGCTCTCCTAGTATCACATTTCGTCGTCGTAAATGCAAAACCTTGTAGATCTCGTTTTTGGAAGATTTTAATTAACGGGGAAGGTAAAAAGTGTAATAACTTTACCTAATCCGAAAGGTTAATTTTAGGCCTACTTGAAATTTGTAGCCTACATATTGTTCACAAATAATGTGTCATTAAAGGGACATTTCATTCCAATTTCAATTTTTGGCCTTGAAGAAGGCCAAATTTAGCATGTCATTTTTCCCAGGGCGTGCAGAATCACTAACTTGTGAAAACGTTGAACGCAGATAGATAGTGTTCTTGCGCGATGAAAAGTAAATCGGAACTGGATTAGATATATACTACTTTATGCAGATTTTGAAAATTTCGACCCATGTACATTACAAAAGAAGTAAATACATACGTTGATAGTAGTAAAGACATTTAAAATCGTAAAATATTTACAATCAAGAAATCGATTGCAACATATATTATGCGCGGATCCATTCGCCGCCAATAATCAACATTGACTAAGCAGCCAGTCTACAATATTTCCAGTCTATTTTTTTTATTTTCGGACTGACTCATTTGACGCATCACTTTATCCATTTTTGGATAAAAATCACTACGCGGTGCGCATAACTCCAAAATCCTGTCGCCAAAAAGTAGCAAGCAGAAAATTGCAACTACAAATACATTTGCAACAAAATAAAGTTTGATTTTCGTCTCAATTTCATCTAATAAAATAATTAATTCAAATTAGATTATTCATTTTACTCTATGCAAGCATATGAAGCAAATATGCCGCGTGACAGGAAGTCATGAGGAAGTACCACGTGTATGCATTTTATGGGCGCTGACATCTTGAAAGTAGTTAACCAAGAATGCCCACCAGAGATAGATGGTAATCGACAGGTGGCGACATCTATTGGTAGATATTGAATAATCAATGATTATAGTGGGTTTTCCCCGAATCAAAATTTCCGTAGAGGTTCGTAAGCAAAATCTAAATATAGATACCCTGCAGACGCAAGATTATGACGATGTATTATTGCGATTAAATCTTTTTTAGTCTGGTTTAAAAAGAAGATTAAAGGGTTTTCGAGAGGTTTTTACCTGTCGATGATAGAAATATTAGTTATTTTCGGAAATAAAATGGAGTCCGATCTGACCCGAAGGAAAATTGATACGTCGGGTCTAACCGGACAAATAATAATTATATATTTTAAAATTATGTCTCACTGTAATTAGCAAGTTCAGTGGTCGAGTGGTAATGTCGAAGTCTCTGAACTCGGGGAACCGACGTTCAATTCCAGCCATCAGCGTGTTTTTTTTTTATGAAATACTCGATGCAAATAAATATCTTAGAGCGTCCATTTGTATTTTATCTTATCTAAAACCTTTCCAAACAAAATTTTAGATTGTTCCAAATTAATTACGTAAAAGTGCAAACATAATTATTTGAAATAAATCTAGCTCGATTATCGGCCTGTCCGATCAGACCCGATGTGTCCGAAATAACCTGTCGTTGATGACTCATTTTGTTTTCCTTATGGTACCCGGTTTTATACGCTTAAAACATACTTCTCATTACCGATGCCGGGGAAAAGGCTTAGAATTTTCTGATTGTGACATAAGATACAGTTTTTGTCTTCACCTATCTAAATAATGGCTGACGATCGCTTAACTGTCCGAAAGTCTGCATGTGTTCAAATTCTTCAAGGCCTTCAGCGCTTTCAGCGCTTTGATTTAAAGTATGTCTTGATGCCAAGATTGGTTATTCTAATGAGTATAAATACTATTAGTTTTTTAAGTAGTTGCCAATAAGCGAGAAACACGCATTTAAAGTTGAGACATAATCGATAAATTGCATATACATGTAAATCCTAACTGTTGTCCACAACAATTTGTTCTATTTTAACACAAAAATATAAATTTCTCGTAAACGGCGCAATATTTTAGCTTGAAATTTTTCAGAATTATCATAAGGAAATATGCTCTTTCAGATAAAAATAAAAGTGAAATTTATGACAAAAAAATTCTGAAATGTCACTTTAATACTGATTAGTAAAGATAGGCTATCTCAAAACCTGCAAGAATTGTCTTAACTTGACGCACACTGTTTTATTTTGAAAATTGCAAAAATCGACATACGAGGTTTTGCATTTACACCGACGATTTGCTCTTGACATGTAATCCTGTTTATCAATTTTAAGCCAACGTGTTGTGTCTCATCAGACAAACATTTGCCCTCTGTCTTTCCCCAATACCGACCTTCATCTAACCCGTTCCCAATCAGCAAATTTTTAAGGGCAGTCTAGTTTGAAAGCAGATTCAGAAGCCGAATTTCATGTTAAGGGTTTAGAAAAGTCCAAAACGGGTGATATTGTGTCGCTCGGACTCACTCCTGCCAACAATTCAAACAATTGTTTCAATGAAAATTACTTAAATATCCTTGTACATTATGACAATAACATGCTATATGCATAGGTCATTTGCCAGACAGAGCAAAACAGAGAAGAAAAATCCAATGAAAAAGTCGAAAAATTGGGATTTCTCCCAAAACCAGCAACTTTTTCCCCATAACAAATTTTCTCCATTCAAATATGTCAATATAATGTGCAAATTCTAAATGAGGTACTACTACCATCGTACACAGAATAGTGAAAGCGGTAACCGAGATATTCACGAAAACACACGGCTTGCAAAGATTTTTGGGTCGGCCATTTGCAAAAATTGTTTTCAAAGTTTGCACGATGTAATTCACAAGTACTTATAAGGTTTACACAAGCTATTGCATTGCAGCTGTCATACCTGATATCTGTAGTGCGTGTTTCAATGGCACAAAGCAACGATCCATGGACAGTAAACAACTTTTTCTGTTATAAAATGAGTCTACCAATTTTCATTTTCGGTTTCCACACCTTCCTTCTTGCCGGGTTAGACGGGAAAATTATTCCGCAAAATAAAAAATAAAACATTTGACAAAACATCACACAACATTGATAAACGATTGTATTGATGATAAATTGTACAAAATTTAGGATAGAACCGATCGTGGAATTTGATACTTGACATCTGAAAAATACGGACTACTTACTAACGCGCCTTACTCATATGCGGCTATATGCCGTGTGTAATCCGCCGGACATGTAAACAATATGAAAACGGATGGAAACATTTTACAGTTTGGGTTTAAAAAGGTATATATTCGCTGGCAATTGATCAGAATTAATAGCATCTATAAGTTTAAAGACAATGAATACACGATCCTTCTTCGATTTTCAAAGATTATTGATCGCGTGATTTGTTATTATGAATGATAAGAAACCGGAACTCGTGTTTGTTGACATTTTGAAAATATTGGTTCAAAAACTAATTATTTCGTAAATAAACAACTTCCACGCATACTAAACACAATTTAAATGTCTTCTATTCCCATATTTACATTTTAAATGAATTATTAATTGAAATAAGATTTCAACTTGAATTAAGAATAGTATGGTGTACAAAGTTGGTCATTACAAAATTTTATTTTCCAGTTATGTATCACGTTTTTTCTGTATAGTTTCAATGCAATTACAGAGCAATATTGCTTAACAATCAAAGGGAATATTATACTAACTGTTGATATAATTTTGATAACAAAGAACTTTTATAATGGGTTATACTATTGAATTTATGGGATAAAACTTGATAGCATGTAAATTGAAAAATAAAATAAGGCCTAAGGTGTCAAGTGACATATGTTGTGGCTGTGGCAACAATTTTTACTTGAATTTAATCGACAGACTTAAAATAAATGATCATTTATGATAAAACCGCCTTTGACAGCTTGAAAAAATGACCCCATTATCTAACCATACCTCATGTTGCAAAAAAAATAGTAGCCTACCACCATGAATTACATATGAAAAATAAAGAAATGCCAAACTTTTTTTCGTAAAGGCAGTTTTTCTGAATAAAGAAACTTCGTGTAAGTAGTAGTACTACCTAGATCAGACCTCTGTGTATGTTTTTGTGAAAAACTAGCTAACTTCATTCAAGGATAACTACGTTCTCGGTTTTCCAAGAAGTTGTCCTTTTTCGCAATATTTTGATTATGCTGTACAAGGTAAACCAGAATTAAGTCGCTTAATATCTTCTTCTTATGTAGAGCTTTAATTTGATATATAATATGGCATATACATGTTAAGAATAAATGCAAAAATCAACTTCAAATTTTATGTTGATACCGGATTTACATGAACCTTAAAAAAGAAAGGACTTGTCACTTGTGTAGATTAAACCAAGAAAATATTGAGGCAAAATGAGAAAATGCTGATTATCAGCATTTTCTTCTTTTGCCTCAATGTTTTCTAAAGCATATTATCTTAAGCACGCCAAAACCATGTCTTGTTTGGGAAAGGGCTAGGCTACTTAGATAATCTACTTTGTTCCGTAATATAGCTGCTTGGAGAGTACAATATAGCGTTTTCACGATGAAAATCCTACTAGTTATAGCGATTTTAGTTGGAAGTTGCACGTCAGGTATCTTTCACTTAATAACATTAATTAACCCATTACCGCATGCCATAGTGACGCATTTTGACTCACTCATTAGAAAAGATTTAGGAAAGCATTTTGGAAAATGAAGAAATAACTTGTGACAAGCAGTTTCTTCATTTTCCACGATGTTTTCTAACCCAAAATTGAAATATTTTTGAAATTTCACTGATTTGAAATTGTCGGCTGCAACATCTTTCAAATTTATGGAACCCTCCGAAATTATGCCGTCTGATAATGGGTTAAACCATGCCCACCTAATGCCATTTTTACTTTGGAAGGCATTGTGGGAAATGGTACAATTATTTATCACAAGCAATTTCTTTATTTTCCACAACGGTGTGTACCCAGATTCATTAAAATAATTATATTAAGATGTAAAAAAAAAAAAAAAAAAAAAAACATTCGCTAGAAATTGTTTTCTGCAACATCCTCGAATCTGACGAGTCTGAAATATTTGACACCTTGAAAAGTGTTTATGCTTGCACTTGACTATTTGAATGATAAAATGCAAGCGCGGATCCAGGTACTTTTCCCAGGAGGGGGGGGGGGGGGTCATCCGATCTTTAACCCTTTTTTCGCCAAATTTCAGGGGGGGGGTCAGGCCTCCTGACACCCCCTCTTGATCCGCATGCAGATACATGTCATACCATGAAGGACTAAAGATAACAACGGTTTGTCGTGGCACACAGGGACAAAAGACGCAGCTTATTTGGGACATAACCAGTAATCTTTTTGATAACCCCCTTTTTCGCCAAATTCCAGGGGTGGTGGTCATGACCCCCTATCCCCCCTCTGGATCCGCGCATGAAATGTATTCATATGAGGGATCCAGTAAATGTACCCTGATGGCAAATTAGACATAATATAAATCTGGCTCAACCTGATCATGTACATAGCGGGGAATCACGTAACACGACCGTTGTATAGGCCTGAGATCTTCAAGACGAAGATTTTCCAAAAGTGCTGTTGTGCTGTTCCACGTGATTCCCACCGTGTTTATTACCCGTAACTAACCTTAGAAGCTACACGGACTATGAGCAGTCAGGTGTATTACAGAGCTATAGAACAGCGAGGGCACTGGTCTTTCATAATTAGATATACTTTACTTTTTGTATGTATTGTTTATCAAATCCAATGTTGTGGGTACCCACCAGAATCGTCTCTCCGAGATCACTTCAATGAGTACACACACAGGGTTTGGATTTGAAATAAAGAATAGAGCCGTGTGCGATTTAGGCCGGTAGAGCTCTTCCAGAAGAGCGTGGTTCCCGGCTCTGATAGACTACGTAGTATTTTTCTACTATGTAGTGTATCAGAGCCGGGAACCAGGCTAGCTCTTCTTCTTCCAGAAGACAACTTCTGGCCTAAATCGCACGCGGCTAAGAATTCCTTTACCCCTCTTACAGTATCTATTGCTCTAACCAAGGTACTTTAAATTATACAGGGGGTTTATTGCATAGATTTGTCTTTTTTCGCAGCTTAGTTTGAATTTGTTAATCGTTGGCCAGCTTACAGTATTCCCACCCATCATTAGAAAGCACGTAGCATATACTTCGTGCAATTTATCTTGCAATCTTGCAATCTTGCAAATTCACGAGGTCATCTAGATTGTATAAATCCTGACAAACTCGTCAATTTCCGTAGCCTCGGATGACAGCGAAGATGCACGAAGCGTTTGCATTTGTTTTTCATGAATATTATGCCATCCTAGAAGGCATTTTGGGCTAACAAGTTAAATGTGACATTCATTCTCTGTTGCTGTCATAGATAGTACGGTTCAATCATTCTCTATCACTCATTCACTTTATCTTCTAACATATCAAATTCAAATAACAGTCTAAATCATGTGCACGGATTGATAAATGATATTCTTATTATACAGAAACTTGCAAAGACATTTATCTTGGTGGAGCTTCGGATGGGAAAACTATCGTAGATGGATTGCACCATTTCAAGCCGAACAATTCCGATCCTTATTTGATCTACTGCGACTTTAAGACAGGCCATGGTTACACATTTATCTCAGCTACAACTTTCCAGAACGTATCACTTGAAGAACATCACTATGACCGGACAGAGTTCAAAGTTGTTCTCTTACATTCGAACGGTTCACAGTCGCAAGTGATAATATCAAAGCCCGAGAAAAGTAGGGACATGGAGATACAGTATTATAGTCCGTGGGCTGGCTACACCCTAGGTCCCCCCCCCCCCCTACTGGGATTTTATGACACCTATATCATTGTAAAGCTTGATGAATTCCCTTTCAAATGCAACTTGTTGTTTGATATATAAGTGCTGGATAAGCATATGCGGAACGATTGATTATCTCTCCTTGAATTACAAAAAAATACTTGTTTATAACTCACCTTATACACATTCATGGGCTCCAAAATAACCCAAATTTAAGCGCAAATGACCAAAATGCTTATAGATTTTATCAATTCATATCGTTAAATAGTAAAAGATAATTTCACACCAAAATTAGCACGAATTATGCCCCTTGAATATGTAAAACAAGAGAAAAATAGTATAGATATTGCCTTTGTTTATATTTACTTTCCGTTTGTAAATCATTTCCACAGCGAATAATTGCTAGAATTTGTTTTAAAGTGTTTATTAGATGCCGTGTAATAAAAGTCAAAGTGTTGACTATCGACATTTTAGGATATATTCGACATTTCAAATGATTTTGCAAGATGGCCGCCGCAAAATGACCACTTGACTAAATATCGAAATATCACTGCCCTATAATTTGTAATCATGTTCTGTATGTAAATGAGATCATTTCTTAGGAAAATTGAGTATATTAAATCTAAAAGTGTTGCCATGCTTATAATAGGCTTTTTTGTCATTTTTTTTCTTTTTTTTAATTTTCAAAATGGCCGCCAAAATCTCAAATATGCAAAAATGATGTAAATGTTTTTCATTTCTGCAAATCATCTGCACTTAATATTGTATTTTCAAATGTATTTCAACTTCTTATTAAAACTACATGATTCAACAAGTAAATAAATGACATAACCTTGAAAATATATATTTCCAAAAACGGTCCTAATTACCGTATAAATGGTAATAAATCCCCAATCCCATAAATTAAGTACCGAAGAAAATCCAGATTGATTATTTTCTAGGAGAAATAAGCACTTTCCCTCTTTGACAGAAACCATGTACCCGATTCTTTGATAATGAGTTCACATTGGAGTACATCATTGGTATCTTTTTGCATGAAGGTTTTAAGTCTTACATGGACAAGGGACGCTTTGGATAATAGGTGTTATAGAGGGTATAAAGACATTAAGGCTTATTTTAGTCATAAAGCGTTTAAGCTCTTTTTTGTGGGGTGGATATGTTTAATACAAAACACCAATATCAACACTTTTGCCACTCTAAAAATGGCTTCTTCACTGTTAATTTACATGACATGTAATACAATACAATACAATAATATGTATTTTATGTAATCTGCCTAAATGCTCAAATACGAGCATGGATCAATGAATAACTGACCTAACTTTTAATGTTTAGATCGACATCTTTTCTCTTGAAATACTTTCCACCCAGGCCTATGCGCTTTGACCAAGCAATAACACCATAGCAGTTGAAAAAGAAGTTAAACTCAAATTAATCAACGTCAAAGGTGGTCAAGTGACATCAGTCCAGAAGTAAAGAAGTCCAAGAACTTTCCAAAGAACCACACCAAAACTGCATCAATAACTTCTTTCATGAGACTTAAAATTGCAACCATTCGTGTCCTTTTTAGGAAAGAAGTCGATAGCAGCAAGGTCATGTGGATATGAAGGGTGTGATCTAAATTGATACCCATTTTTTTCGACAGCATCCATTGTACTTTGGCAATTGTGTACTAATGTAATTTTCAGTTGCAAGCAGCGGTCACATTTTGAGCGTTTGCCGCTACGTTTCTCACGTATGGTCTGCTTCAGATTGTCTAGCAATTTGGCATTGTACCTTTCTTGGGTAATATGTCCAACAAAATATTTTATTGCAACCCCCAATTGTCCCAAAACATTGAATACTGAACCTTGTCTGTAAAACATTGAATAATTTTCTTGGCCCTTGGGATTCCATAACAACGTACCTAGGACTCTGGGGCCTGTTTCATCAAAACATTTAAGTCGTATTTTTGACTTACCAACTTAAAACTCGCTTAAAACAACAATTGCATAACCCAGCTTTTGATAGAATGGCGATACACTTTTCTTACCCTAAACTTGTCGTAAGTCGTCGGTAAGTCAAAAATACAACTTAAATGTTTTGATGAAACAGGCCCCTGGACCTTTTTTTCGTTCATGAGAATGCAACATGTACTCTTTGGAATTTTAGACCCAACAGTCTGTAAGTTTGTGCATCCTTTTGCGATCAAGCAATATCTTGAAAAAAAATAATGCATGGACAATTTCTTACTTTAATTCGCTCAGCAAGTATATCAGATCTGTGAATTTATGACACATACCATCGACAGTGGTTGCAACTTTGCCTTCAGACCGAGCATCATCTTCTTAAGTTTCTCTGTCGCGTTATAACCCCCGCTCCCCCACCCCAACCACGATATTTTACTTGAGAATAAGATGGTACAGAAGACCAGTAAACTCATCATGCATTTTTTACCATCAATGATCATTCCCTTTGCAATACATGTGTCGAACCATAGCAGGCTCTCCCTTTTTTGCGAAAAGGCTTTCTAATAACCGTATATTTAGACAAGTTTCTGCACATATAATGACATATATAAATCGCGGATTTCTTGGTTGATTGGAAATTGCTTATATGTGTTATTCATAGCTAGCCCTTGTGTTTTATGGATTTTACCTCATCCTGAGGTTAGCTTGTTGTCTTCCACAAAAGTCAGAATTCCAAAAACTAATTTGTGGTGGAGATGTTTGAAATGAATTAAGAAATGCATGAGCATATCTAAAACTGATAACAAAACGAAAGATTTCAAATCTTCGGCAAGCGACATATTACAACACTAGAAGTTAGAATATGATGTGTTTCCCTCTCATCATAATCAACAGAAATTGTGTTTGCTATTTAAACTAAATCTTTCAAAACAACATTTTGTTACACGAATACGAGGATTCCTCACAAATCAAGTGTCTTCGAAGTACTGGTATCCAACCAATAAGGTACATATGTACAATTTATAACTGTTTATATTATCACATATAAGTATTCTGAATTATAAAGGTGTAAAACGATGTCACTCGAATGCAATTTGATAAAGAAATGAATAATTCAGTTGCTATTATAGGCAATTTTAAATCATCAATTAATGGACATGACAGTGCAAATATGAAATTGACCAGTTTCATCTATCGCTTATTAGAATATATTTGGTAAACTGTGTTCCTGTAACATAGCATTCCAATCAATAGAAGTGGTTGGGAAGATTTCTCTACTGCACAGCATGTCTCCAATAGTATTGTTAAGTTTAAACTTGGAGCAAAATGTAAAAAAAGCATGCATTACAAGGCAAAAATGGTATAAATCAAAGGTGACCGTACATGTACTCCAATGGAAATTCATTATTAAAACGCTTTTTAGTACTTAACTTTTACAAAATAAAGTTTCTTGTGTAAAAGAAAACTGTATTTCACATAGAAAAAAATCAAAGAAAGCAGGTTAAAGTTTTCAGCATGTCATTTGCGCTAAATGGAATTTTATTGCCATTTATACGGTATTTTTTCAGAGCATATATTGTTAAGATTCTCCCTTTTATTGGATAAATCATGAATTTTTAGTTTTCAAACACAACAAGTAAACAATTTAGGGGAAACGATGCAAAAATGAAAGTAATTAACATTATTAGAGAATATTTGAGAATTTATTTGCTATTTAGAGAAAAGTATGCAAATAATTGTGAATGCGAATAAGCCCGTATTTGCTTGTTCTGTGTAGCTGATGAATGGTTTATGAACTTATTATTGATCTATTAGTGTTCTTATTCATTTGAAACATTAAGCATTATAAAAACGTATCGCCTCAGCATATTTATTCCATAGAAAGCCTTGTTTTAGCTAATTAAACACATATTTCTACTTTCTCATTAATATTCATGAATATGCAAATTAGCTAAAAAAATGATTTCAAGAAAAATGTCTATTTAAAATTTTAAAACTAGTCTCATGTTTTATTATCAAAATAAGTATATCATCTTAAATAAGTATTTTAAAAAAAATTTGCAATTAATTGATCCAAGTACTGAAACATAGGAAAATGAGCAGTTACCATGGTAACAGGCCTACCATTTTCTTATCCAGCGCTTTTAAATCAAACAAGAACCTGAATTCATTAATATGTTTCCTGCGCTTCAAGAAAATATAGGTCTTAAAAAATCCCACATGGTGGGAAGGGTTTCTATTCACTAGTAAACTAGTAAAGTCGTCTTTTTGCAAATTAAACACATATTTTCCACAATCTCATTAATATTCACGAATATGCAAATTAGCAAAATTTCTGAAAAATCTTTTGGTTGTGAGAGAAATGTAATGACAACATTTTAAAACTAGCCTCAATGTTTTCTGACCAAAAAAAGTAATTTTATTGAAATTAATTGATCCAGGCGCCGGAACGAATGAAAATGGGTGGTTACCATGGTAACAAGCCAACCACTTGCTTATCCAGCATTTTTAAATCAAATAACAAAGTAAATGTATTGAAATACATCATAAGCTTCAAGAAAATATAGATCTTCAAAAATCCTACCTGGTAGGGAGGTTTAAATTCACTAGTAAAGTCTTGTTTTTAGCAAATTAAACACATTTTCTTACTTTCTCATTAATATTCATGAATATGCAAATTAGCAAATTTTCTAAAAAATATCTATATTGTGAGAGAAATATCTTGGTAATAATTTAAAACTATTTTGAAAGATTTATGACAAAAATAAGTAATTTTATTGCAATTAATTGATCCAAGCGCTGGATTGTAGAAAAATGGACGGTTGCCATGGTAACGAGCCCGCCATTTGCTTATCCAGCACTTTTAAATTGAACAACAACCTGAATTCATTACTATACATCATAAGCTTCAAGAAAATATAGGTCTTCAAAAATCCCACTAGGGGGGGAGGGTTTCGGTTATGGGCCCATGGACTATTATGGCTCGCCTTATAACAAGTGGTTGACCAACGATCTAATGTACACGTTCATCACTGTAAGCATGAAGACGAAGAAGAAAAATATGACAACTAAAGGCTATATGCTGAACGGTGCCAAGATATCAAACCCAGTTTGTGACAAAAATTCAAACAAGAAACACGCCCGTCTAATTTCTGGCTTCTTATTCAATCATAATTGCGTAAAACCTTCGCAAGATGGGGAAAGACGAAAAAGCACAGCATACTTGCAAAAGTGGACAGAATCGACAAGCATGATTGCGGATGACAAAAGACTTCCAAGAAATTTCTTCTCGTTAGCTCCACTGGTCGACAGGCCAGCGGGCTATTGTCATGGCGGTGTGTCCGTCGTGCGTGCGTCCGTGCGTGCGTCCGTGCGTCCGTCCGTCCGTAAACTTTTTCTTTAAAAATCTTCTTCTCAGAAACTACCTGATGGATTTCAATCAAACTTTACAAGAATGATCCTAGGGTGACCCTCTCTCAGATTCCTTCAAAAAATTTTGATTGAATCAGAATTACCTGAGTTATCTGCCCTTGAATATCAAAAATAGCTGGTTTTGACTTAAATTTTACTCTGAAATCCACAAATATTAACCAATCAAGACAAAACTAGTACAGAATGTTGGTGACTATAAGATCTTACCTTGGTATAATTTTCAGCTTGATCTGAATTTTACATCATGAGTTATGTGCCCTTGAAATTGACAAAATTGCCATTTTCGGCTCTATTTTGACTTTGTTTTCACTCTAGCAATTACAAATATTGACCAATCTAGACAATACTTGTACAGAATGTTTGTGACTATAAGATCTTGCTTTGGTATAATTTTCGGCTTGATCTGAACTTAACATCATGAGTTATGTGCCCTTGATTTTGACAAAATCACATTTTCGGCTCTATTTTGACATTGCTTTCACTCTAGCAACTACAAATATTGACCAATCAAGACAAAACTGATACAGTATATTAGTGACCATAAGATTTTGCCTTGGTATAATTTTCAGCTTGATCTGAATTTAACATCATGAGTTATGTGCCCTTGAAATTGACAAAATTGCCATTTTCAACTCTATTTTGACTTTGTTTTCACTCTAGCAACTACAAATATTGACCAATCAAGACAAAACTTGTACAGAATGTTGGTGATTATAAGATTTTGCCTTGGTATAATTTTCAGCTTGATCTGAATTTTACATGAGTTATGTGCCATTGTTATTGACAAAATTGCCATTTTCGGCTTTATTTTCACTTTTACAACCATTCGTATTAACTAATCAATACAGAACTTTCACTTAAATCTTACTGACCATATGATCTTACTTGCTTATAATTTTCAGCTTGGTCATGCATTTGCTTGTTTGCCCAGCCTGAACCTTTGAAATTGCATTCAACAAGACAAACAATCAGGCCTGTGGAGCGCTTCCAGGCCGCCAGGGCTGTCTAGTTTTTTGAAGTCAAGCACAAGAACTGTGGCGGATACATGACAAGCGAAGATGTTGATGACGTCATCGGAGCTGCAATTGGACTGAAATATGGTAGGCCTAAACTCTGAAATTTAAATAATATAAGTGTAATTTAGAGAGAGTGGCAAGTCGTCTGTACATAGTATCTAAACTTATAATAACATTAACTGTGTTGCTACTTTTTTATTATGTTTAGGTGCCATCTGACCAATCAAAATAAGATTTAGTAGTTATGCTAACTGTTTTGGTCATAAACAATTCATTTTCATCCGAATTTAAAAAAGTCACCTTGATTTTTGCACAACTCTAAAGATTTTTTTACATTAGGGGTTATTTGTGCGGGAGTTGCGTCAAAGGTAAAGACGCAATCCCAGTTAAAGGGGACAATTGATGTCTCCGGCCTTTAATATGTTCTAGTTGCAAATAGTCAACATTATATAAATGCCCACCACATTTATTTTCATCCAACACCTATAACCAAATCAAAGTGCTGAGAGCACTGTAATTGGACGTCTCTGATTGATTGAGCGGGATTGTACATGAACGAAAGATATTTTATTCATTCTTCTGTGTTTAATTCTATAAGATCGGTTTCGGACATACGAAATCGGCTTTAATACAAGAAAACCCTTCTCAGGCTTCAAATTGATTTGATTGCCGTTTCAAGACAACTGATTTGTCTCTATGAATAATCACTATTAATTTGATTACCAAAATCAATTAAGGCCATGCAATTAGCACTTTTGTCTTCTTGTTTCGGTTTACTATGAGTATTGTCGTCAGTTATACTTTTCATTGATTTTATAAAGTACGCTACAAAGCAATTTATTCAAAATGTAAGCCAACGCGCTACATAAATGAAAGCCGCGATGGCTCTCTTAGCAGAGCACTCACCTTGTACTCTTTACACATGTTATATCCGGAAGGCCCTGGGTTCGAATTCTACTCAGACATTGTTCTTTTTAATCATCTTTTTTTATACGCCGCCGGAGGCGGACGTATATTGCCGTCATCTTCTCCGTCTGTCCGTCCGTCCATCCGTCCGTCCATCCGTCCGTACGCCCGTCCACTTTTCTTGTCAACGCAACTCCTCCTAAGTTTCTGGCTGGATCTTCTCGAAACTTGGTCAATATTATTACCTCAATTGGTAGATGTGCATGAAGGAAGGATTTTATGGTTCGTAGATTTTTGCCTGAGTTATGCCCCTTGAAAACTTAGTCTCTGTGGCTTATTGAAATTGCAGCCTTGTCAACGCAACTCCTCCTAAGTTTCTAGCTGGATCTTAATGAAACTATGTCAATGTTATCACCTCAATTGGTAGATGTGCATGAAGGAAGGATTTTATGGTTCGTTGATTTTTGCCTGAGTTATGCCCCTTAAAATCTTAGTCTCTGGGGCTTATTGAAATTGCAGCCTTGTCAACACAACTCCTCCTAAGTTTCTGGCTAGATCTTAATGAAACTTGGTCAATGTTATCACCTCAATTGGTAGATGTGCATGAAGGAAGGATTTCATGGTTCATTGATTTTTGCCAGAGTTATGCCCCCGTAAAACTTAGTCTCTGTGGCTTATTGAAATTGCAGCCTTGTCAACGCAAGTCCTCCTACGTTTATGGCTGGATATTAATGACACTTGGTCAATCATCTCAATTGGTAGATGTGCATGAAGGAAGGATTTTATGGTTCATTGATTTTTTCCTGAGTTATGCCCCCTTCAATCTTAGTCTCTAGGGCTTAATGATATTTCAGTCTCGTGAACGCAATTCCTTCCAGGTTTTTGACTGGATATTTATAAAAACCTTTTTGTGAACACAACTTTTTACAGGTTTTTGTGTGAATATTTATAAATCCTTGTCAATGTCATTTTTTTGTCTCAAGTTTTATAAGTGGCGGCGTATATTGTGACCATGGCACTCTTGTTCGACTTCTATCTCCACTATCGTTGGCGAAAAAACGACCGCAGTGATTTAGAATCGATCTTAACACAAATTCAACGAAATAAAGTAATGAAACGCCGATCATTTACATACAATTCCGCTCAATCAATGAGAGGCGTCTAAATATAGTGCTCAAAGCACTTTGATTTTTATTCCTGTTTAGAGTAAAAAAAAAGAAAAAAACACGGTAGCAGTTTTCCCTGGTTGTGGTTACAAAACAAATTCAATACATACTTTTCCTGAAACAAAATACCAGATGAATTGGAGCACCTAACCATGGATTCCTCATACAAGTACTACCGCAGCATCCTTACATCTACAGATGTGCATAAAAAGAAGAAATTGGGAACCTGCCGTCGGGAAAATGGCAGTGGAGTACAATAAGCAATTTAAATCTTCATATCATTATCAACGAAAATTTGAGAATAGCAATGTCCCTATCTGTACACATATTCATACGATCATCCAGGTACCATCTGTTGCAGACCCATTGCTTCATCTTCTTATCTCAATACACGTAAACGGGTCACTTAAACGAAATAAATACAGATCGCTGTCACTTAGTCTTATACTAGTAATAATCATTGTTGTCATGATCATCGATCAGTATGTAAATAGGTCATGATACTGTCGAATATCAGTGATACAGATGCTGGAGAAAAAAAACTCGTAAGAGCAACTATTTTTCTGAATAGGTGGATTTCACTAGTGTCTCATCTGAGGCTGTTCAGATGGAACCCCGATTTGTCATCGAGTCGAACCCGAGTTGCGAAATGAACTCACTCCCCGATAATCAATTTCAAAACCCTGGTTCCAAAGTACGTCTCGTGGAAACCCCGTTCCTTTAAATATGTCAAAGACTTAAACAACAATGATCAAAGAAAAGGAACCTATCATACACAATACGTGCATTAAATTGGGTAATCATTCTAAAATGTGTGTTTTCAGTAAACACATCAAGAAAAACAAACGTTTAACAAACGTTTTACAGAAGAAATAATCCGAACTGGTTTTGAACCAACGGCGTTCCAAATTTCAAACTGAAAAAAGGTTGCGAGGTTAATCCTTTCCCGTTTGAGCTATCGCTGCTGCTGATGATATAGGGTGTCTGTTTACATTATAACCATAGTTTATGCATGTATCGCTTTCTAAAGATCTTACCCTTTACACAACAAATATTACGAAAGTCAAAAAACTACAAGAAAATGATTAAATCGAAAAAAGATCGTAAAGTTGGTTAAGACGTGGCATGAATTGAATCGGCCAATGAATCTTATAGTATTTGTTAGAGAACACATAGAAAGTAGGAAAAGATACGACAGTTTTCCTGTATGGTCGCAAAATCTATTTTGAATTTTGGTCAACTGACAATTGAGTCTGAGAAAGGGTTTTTTGGTAATGAAAACCCATTTCGCCTGTCGAGAAGTGGTTATAAGAATTGTACGTCCTTTCGGACGTCCAATTAAAAATTAATCTATAATTTACGTTCGTAAGAACTCCATTTCTTATGAAAATCTTGTGACAATCAAACAAGGGGGTACGAAAAACCGATGTCTCCGGGTATAAATTCTAACTTTCAAACCAAAAATGTCAATTTCAACAATTAAAATTATCTTAACAGAACTGTCCCAATCTTGTACAGAACACATAGAGCTCCAAAACGATACCAAGATTTATATAAAAAATGTAATCCAAAATTTGTAGAAAAGCCTCGAGTCGTTGTCTCCAAAATTCAAAAACGTACGGGACACTTTCTTTATAGCTAAGAAACACTGACATAAATATACATCTAATGCATCAATCAAGCGTAATCTACTTCAGTATAAATATATATTATCAAAATAAAGTCGTATTTTGATATACCTTTGTCAGTATTTTTACAAAATCAACATGATTCTTAAACAATTTACCGTAATTTTAACCCCGTAACGTACGAGGCAAGAACTAAAGTAACTGTAGTTAAAAATATGTAATTATCAATAGTTTAATTCTTCAAGTAACATCACTATTCGAAGCCTCTTCAAATATGATAAAAAGAATTATACCGATTACTATAATAGCATTTATACAGAAGGCCAAATAAAGTTTGGTACACATTAAAAAGTGATGTACGAGTCCATAACGTTCGAGGCAATTTTTAGTTTTCAGTTTTTTTAAATTGCTGAAATGGAACGTTTCCTGTGTTTAATTTATGTACTTTGGGTTCCTTAATTGCTCCAGTTAAAGCAAAATAGACTTTTAATGCACATAATAGACTGTACATGTACTCGTACTAGTCTCGTACGTAATGGTATTATAATTACGCTTAATTGAAACTATTTTTACAATATTGAGGAAAGTTTCACAAAATATGCCGGTTTTTGTTGATATATATAGGAATATATTCATATCCATATACATTACACTAGATTGATGCATTTAAATAGATTATTTCAGCGTTTCTTACCTTTATAAAAAGTGTCCCGTACGTTTTCGTATATTGGATCCATCAGATTTAAGGATGTCTAGCAAATTTTGGATAACATTTCACTTAATTAAGCAGTTATTACACATACCTCATGTGTCAAAACAATACGAACATCTCAACTTTTATAAATTGAAATTAATTTGGCTAGGAAGTTTCAATTTGTAAAACAACACACCCAGATGGCTTATAGAGTTGTATTTATTTTCATTTATTCATTTCATTATAATTTTTTTTGACAAAGTGTCTGGCAAATGGATATTGCCTGATAATATTATGATTTGATTGAAAAGGTAATAACACAGAGGCTGTGGTGTTAAAGAAAAGAAAGCACATTACTACGGGACAAGCTGTAGTTACGTTCGGGACAGACCAGTTTTAAACTATTGTTGATTTGTAATAAATCATTGACTTTCCATTTCTGCATATCGATTAAGGGAATAACTCATTGCTTTTGTTTAATAATACATGAGAAAATTAAAGGTTGTTTGGTGTATTTTAGAAGAGTTGGAAGTAGTCAACGTTCTAAAATAAAGGAATTGTACAAGGATAGCCGTTTTGTATTTTCATTCGCATAGGTACAATTCATCATTTTCACCCATATTGTCAATTGATTCACATTTTACAAACAAATACTCATCAAAATGTATCGGATTTATTATTCTTTAGGCATCACTTAATGGGAAATTAGACACACATTTCACCAAGGGGTCTATTTAAAATACGCATTTTTTTATGCACACATTCGATCATTGAACAGTCTATAACTCCAAAACTAGGCAAGCCCACTTGACAAAACGAGGGAAATTTGCACAGAAGATGTGATCCATGAAGACAAGAGCCGTCACAGACGGATTATGCTCCCCGAATAAGTGTTTGTCACAAAATAAAAACTATCATACATTAAGCCCCTTTTCCCATGACAGCTTTTTTGTACACACATTATTTATAGAATATGGTCTAGAACATCTTATTTATTACATGAGCACAAAATTTCATTAAATTCTGCCCATTAGATGAAGAGAAATAAAAGAAAAACTAATTTTTACACTAAGGCCCCCTTTTCCATGACGCAGCCTTAAATTTACAAACGGAAAAAAAGGTTCCTAGGTATTGACCAAGGGAGTTCACATGTGAAGTTTCATTGAATTTGGTCCAAGGGTTGCTGAGATATGGCTTTGGACGGACGGACGGACAGACACACGGACACACGGACGGACGGACAACATGGCGACTATATGCTCCCCCGAAATTTGTTTCGGGGAGCATAAAAAAACGGAAATAAGTGGACTATATAGTACAAGCTCTGTGATTGGCTATCGTAAAAATGGAGGTCTACCGATAAAATGTACGTCTACCGTTAATTTTGTATAGACCTCTATTCTTATCGGTGAACCGCTAAAATATGACGGTAGACCGCTATTTTTAGCGGTCTACCCCTAGTTTAATCATAGGTCTAGCGCTATATTGACCTAAGACCATATTCGCGCGCCATACCCAACTGTGCAATTAGGCCTAACCGATTATTTTGACACCATGATATTTAACCCGTTACCAAACAGCAATATTTCAGACTTGTCCATTTGAAGATGTTACAGACGACAATTTAATTTAATTTCATTTTACATTTTTGTTCTCTTGGGTAAAAAACATTGTAGGAAATCAAGAAATTGCTTAACACAAACATTTTGTTCATTTACCATATTGTTTTCCAAAGCCTTCATCCGGCAAAATTCGTCAAATGTTACGTGAAAATGAGTTACACGTGTACTTTATTTATTTTTTTTTCTACAAAAAAGTGTACCGTTTGGTAAAATTACGTGGATGCGACAACAGCTAAAACAGCATTTAATTATTAGTCTCAATGTTTGTGAAATAGTGACATAATTTTATCTTGCTCGCATCTGTGCTATGTACGACATATATTTAGCAATTTCTTGTCGAAACGTACAACATGGGTTTCATGACAAAAATAATGCGAAACCTTTCTTAACCCTTTCCTTAACAGTGACGCCTTTTGACACCCTACCAAATAAAGGTTTTAAAAAACATAGAGGAAAATGGAGAAATTGTGTGTGACAAGCCATTTCGGCATTTCCCTCTATGTTTTCCTCAAAATCATCAAAAAAGTATAAATTCGATGCAAATGATATTGCCATCTGCAATTCCTTTGAAATTCGACAAGTCCAAAATTTTGGAATGGTTAAAATTAGAAATAGAGTCCACTCAATTACGAATGAATTATTGCATTAAATTGAATTGGGTTCTGGAAAATGGCCTTTCTGACATTTGACACAACCATTAATTCAGATCAACCTGTACACACGTGTTGATCAGTATACATATTTTTAGTGCTTGTCTACATTCTGCTATGGGTAAGCCCATTGAGAACGGCGAGGATTTGGATATACCGACCATGCAACAAAGACCCATTTTGAATAACCCATGTCAGTATGTTATAAATCATACTTTTCGCTGCTTTTCAACAAAAACCGCGCAACTGCAGCTTAAAACAAGCTGCAGTTGCGAGATTTTCGTTGAAAAGTGACAACATTTTATAACTCTTTCCCCAAACAGCAAAATTTAAAATTCATCAAATTTAAAACATGTTACTGACTAAAAAAATTGATGGGAAAATGAGAAAATATGTTACTTTCGAAGCATAGAATATATTGAGGGAAAAGTAAAAATGCTGGTTATCAGAAATTTCTCCTTTTCTTTCATTTTTTTCAAGCTTTTCCCAGTGTTGACGTCAAAAGAGATCTTGTTCGGGAAAGGATTAAAGAATATGTTGCCAATTTCCTTGTTTGTTGTTATAAAAGGCCCTCTGTTGATCATATTTGGTTGCTACAACTAACCGTACGGAAAGTTAAACGTGGTAAAAAGCAAAGATGAAAATCTTCATGTTCATGATGATGTGTAATCTGATTGTGTTAATCTTTCTGACAGATATGACAGCATCATTTGGTCAAACAGGTAAGCGTATTACTTGAAACATCATCATCACAACATCAAATTTTACCTTTCTTCTAATATAAGAAATGGATGCGAAATATATATTAGCTAGTGAGTAGGTGCTTCATCGGAAACCCAAGGATTTCGACATACATTTGCGGAGATTGTGCATCATGGGATGAGTAAATCTACAGACAAATTTGCCCTGCTCCAGGTAAGACATTTTGTAATAACTTTCTTTTCTCTGAGTCAATTTTCAAGATTGAAGAGTTTTCAAATAAGTAATATGTCTGAGGAAAGAGCCAATTAAGGCAGGGTACATGCAACAAACCGCATGGAAATTTACTAAAAATTAAGAAAGTTACTACACAATTGCTTACCTGGAGCGTAGTCTGGCTTACCTGCCCCCAATACTGCGTTATTGGGTCAGACGTACACCAACAATGGCGGCGCCCACTGGGGTAATATTTGTACAAAGGTAAAGAACAAAGTCCTTCAATTTTGAGAAGGGTCATTAGAAGAGTAGATAGTTTTCGGTATAATTTTGACACTAGCAGTAACAGTTTTAATCGACCATCACGCTAACCCGAAATAAAGCGGTTTTAAATTATGAATATATAGACTATTTTTCTTGTCTTGGATTCGAACTCTGGACCTCAGGAACCCAAGTCGGACGCTCTATCACTGAGCTAATCAGACATATGGAACCGAAGACGTCCAAATTGTCACAACATAGTTTACATGTTCATAATTTAAAACCGCTTTATTTCGGGTTAGCGTGTTGATCGTTTAAAACTGTTACTGCTAGTGTTAAAGTTATAACGAAAACGATTTATTTCATAAATGTGACATCTCTGTTCTCTAAATGAAAGGACTTTGCTCTTTATCTTTGTAGTGAAATAACCCTACTGGAGGCCGCCATTGTTACTGAATGCCTGACGTACTAAAATACATAGTAGGCCTACGACAGGGAACCAGACTAACCTGGAGCGTGGCTAATTTGGCCGTAGTCCTTTGTTATCATTTCGTTTTCTGGTCGATTGGGATCTGAAATGTTTGGAAAAAGTAAAAGTATTTCACAAATAATTCATATATGTGACCAGTTGGGCTAAAAGGGACCTAATCTGATTTGACAAACTTGTCAGACCCAGCACAGTTCAACCAGATCCCTTATGCGAAAAATGAACATATAGTAAGATAGGGAAAACATTACGAAATTAGAAAACTATATAAAAGTGAAAAGTGTCGGCCCAAGTCTGGCTGCGCGGACTGCGCAGACAGACTAGGGTCGTTATTTTTTCACACATCTGATAAGGTCCCTTTTAGCGCGACAGGTCACATATCTGAGAAAACAGCTCAGTAAGGCGAGGTACAGTCAAGGGACGTAATTGCTCATCCACTACGTAACGTCAACGTCACAACAACAAAATTAACTTAACAGTTCAAAATCATGTAACTTTGAAACTATAGTGTTTCTTACCTTAAAATTTGGTCAAGTTGCCTTTCATTCTAATAACTTCTTGTATTCGTATTGGAATTGTATCATATAAGTCTTTAACATAGTTTACAAGGATGTTTTCCCAGACCTGTTTGATTGCATCCATAAGTTGTTTCGGAGTGTTTATATGTGTTGCATGTGGTTGGATAGCTCTCTTCAATTTAAGCCAAATGTTTTCTATTATATTTAAATCAGGGGATTGTGCTGGCCATTCTGTACTAAAAATATTGTGGTTTTCCTTAAATTCAGTAACGATTCTTGCCCTGTACTGGTGCATTGTCATCCATGAATATGTAGTTTTGATTACCAAAATGCTGGGCTATTACAGGCCATAGGTAATTACTAGTATCAGATATCTAATATGTCAATGTATTTAGCAGCATTTATATTTCCTTCAACGGCAGTCAAAGTTCCCATACCTTGGTAGCACAAGCAACCCCAGATCATAATACTGACCCGCCTACCTGGATGGGGACAAACTAGATGGGGCTGGTCCTTTTCATCATCTTTTCTCCAAATGTAAACTTTACTATTCGCATCTATCACGATCTGAGACTCATCACTAAATATCCAGCTATGCCAATGTTCATCCACAGTCCAATTCTTTCTCTCTTTACACCACAAAACCCGTTTTTTCCTATTTACCTCCCTGACAACCACCTTCTTCTTTATTGCTCGTCGCTTGAACCCCAAATCTTTAAGTTTTCGCTCTACAGTTTTACTTGAGAGAGAGTGGTCCCTACACTCAATAATCATGGAGGTTACATCCTGAAGCGATCTTCGTCTGTTGGTTTTTACAATCCGTGAAAGTTGACTTTCATCTCTTTTAGTTAACAAACACTTCCTTCCTCTTCCTGTCCTATTTTCTACACATACCTGGACGATACCTGGACGATGATTTTTGGGTTCATATGGAAGGAGACTGAACTCCTTTTT
Organism: Fragum sueziense; assembly: GCA_963680895.1. Classification (NCBI taxonomy): domain Eukaryota; kingdom Metazoa; phylum Mollusca; class Bivalvia; order Cardiida; family Cardiidae; genus Fragum; species Fragum sueziense. Next base: position 6,043,285 of record OY804592.1, read on the forward strand.
AAACCCCACTAGTGCTGCACTTCTACGGTACTGACTAATCGCCTCAAAATTGGTATGGAAATAAAAGCTTCTTTGTTTGATTACACATTTTTATGATGTTGGTAATATGGTTGTCATGTTAGGATGATGACAACTAATGATATTGTTCTAAAACTGGTAAATGCTATCTCCTCGTCTGGACTTGAATTGATTCACAGTCTTCGAATCAACAACTTCTTGTGGTAGAGCATTCCATTCGTTGATGACTCTCCTTGAAAACGACCTCAGGCCAAATGATGTGGTACTCCTTGGTTTAGTTATCTTTAAAGAATGTCCACGGGTAACAGTAGAAGAAGCAAAAGTGAAGAACTTTTCAGTTGGAACATCTTCAAAACCTTTCACAATCTTGAATGTTTGAATTACATCCCCTCTTTTTCGTCGATGCGCCAGTGAAGGAAGATTTAAAAAATTCAGTCTCTCGAAGTATGTGAGATGTGTTATGTTCGGCACTAATTTCGTTGCTCTTCTTTGAACGTTCTCGACACTCTCTATATCTTTCCTCAGATGTGGATACCAGATGATGTTCCCATATTCCACATATGGTCTGACCAAGGCCGTATAAAGTTTGACAAATGACTTGGCATCGATAAATTCGAAGGATCTCTTTAATAGGGATAACACACTGTTGGCTTTGTTAATCTTTGAAGATATATGTTTGTTGAACTCCAAATCTTGTTGAAAAATGATTCCCAGATCCGATTCCTCTGTAACCTCAGCAAGTGGTGCTGAGTTCATGGTATATTGGTGGGTAGGGTTTTCACGTCCGTAGTGTACACATCCATGTAATGTTTATATTTCCTTATGATACTCTGAATTGTTGAACGTGGTATCTGGAATATTTCTGCTAATTTATACTGAAAATTTCCCTCTTCGTGACTTTTTATTATCAAATTCCTGATTTCAGTGCTGATTTCTGATCTTTTGGTCTCCATTTACATTCTATTTTTGTTCCATTTCCAATAACCATGACATCATCAAAATGTTATGACGTCATCTACATAAAACAAGCTATCATGTGATACCAAATTTGTCACATGATATTTTCCCAATAATGTTTATTATGTTGTTGAAGGGATTTAACTAGAACACAAGTAAAAAATTGCTGTAATGTACAGCAAAATGAATTGTATCGCGCTTAAAAAATTAAACCAAAGTAGTGAATACAAGAGCCGTCACAGACGGATTATGCTCCCCGAATAAGTGTTTGTCACAAAATAAAAACTATCATACATTAAGCCCCCTTTTCCCATGACAGCTTTTTTGTACACACATTATTTATAGAATATGGTCTAGAACATCATATTTATTACATGAGCACAAAATTTCATTAAATTCTGCCCATTAGATGAAGAGAAATAAGAGAAAAACTAATTTTTACACTAAGGCCCCTTTTTCCATGACGCAGCCTTAAATTCACAAACGGAGAAAAAGGTCCCTAGGTATTGACCCAGGGAGTTCACATGTGAAGTTTCATTGAATTTGGTCCAAGGGTTGCTGAGATATGGCTGTGGACGGACGGACGGACGGACGGACACACGGACACACAGACACACGGACACACGGACACACGGACGGACAGCGTGGCGACTATATGCTCCCCCGAAATTTTTTCGGGGAGCATAAAAATTTGTCCAGAATGAGTGAATGGTAAATTGAAAAATTTCGAAAAAAATTTAGTCAATTGTCCACTTTAACTGGGATTGCGTCTAAAGCAAAGCACAATAAAATTTAATACGAGGTTCATAAATAAGTCATGTTATACCGCTGATGTCAAGCCAAACACTGCATCAAATTATTCTAGGTACTCTAACTTCAGAAAGTAGCCTATCTTAATAACCTAGATCTACTCGCTTTTCCCCCATTTCTTGTACCAAGTATGAAATTATGGATCTCGAAAGAAAGTACATGTAGATAACTTTGGTGCCGTTCTATTTCGCCATTTATTCGGTCCGAAGTTTTGAGATATAGGCCTACCACGCAATAGAGCATGCTTAAATCTTACGATCTAAGCAAAGTAGCAACCAGTTATGTAATAGAACAAGAAAAGTAATGATTTTTACAAAACTCGTTGAGATGTCAAAATCCGTATTACATTTCATCTAGCAACCAGAAATGTAATAAAATCGAGAAATGTAATTAACTTGTTTTTATGTATTTTTCTCTTTCACAAAGTGTCTTCTTCTGATTCTTAGTGCAAAAATGTCATAATTTGGTATTTTGTTACATTTCTCGAGATTATTACATTTCTCGCTCAAATGTAGCAAGGAGTTTTGCAACAAAACAAAAAATGTAAAACATTATGCAATGGATATTTATTCATTATCCCATTATTTTTGCTTCTTACAGATGCTTCATTTCTAGACACAGGTCACAATTGCCGTAAGACAATATGGACGTTTTTTTTTCAAAAACGGAATGTAAATAATTTAAGATAATGGAAGGAAAAGAGTGAAATGAAGATAGGAACTGATGAACATTAAAGTTGGTGTGATAGGAAAATCGATTTTGTGAAAAAAGACGTTTTCTCCGCCACAATAAGAGATTTGAAGATAATTCATACGGAGCGACAGCGAACATTCGGACCAAGGAGGTATGTGAAATAAAGTTTAAATAGTGGAAGAAGTGAAGAACTTATGCCGATTACGTTTAAAAGATAAACTATATTGGGATAAAAACTAGAATTTTTATTGGAAGAAAGCAGTTCTCATATAGCCTATTACCAAAATTCCGACAAGACGCCAAAAGTTTAATTTCTATGCCGTCACAAAAGGAAAACATGTCGGGATATACACAAGCTGGCCACAAACGGGAGATGCCGTGCTCGGGATTAAGAATGCAAGGTTCAAAGGTTTCGGGACTTACAACGAAGCACTAAATGCCATGTTAAGCGAGGGATATGGCGATTTTTCAGTATTTGATGGTCAGAGCACATATAGTAGAACAGAATATGAACAAACTCGTACAAAACCAACATCCCACTCTAACATAGCGGGAAATGAAGAAGCTGATAAACTAGCAAACTATGCGACAGAGAGTGTGCTGACCAGTGAGTGTATTACACCGACAAAGGATGAGCCAGAACATATTTCTCATCCTAAGAAATGTCCGGAAACCGAGGACCAACAAAAAGAAAGTGTAGACCCGAAATCATATAACAAAAAATCCTCATCGCCAATCAAGACATCACAAGACTTCACACGCGCAAACACACCCATAAGAAGATCATATAAAAACAAAAGTGAAACGCCAGTGCCGGGATCGGTAAATGGGTCGTATATTAAAATAGACCGGCAATCTAAACCGTCCAAAAACAAAGATACAAGCAAAGAAGTACCACCACAAAACGACAAAAATATCAGAATAATGCAAAATATGGAGTCCGTCCTGCAGAATATTCTTTTTGAACTTCACCACATGAAAGAAAACAATGCAGACTTTAAAAGGGAAATGAACACAGAGGTACGAAAGTTGCACGTGAAACACGAACGCATAGAAAAATCAATTAAGCACTTATCATGTCACATAACATCGGGTTTAAACAAGTGCTTTGATAAAATTGACAGGATGGGACACACGATTGAGCGTGAGAATACAGTAGAGCCTAGTGATATCAAGCAAGAGATACAAATATTTCAGGATAAAGTCGAGAAGAGAATTCAGGGAGTTACGAACACAATTCAAACTGTTGAAACCGCAGTCGCTACATTGAAAGACAATGTCAGATCAACGCATGAGGGCAATTCACTAACATTACAAAATTCTGAAATCAGACAAGCAGAGATACAAGAGACTGTACAAGAGACTCACAAAACTATAAACGAAACAAAGGAGAAGGTCATTGAGATAGAAAAATCACTATCTAGTCTAGCAAACCAAGAACAATTCATAAAACCGACAAAGACCACAAAGAACACAGTCGAGCTGGAAATACAAGAGGAGGGTACACTAGTATCTCCCAACAGATTTGAGAAATTATCCCAAAGTGATCCTGAAATTGAAGTTAGAGTAAAACATGGAGAAAGAAAGGATCAAAAATGTACAGATGAGGTGACTAAGAAAAGTCAAGAAATAATCCAAAGGAGTGAAACCCAATATGGCAGCACACAAAGTCCAAAGATTAACCAAACTGGAATGACCCAAAACGACCAAAAGAACATGAATTTAGAAAAACAGAATTACGTATCTAGCACTCACAGAAAAGATAAAGTGTATGTAATTGGTGATTCAATAGCAGGTCAAATCAATCCGGCAAAACTTGGGAAATCGACAAATACATTTATCAAATATCTAAGAGCGTCTAAAATAGAGGATATAGAAAAAATAAGTCACCAAGTAAATGATGCCCGACTCGTTATTAACAACATAAGAGACAAACAACTTTGTCAAGAAAATGTATCAAATCTAGTGTCAGCTTTGGAGAAACTAACAGAAATTCAACCACATTGTAAGATTGTTGTCTCAAAACTAATACCAACTGGAGACTGCAAAATTAAAATCGACAGCAATGTGCATAATGCCAATCTAGAAAAAAGGTTGGCGGAGGAAAATTATTCTAAAGCAGGGGTGGTTGATCACGGAAATTTAGCGGACCAAGGGGAACCAATTCCGAGATTCTACAGGCGTGATTTACTTCATCTTTCGCCTGATGGAGTAGATATCTTTGCAGAAAACTTGAGGGAAATCATCATGAAGGAAATCGGGAAAGGGCAAATGCAAACTGACCGCTGAAGCGAGATCTCAAGTCATCCAAGAAATGAGGGACAGTATCGATATAAGAGGGGCCGTGACCAGAATAGAGATCGACACTGGTATGGTGATCGCCGCAACAAAAACCCGCAACGGAACAGTACCAGTCGAGATAACCACACAGGGCGAGGTTCACAAGATAACTCCTACAGATACATAAATAATGAACTATACAGGAAATATGACAACTACTCAAATAAATATCGCCGAAATAGTGACAATCATCTATCATCTAGAGATAGATCTACATTGTATAAAGGACGAAATAGAGGATGGTATTAGATGCAGATATACCACTTAACATAGGTTGTTATGGATATACTTTAAGATGTGTATGTGCTTAGATTTCGATGCATTACTGAATTTGTTTAACTTCAGATAGTTCATTTTCAAATTACTCTTCTTCCTTCTATGTCATTAATTGAAATATGTCTTTTAACAATTGCAAAACTTACCTGTCATTTAGCTGCTGGAATATAAATGGTTTGGAGGGTTATGTTGATGGTATAAAAACAAATAAGTTGCATGATCAAGAAGTAATTAATCCTCTCATTAAGTCAGATTTTATAGGGCTAGTTGAAACACATGCTGATTTGAACACTGACATTTCTTTACCAGGGTACTATGTATTTAGGAAAGATAGACCAAAAAATAAAAAGGCTTGGAAATCATCAGGAGGTGTAGCAGTTTTGGTCAAAGAATCTCTAAGAAAAGCGTGTAAATTTGATAGACTTTCCGATAGTGATGTTATTTGGGTTCGCGTGTTAAAAGAAGCCACTAAACTGAATAATGACTTATATCTGGCATTTGTATATGTTCCACCTCGTAATTCATCATATGGAAAAGTTTATAGTAAGGAAATTTTACAGAAAATTGAAAAGCAAATTGAACACTTTTCATGCAAGGGCAAAATTATCATTTGTGGGGATTTTAATGCAAGAGTTGGCATGGATACAGGCTTTGTAGAAGATGATGAAAGTGATTATATTCCTATGCCTAATGTTGAAACTAACGAATTGATCTTACCCCGTGTATCATGTAATAACATGCCAGTTAACCAGCATGGAAAATGGCTTTTAGATGTATGTATAGATAATCAAATGTATATTCTTAATGGTCGAACACTTGGAGATTTTAATGGCAAATTTACCTGTCATAACTGTAAGGGAAGCAGTGTTGTTGATTATTTTGTCACAAGCAAATCTCTTTCAAATAACGTATTAAGCCTTAATGTTAATGATCTTAGTCTTTTCTCTGACCACTGTGTATTAAACCTAAAAATAGAACTAGAAACTGATATGTACAGTACTTCTAATACAGACACTTTGCATGATAAAGAGTCCAATTCAATTTCTAAAGATTTACCAGATGTATTCTTATGGTCTGAAAAAGATAAAATTACATACCAATCAGCCTTAAACTGCAGCGAAGTAAAAGCCCAGATTAAAGAAATTGGTGTACAACTAAGATCGGAAAATGTAGAAATACAATTCATAGTAGATCAAATTTCTGAAATCATGATTAAAGCTGCAAATAAAACTTTGAAAAGAAAGTCATTTAAATTAAAAAAGAAAAATATACGTAAAGTTAAGAAGTGCTGGTATGACAGAGAATGTTCAGTACTTTTAAGAGAAGTAAAATATGCGAAGAATGCCTTTAATAGAAATATATCAGATAACTCATTGCGTGCAAAATATTATACAAAATATAAAGAATACAAGAAATTGGTTAAATATAAAAAGAGAAAATATAAGCATAATTTGACAGACATGCTCGGTAATTTAATGGAAAACGACCCACATAGTGCTTGGAAAATTGTTCATGAACTAAAAAATGACTCCATGCCTCAGGATAAAGCGGAAAAAATAAATAGATCACAATGGTATGTCCATTTTAGTAATCTTTTAAATAGGGACAAAAAAGAAATAGATAATGAAAGGAAGCGCGAAATAAATGAAAAACTACGACAATGTGAATAATCAAATCCTAGCGTTGGAGATTTAGATTACGAAATATCCGAAAAAGAAATTTTTGATGCATGTAAGAAACTAAAAAATAATAAAAGTAGTGGAATAGATATGGTAAAAAATGAAATGATCAAAGCTGCCCTACCTTTCATGAAAGATACTTTTTTAAATCTTTTCAACAAACTGCTTAGAACAGGCGATTTTCCTGTATCCTGGACTGAAGGTATAATTGTTACCATTCACAAACAAGGTAATATATCAGATCCTAACAACTATAGAGGCATTACCTTGAATAGTTGCCTTGGAAAGCTATTCTGTCATGTTTTGAATAGCAGACTTATAAACCATTTGGAAAACAGGCATGTTTTTAACAGGGCACAGGCTGAATTTCGAAAGAATTTCCGAACATCTGACCAGATATTTATTCTAAAAACAATTGTAGATAAATATACTCAAACTAGCGGAAGAAACGATAAATTGTTTGCCTGCTTTATTGATCTTAAAAAAGCTTTCGACACCGTTTGGCATAACGGCTTGCTATTGAAACTACAACAATCGGGTATAAATGGAAAAATATACCAGGTTATAAGATCAATGTATCAATTTTCAGTATCAAGGGTTAGATGTAAAAACCTTTTAACAGATCCTATAAATATAACACAGGGAGTACACCAGGGGAATGTTTTAAGTCCCTTGCTATTTAATCTTTTTATTAACGATATTGGGGATAATTTGTGTGATAATGATGCGCCTGTTTTAGATAACTATAAAGTGAGCCATCTTTTATATGCAGATGATTTAGTTTTACTAGCAAGGTCTGCAACAAGTCTTCAAAATAACATTGACAGTGTTCAAAAGTTTTGTACTCGATGGGGTTTAGTTATCAATACAGACGAATCGAAAGTTATGATGTTCTCAAAGACAGGGAGAATCTCGAGAAACCCTTATCCCTTTCAAATCGATGGACAAAAGCTTGATTTTGTTAATGAATACAAATATCTTGGCATAATTTTTTCAAGCAATGGGAAACTATCAATTGCTGAAAAACATTTAAGTTTAAGTGCTAACAAGGCATTGTTTTCTATCAAACAAGGTATTTTTGATAAGAATATAGATCATTCAGTGATGTTACATCTTTTTGATGTGCTCGTAAAACCTATGGCATTATATGGTAGCGAAATTTGGGCGCCTTAAAAAGCATGTTACAGTGACAAACCATTAGAAGAATTGTTTGAATCGTCGCTTAAAAGTAATTCCGAGTTTTCAAAGATCCATATTAAGTTTTGTAAATATGTTCTCGGAGTTCATTCTAAAGCTTCAAATTTAGCGATTCTTAGTGAACTAGGACAATTTCCTATCTTGTTAACTGCTTTAACAAATTGTGTAAATTATTGGATACATATTATCAATTCTGACAACGAATCCATTTTGTCACAAGCCTACACAGAACAATTAAATGCTTCAGGCGTAAAAGCTCGTTGGGTGAAATTTGTAAGAAATATTTTAGATGACCTAGGGTTTTCTCATGTTTGGAAAAACCAGGGAACATTTAATCGCCTGTCTTTAATTCATTCAATAAAATTTAAAATTAAAGAAAGATTTGTTACTTTCTGGGGGAATCGCATTTCATCTCATGACAAGATGAACAAATTAGAAACATACAGCTTACTGAAGGAGAATTTCGAAATTGAATATTACATTAAGAACATATTAGATAAAAATATCAGAAAGTCAATTTGTTCTCTAAGAGTTAGTGCACATAGATTACGCATAGAACGTGGAAGATATTTAGGCGAAAAAAGAGAAGAAAGAATATGTACCTCGTGCAACTTAATTGATAATGAAGTACATTTTTAGCTCACCTGAGCACGAAGTGCTCAAGGTGAGCTATTGTGGTCACTTTTTGTCCGTCGTCCGTCTGTCCGTCTGTCTGTCCGTCCGTCCGTCCGTCCGTCCACAATTTCGTGTTTACACTCTAGCATCTACAAATATAAGCCAATCTTGACCAAACTTGGTCAAAACACGTATGGCCATAAGATCTCGGATGAGTTCGATTATGGGTCAGATCGAACCAGAAAGTCAGGAGTTATCTGCCCTTGAATGCGAAAAATACTTTGTTTTGACATTGTTTACACTCTAGCATCTACAATTATTGATCAATCAAGACAAATCTTGGACATAACATTGCAGACCATAAGATCTCGGATGAGTTCGATTTTCAGTCTGATCTGACCAGAAAGACAAGAGTTATGTGCCCTTGAATTTGACAAAATTGCCATTTTCGGCTGTTTTTGACCTTGTTTACACTCTAGAATCTACAATTATTCATCAATCAAGACAAAACTTTGACACAATGTTTGGGACCATGAGATCTCGGATGAGTATGATTTTCAGTCTGATCTGATCAGAAAGTCGAGAGTTACTTGCCCTTGAATTTGACAAAATTGTCATTTTTGGCTGTTTTCGACAATGTTTACACTCTAGAATCTACAATTATTGATCAATCAATCCGAAACTTGGACACAATATTGGGGATCATAAGATCTGGGATGAGTTTGATTTTCAGTCTTATCTGATCAGAAAGATGAGAGTTATGAGCCCTTGAATTTGACAAAATTGCCGTTTTTGACTGTTTTTGACCTTATTTACACCCTAGAATCTACAATTTTTGACCAATCAAGACAAATTTTGGACACAAGTTTGGAGACCATAAGATCTCATATGAGTTTGATTTTCAGTCTGATCTGACCAGAAAGGTGAGAGTTATGTGCCCTTGAATTTGATAAAATTGCCGATTTGGGCTGTTTTTGACATTGTTTACACTCTATAATCTACTATTATTTATCAATTAAGACAGAACTTGAACACAATATTTGAGACCATAAGATCTTGGATAAGTTTGATTTTCAGTCCAATCTGATAAAAAAATGGAGAGTTATGTGCCCTTGAATTTGATAAAATTGCCGATTTCGGCTGTTTTTGACATTGTTTACACTCTATAATCTACTATTATTTATCAATTAAGACAAATCTTGGACACAATGTTGGATATCATAAGATCTCGGATGAGTTTGATTTTCAGCCTGATCTGACTAGAAAGTCGAGAGTTATGTGCCCTTGAATTTGACAAAATTGCTGTTTTCGGCTGTTTTCGACCTTGTTTATACTCCAGAATCTACAATTATTTATCAAACAAGACAAATCTTGGACTCAATGTTGGGCATGATGAAATCTTGGATGAGTTCGATTTTCACAATGTTATTGACCATAAGTTCGTTTTCAGTCTTAAAGTCATAAATATTTTTTGAAATGAAGAAAAGTGTTGCTTGTATCATTTTGGTTCAGGTGAGCGATATAGGACCATCATGGTCCTCTTGTTTAATGTCTTGTAAAAAATATGAATCCAGGAGAACCTTATTATTTGATGTAATCAACAACAGTAATATAAGATATGATGCCAAAATGAACCCAGTCGATGCCTTTATAAGAATAATGACATGTAAAGATAAAAAGGTTTTATCGGCTGTAGGAAGCTTCATTAACGAATGTAATATTATATAATTCCATGATATTTATTTATGCTCAATTGCACTCCAAACCATATGTTCCAACATGTCATTCATCGATTGATAAATTATATTATGCATGTTTGTGCGTGGATTCTGTATGCCTTTGTGTGTGTTATAATTTGTCTGTTTATGTGTTTTGTTTTCAATTTTTCTGTAAATGCCTATAACCCAAAATGGGTATATTTGAGCAATTAAAATATATTCTATTCTATTCTATTCTATTCAATTGTCACATGGTCAAAATTTGAAAAGTCTTACAACACCTTGACTAATCGTCCTAACGACAAATATTGTAACGAATGTTAGATTTCACCGTTAGAATAAAGACGACAATGTGATTCGATATAATTTTCTGAAATGTCGTTGTTGGTTAGACTGGGTTCCAGACTGATCATTTTTCCCTCCTTTACTTTCTCCGGTCCAAAGATCCGTCTGGGGCCAAACGAATTTACTTCGCACTGCCATCTATGATTTTCGCCAATTTTTGGGGATGAAATCACGAACGATAACTCGTTCAGAAATTTATTTAGTGCTATATTTAGTAACAGAAATCCCCAAGGACTAGACTGGTCCCCGTATTTCTTCATGGAAATCAGGTACCCGTCTTTTTGAAGATAATTCTCATAAGGCTAACAAATATTGCACAATTCAACAATTATTGGATTTCATATCTTTTGGTAAAGTGTTATTGCTAAGGGTTAAACGGTTGGCCACAAATCCTATGGTGTCCGTCGCTTAACCCTTTTAAAAACGGCAAAAATTTTGACCGTTTTATTTTAAATACTGCTGACAGGAATGTTGAACAGAAAAGCATTTGTGAACCAAGCAGGTTAGAAAAAACTGAGGCAAAAGGAGAAAATGATGTTTATCAGCAATTTCTTCTTTCGCTTCAACGTTTCCACAAGCCCTTTCAATTAAACACGTTGAAACCAGGTCTTGTTTGAGAAAAGGTTTGCCCTTCCCCGAAAAAGACCGTAATTGGAAACGCTTGATCTAAAAGATGGAGAAAAAAGAAGAAAATTCTTATTACAATCAGTTTTCTCCTTTCGTCTCAATATTTTTTTACTGTGAACAAATGCCATCTTTATCAACAACAATTTTGTGGTTTACAGCGTTTTCAAATTTGATCAGTCGATCTTAAGCTTTGTTCCTGTTAGAAAGGGTTGACTAATAACCAGAAAATAAAATTTCAATCTTGTCTCAATTCAAAGATATCGCTGACGACAATTTCAAGTAAATGATATGTAACAATTTTTTTCTTTATGTAGAAAATATTGCGAGAAATGAAGAAACTATTTGCCACAAGCAATTTCTTCATTGTTCACAATGTTTTTAAAAAGCTTTATCATGTGGGGTGTCAAAAGCGTCAATGTGTGGGAATGGGTTAATGTGTGACACACTTACAGTAGACAATAAAACATAACACCTCTTCTTATCAGTCTGTTCATCTTATACACCAATTAACCCTTTAACAAACGGCTGAAATTTAGACTTTCCCATTTTAGAAGATGCTTGCAGGCGACAAAATTTGAGATGATAAAGGTAGGATTTGTTTAAAATAATGCAAGAAAATACTCAGACAAAAGGAGAAAATGGTGAGTATCAAAATATCTTCCTAGCCTTTTCTATCGGGAAGGTCAAGTTCGGCAAACGATTAAATAGTTTAAATGACGCATGGATGCGTTAGTTTTTACAAAAAAAAAAAAAAAAAAAAAAAACCATTTTTTTCGAAAGTAAGAAATAGAACATAGCATTATTAACAACATTAATTTCTCCTTCAGTCGTAAATATGAAGGAATTTGATAGTTAAACGAACTAGTGTTCGAACTAAAAACTGTTTTGTAATTGTTACAGAATAAATATATGCAGTTTGGGAATGGCTAATCTATCAGCATTGGATTTGCCATGGCTCACATAAAGACCACTGTCTGCACGTTTTGAACGTTTTAATTAAACATTTTTTCAACATTTTCCCCAGAATGCATTATTAAAAATTTATTCATCCGTGCAAAACCAAATTTAACCTGACACTGAATTTGTGATTTTTACAAGCAAAACGAAAGAAGCACCTTAGAAAAATTATGGGAAAATAATGAGAAAATGCTAGAATTTGCAGAAATTTAATTATCTATCAACATTTCAAATATAATTCAATCCATTATAGCAGATGTTGCCTCTATCCCGTTAACGAGCCTCGTTTTAAAACGATAGGCTTTACATAGATTATACGGCTAAAAATAGATCATTCGGTTTATCGGCTTATCATTGGAAAATACCATGCTTGTTCCCAGGCGTCAATATCAACACGATCAAAAACGGATGCCGATGTATCGATTTTTTATGCGCTATCTTACAGACCAAATTGTATATTGACGACTGGACCCAGGCTATTGTTGGTAGTTCTGTTACACTTTTCGATTTTATTACTTTTCTCGTTGATGGTTCATAACCAGTTTTGTAACAAATTCGAGAAATGTAATAAACCTTTATATGTTCGTTTTCTGTTTAAGGAAGTATCTCATACTGCAAATAAAGACAGTCCGGTATCAAAATATCAAAATCAATTTAAAACAGAGACACTGGAAACTGGCAATGTTTATTTAGCCAACAATGGATTTTTTAAAAAATCTGGTCAAATTTGAAGGCGCAAAAACATCACGTAACGTTATGTACAATATCGACTTTCTGTCTAACTTCAGCATAAGAATATCATATTAGGTGGAAGGGGACTATAGCACTTTTTTAGCGAGCCGGGACTTTATGTCCGGGGAGCTAATGTCACAGCCCTAGTGTCGGCGTCGGCGTCGCGTCCCGTCCCGTCCCCTCCCGTCCCGTCTTCACTTGAAAAACTTTAACCTGGTCTATATCTCAGGCACTATTAGAGATACAGCCTTGATATTTCACACATAGATACATCTCGACAAGACCTTTCATTTGGGACCATGACCTTTGACCTAGTGACCTTGACCTTGGAGTTTGACCTACTTTTGAAAAACTTTAACCTGGCCTATATCTCAGGCACTATTAGAGATACAGCCTTGATATTTCATACATAGATACATCTTGACAAGACCTTTCATTTGGGACCATGACTTTTGACCTAGTGACCTTGACCTTGGAGTTTGACCTACTTTTAAAAAAATGCTGTTTTTGTGACAAGCTCCCATATAGGCGAGCTATGTTGTCCGCGGACAACTCTTGTTTAAAGAATGTAAAGAACCCAACCAAAATAGGTACCAAATTAAACTTTGAGTTACGGCGCTTTCAAAGTCACGTCTTTTTTAACGTTTTCCTTGCTGATAACGTTGCTATGACGTCGAAAATATGACGTTTTCGCGCCTTTTTAAGAACTGACCCCAGGCGACATAAATTATGTATTAAAGGTGTAATTATGACAATTAAAAAACACAATTTGCACTTAAATAAAGCGAAATGAACAGTGAATGTTTTGTGGTGTATATTGTCTTGATGCGTTCCTACATTAATGAACACGGCGCCATTTTTCGAAATTTTTACGCGTTTTTCCTTTTTAACAGAACGCAAAAAATCGGACGTTTTGCGGATATAAAAGAAATTGGCCCGATGAATTTTTTTCATTTTTTTATATATAATTTTATGATATATAAGTAAGATTTTGTCAAATTTTCGTAAAAATCTATCGCGCAGTTTTTTAGTAACCAGGGATTAAATTCAAGACCTGCAACGTTTTTTTAACGTTTACGGGTTTTCCACCGCGCGCTACTACTTAGACATTGTTTAATTTTTAACCTATTTTGTGGGGTATAGAAGCGTCAATATGTGGGGATTATTTAAAGAAAGCTAGCCGAATAGATTTAATAGTCCCATATATACTCAGCAAAAGTGCTAACGCATCACTTTTTTAAAATTACATAACTTCTTTATCATCCAGGATTTAGATTTAAAACTTTGCATATGTTTATCCGACAAATTTCTGCACAAAGGCATAAAATGATTGTAAGTTTTCTCTCTTATGTGACCGCGTCATACAAAAAGGGACTAAATCAATTTTTCAGGTCGTGTTACTTGTGATCTTGTTTAATCTTTTTTGTTTGAATAGATTTTGATTGCTGGTTGATTGTGTGGTTGAAGTCTGAAAAACTGAATCGTTATCTAACGTAACAAGGGCTGTTTGCGGACAACGTAGTTTGCAAAGACACGCCTTTTTAATAGAAAAGGTCAATATTTCAAGTTCAAGGTCACAAAGTCAAATTTAGTGGTCTCAAATGAAAGGTCTTGATGGGATCTGTCTATGTGTGAAATATAATGACTACTTCTCATACTGTTCATAAGATTTAGACTGATACGTTTTTGTTTACGTAACCGGCGTCGCCGTCGACTCCAACATTGTCATGAACGGCACTATTTATGCAACGGGCATAAAGTCCAGGCTCTCAAAAATGTAAAAGCCGTCGCTTTTCTACGCAGGAACTATTTCAGCCAATAAACAAAAGGTTTGAATGTTATGTAATTTATGTGCGAGTTTCCCATTTTAACCAAATTTCAGCTAAATTGAATTTTTTTTAATAAAGGGTATCTTTATTAAAAGTTCAATGTTTCAGAACAAAATGTAGGAGTCAATTTGAAATTTCACACAGACTTCTTTGCAAATGGTTGTAGTCGGCATGCGAAAATGTTGAATGTATTCTGCTGATTCGTTCAAAAGATGTCAACAACGATCTGAGTGATGCGTTAGCAGAGTGTATAATATGATGTAATGATGATGATATTTTCATTCAAACCAGAAGGGCAAAGACGCATGAGGTATACTGAAAAATGTTCAATATGGCGGACATTAAAGATTTCGTAAAGCATTTTTTTAGATTTACAAGTATAATACTTACAAAAGTTCACTGCTATTTATCTTGTTCGAAACGAAATAACAAGACAGATACATGGGTTGTACATAGTGAGTAAAGACATGAGAAAGAAAGAGAACCTGTATTAGTGTAAATATTGGGAACTGCATTAAACTGCTACAATAAGTCATATAAAACAACTTTTAGATTTGTCCGATGTCAAATGTTATGCAGGCGACAGAACTACTCCGACTCTACGAGTGTTAATCATCTATAATAAAATGAAAAAAAAAATGTTGAAAAGGGAGAAAACACCAGTAAGAGATGTTTTATTTTATTTTCTTCATTTTCTTCAACATCCTCCAAATTTGAAAATTGTTACAATTACACAATCCATTATTATATTGTCAATACAACATTTTTCGAAACATCGTTTATACAAACAATTACATCAATTTTAACGCTTTCCGAAACGACAATTTTAAGAAATGTCCGATTTCAAATGATATCCATACGACAGAATAAGTCCGACTATGAGAAAGGAAATTATCTTAGAGTGAAAAATGTTGTTGAAAAGGGAGCCAGTGCCGGTAATCAGCATTTTCCTCATTTTCTTATTTCTTTCGAAAAAGAAAACAATTCCATTATCACACATGCACAAAAAATTCTATATCATCAATTCAATGTCATTTTAGAAACACTTTATAGGAAATTATTTTATTAAGTCTAACGCTTTCCAAAACGACAACTTTTGGGTATCTGATTTCATAATTATGTTATGCAGACACCATAATTAATCCTACTCTATAAATTTCAATTACCTGGGATGGAAAGAAAATAAGTTGTTGAGGAGGGAGAAAGAACTCAAGAAGTCAGTATTTTCTTCTATTTACTCAATCTTTCCAAATTTTAACAACAATTACATGTAGCCTATATATTATTATTATTATTATTATTATTATTATTATTATTATTATATTCCATTCTTTATTGTCCATGTGGAGAATGATCAGCCCACTCGTGACGAATAAATGTTTTTTATTCGATTACACCATCACTCTTGAATTTAAACACGACACATAAGCCGAAGTGAGTTTCTTCGATTATTTTTTTCCATTTTAATCTCCTTTTGTATTTAGGCCTACTAGATCTCTGCTAGAAACGGGCAGAGCTCTGACAGATTTTAAACTAAAAGTGGATTTCGAGGACATGGAAGGATAGAAATTAGAATTGAGTGGTTGTGGTCTAGGTCAAATATGGTGGTAAGCCTATGTGTTTCTTGTTCTTCTTATAGTTACTGCAATTTTTCCTTTACAACTTTGTTTTTATTGAAATGAACGAATGTCTGAAACGAACCAGACGGTCCAGAGAACTACCTCGGAAATTCCGACCTTTTAGTTTATTACTCGCACTGAAATGAATGTTAGAATATCCAGAGTATGTTTCCAAAAGAAAACTAAGTCGAATATTGTTACGATTTCGCAAACCCAAATGAAGATTATGTCAGTAAAAATGCGATGAAACTTGACTATAGCTACACGATGAAAATCTAATGGCCCGTCTACTGGATATCGTGCTTACTCGATATATGTCGAGTCGAATGCCGGAAAACTCTGGTATCTGTCGGTGTAAATGTGGCTAAATTTTCACAAAGTTTTTTAGTTATTCGTCTTATTTTATTACATTTCTTTGCAAATTATTCATTTTTTATGCAATAATAGCGTCAATTCACGTTTTTTCGGTCGTTAACATTCTCAGAGGCCCACAAAATGGGTTATCGCCTTCGACCTGCGGTCTCAGGCGATAACGCATTTTTTGGGCCTCTGAGAATGTTAACGACCTCAAAAACGTGGATTAACCCTATATTATTCACCTAGTGTACACATAGTATTAATAATTATGAAAATATGAACCATAGAGTTTTTAGGCTATGAAAGACTGTCCCACGGGCAATAAAGTCCTGACTCGGTAAAATGTTTTTTTCAGCATTTCCTTGTTTAATGGAATTTCTCCGAAGTCGCGGATTCGAGTCCCAGGAAGAGGTTTGGCCTTCTGTTAGGTCAACAGTGTAAGGTTATGACAAAGAATTCTACCTCAAAACATATGTAACTATTATCCGTCGTAATGGAAATAATTTAGAACATTCTGGTGAAAAAAAAAAATGAAAAATTACACGAACAGATATGAATTAATTGTTTTTGAATCTGTATGCAACGTTATTCAAACGTCGTTGTGCGACGTCAAAGTGATCGGTATACTGTTGGTTTATGTGTTAGAGCCGTAAAATATTATGTTTTATATATTTTATCTATACAAATGTGCTATGTACTTATCAGCATTGGTTGTCTCTTTTCATTTATAAAGATTCTTTCAAAATCTTAATGCGTTCAATTCACATATAACGGCAGTCCGGGAACCATCTGACTGTACCTCGTACTTTTGCAACTTAATCAAATTAAGGCTTTCGTCATTTTTTCGACGTTACACGCTTTATATTTAATCCCTCGTTACTAAAAAACTGTGAGATAGATTTTCTCAAACATTGACAAAATCTTACTTATATATCATAAAATGATATGTCAAAAAATGAAAAAAATTCATCGGGCCAATTTTTTTTATATCCGCAACACGTCCGATTTTTTGCCTTCTGTTTAAAAGGGAGAACGCGTAAAAATTTCGAAAAATGGCGCCGTGTTCATTAATGTAGGAACGCGTCAAGACAATATACACCACAAAACATTCACTATTCATTTCGCTTTATTTAAGTGCAAATTGTGTTTTTTAATTGTCACAATTACACCCGTAATACATGATTTATGTCGCCTGGGTCATTTCTAAAAAAGGCGCGAAAACGTCATATTTCCGACGTCATAGTAACGTTATCAAAAAGGAAAACGTAAAAAAAGGCGTGACCTTGAAAGCGCCGTAACTCAAAGTTTAATTTGGTACCTATTTTGGTTGGGTTCTTTACATACTTTAAAAAAAGTGCTATATTCCCCTTCCACCTTAACGTCGAATTTTATATCAGAAAGCAAAATTTCATAGTTTGTTACATTTCTCGATTGTATTACATTTCTGGCATCTTCGCAGGCCAAGGGTGACATCTACGACATAACGTCGTTTCTGTATTCACCCTTGGCGGATTTAGTCCACTTTTCTTGGTCTCCTGGAAAGCGTTTTCATTGGTTCCAGCGAGGTCTCGCTGGAACCAATCAGATTGTCGACTGATACATTTGTTATGAGTAACCAAATCATGACAACGGGCGGGAAAAGGCATTGCATTTGCAACTCAAAAACGCGAAGATGGGCGATTTTTCCTAAGAATTTCACTGCAATAGACAGGAATTCCCTAACTTTAATCGACGAATTATTATATTTTCGACAATTCGACCAAAGAGCAGCTAACTTTAACATAATCCGTATGACGTATGACGCGAAAGACAACGCGCGTTTATGACGTCATCAATAATGGACGTAAACAACCAGCAGAACAACCGCTAGGCGGCGCTTCGCGATTTCAAGAAAAGTGGACTAAATCCGCCAAGGGTGAATACAAACGTAGGTGGGTTCAACCTTGGCTAGCGAAGATGCATTTCTGGTTGCTACGTGAAACGTAATACGAATTTTGTCATCGCAACGAGTTTTGTAATAATTATTACATTTCTCGTTTTTTATTACATAACTGGTTGACTAGCAAACCTAAGTGATTTGGGCGAATTATAGGCGTTAAATAGAAAGTCGATACTCCGTAGGATTAGACAGGCGCAAACAATGATAATGAAAAAGTTTTAATTGGCACTGCTTTTCTGATGTCAACAGTATCCAGATTATCTTATTGGAAATGAAAACATATTTTTATGCCCCGTATCGAAAGATGGGGGCATATTGTTATACTCGTGTCCGTCTGTCTGTCTGTCCGTCCGTCCGTTCGTCCGTCCGGGCCAACGTCCGGGGGTTTATGTGGTTCAATCCGTCCATAATTTATATGAAATAAGAATAATTCCACTTAAACCATGCCATATTATGTGGCACTTTTCTTCATAAAGATCAAAGAAAAATCACTTAATCCTGAAATGTTGGCGCTTCCGTCTGTCCGTCCGTCCGTCCGTCTGTCTGTCCGGAAACTTAATTTTTGCCTTTTCTCCAAAAGAAGGCCTATTTGACATACTAAGCTCAAATTTGGTATGCAACTTCCTTTCAATGATATCTATCTGTTCCATGCAATTTGACCTTCCTCAAGGTCATTCTTTAACCCTTATCAACCATTTACTCTGGGAAAACTTAACATTTTACTCCGAAAACTTAACATTCGTCTTTTCTCTCCAAAAGTATTTGACATACAAAGATCAAATTTGGTATGCAACTTCCTTTCAATGATATCTATCTGTTCCATGCAATTTGACCTTCCCTAAGGTCATCCGTTAAACCTTATCAACCCTTTACTCTACGAAAACTTAACGTTTTACAAAAATGGCCATTTTAGGGGGCATTTGTGTTCCACCACCACATCTTGTCTTATCTTGTTTCAGCGATAAGATGTGGGGCACCTCATGATGTCTTACATACCACCAAAAACATAAGTGGATACGAATACATGAGCCAAGTGACTTACACGTGTAATCAGGGTTATGAATTTGTACATGACTCTACAACTTTAACTTGTTCTGAGAAGGGAGAATGGCAGGGGACGATCTCAACTTGCATCCTAAAGAAACCCCGTAAGTAGGCTTCATTGAATTAATCTCAATAGATCAAGTTGGATTTGTTGTTTAGATAAGTAAAGATATTTGGTTCAGAGACAGTCCGGGTAAATTTTTACAGAAAATTGTTTGTGAATAATCTGAAATCTGATGTTGTTGAAATTAAAACTGTTATGATTTACTTACACGCCATTGGCGTTTTACAAAATTTAAGTGTGCTAAAATATATTTAAAAGTATGTAGACACGTTTGAAACAATGCTCGTGTTAAGGTGAACAGAGCATAGAAATCTGTGAAAAACATTGATTTCAAGCCTATCTTAAAAAAGCAGGGGTGTTGGATTGTCGTAGTCCCTGGGGGGGGGGGGGGGTTATTCCATAGTTTTGGACCTGCTGTTTTAAAATCCCTGTCGCCGAAAATTTTGCTTTGGTTGATTGGTATGTTGTTACAGCCAAGAGATGAGTTTGCGGCCCTTAAATTTCTTTTTGGTGGCAGTTTCGGTAAACAACTTAGTCAAAAAAGCCGGAGCGCATCCCTTAGAACAGTTGAACAGGACAATTATGATTTTAAATTCAATCATTGCTTTAATAGGGGCCAAATTAGGTCAAAGAGTGCTTGTTTACTACTGTCATATTCGTTTCGCCTTAAAACGAGCATCGCGCACATGTTTTGAATCCTTTGCATTTTTCGTATGACGGTTTGAGAAGTACCATAGAGAACCCTATTACAACAGTGCAAGTGAGAGATCACAAACGATGGAACGAGGATTTCTGTTGCATCTTCCGTAAGATATTTTAGTATGCTTTTTATTAATTGATAGAACTTGAACATTGCAGTTTGGCATTTTTCTTAACATATTCGCTGAAGCTTAAATGTTCGTCTAGGAACATACCAAGATATCTTAAACACTTTACAGACTTAACGTGGTCACCAGCAATATTGACTTTTAATGTGTTGTGCATTTCTGTAGCTGTTGTTTGCTTCCGAAAATTATGAATTCAGTTTTTGAAGTGTTCATGTTTAGTTTATTTTGTTTCATCCAGTTATTAATTGTCACAGCAAAACTTTCTAATTTTTCTATGGCGATTCTCTCACAGTCTGCAGACAGTTTGAATGATTTTGTATTAACATGGTCGTCTGCAAAACCATAAACAGATATACGTAGATTTTGGAATAATGTCAAACAAAGTTCCTCAATCCAATCATCTGCTTTTCCGAATGTCCATATGTGATCGTAGCACTTTAATTAAAATGTCGTGATCAACAATGCCAAACGCAACAGTAAGGTCAAGCGCCAGAAGGGCACTTACCTGTTGATTTTTCACGCAATCTAAAAGATCGCTAACCAGCCTCAGAAGCGCCGTCTCGCACGAATGACAGTGTCTGTACGCATATTTATTCTTTGGGATGAGTTCGTGCTTACCCACATGCGCAGTCCCGTGAAGAGTCTGAGAAGAGCTGATTTTTCAATCAGCTTTGAAAGAAACGATAGATTGTTCACAGGACGATAGTTTGAAAGAACACGTTCGAGTCCAACTTTTTCTGCAGGAGTCTCACTACCGTATGTTTCCAGTTTTATGAAAAGATTCCCTGGCTAAGCTATAGATTCACGTACTTCGTAATGGACGGTAAAAGTTCATTAATGTTTTTTTCCAGTTTTTTTGTGGGAAGTTTGTCAAGTTTGCTTGATTTCGTTTTCAGTTCATTAATGAGTTACTTAACTTCATCGTATGTAAGATGACGGAAGGAATCGAAGGCAGGACATTCCTTTTTGTTGGATGAATAGCTTGCTTATTCTTTGAGAGATTAACCGACTCTTTTGATTTTGCATAAGAAATAGTCAACAATTTCTTTTCAGCCGACGACGAGTCTCTTTCACCTGATGGTATGTTTTTTGTTTTGGCCCATGTGAGTTCGGAAACTTACGTGTATAGTTGCTTAGAGTCACGTTTCGAACTGAGCACTTTTACACTAAGAACTTAGCGTTTTTCAGTACAGATGGCATACTGGTATTTCAAACGAAGCTTTTTGACAATTTCTAGTTAATTCGGTTCTTCATATTTTCACTACTCTTGTTCTGCTTTCCAAAGTGATTGTTTCATTTTAAGTATTTCATCGTTAAACCATGCTTTTTGGTGTTCGACACGTGGTGGATTTTTTGGGTTAAGGAAGCATGTTTCTCCAGGATAGATTCTAGTTCAGACTGTTCAACGAACGGATCAACATGATTAGTTTCAATTCTTATTGCCTCAATGTCATCTGAGATGTTGTCAGGGTCAATTTGTTTCAGATTTCGAAATTCAATTGTTTTACTTCTCATATCTTCTTTCTGAATGTTCAATATGGACTTAACAGCACAGTGATCAGAAACGAATAAACCAGGTTCGCATGATATAATTTGAAGACAATTTACTATTTCTGCAATTACTAAGTCCAGTTTGTGACCAACTGTGTGGGTTGGAAAATTCACATGCTGCTGAAGTCCGATGGCACATTGCGAATGCTCAAATTCTTTGATGTGGGCACTTTGGTAATCAATATGAAGATTAAAATCTCCGGTTACTATGACGTTGTTGTATTTGAGGACTATGTCTTCCGTGAAGTCAAAGCAATCCGGAACAAACCGGGTGGACGTAGAAAAAGTCGGAGGTCTGTAGATGCCGATAACAGTTAAAACCTTACTTTTTATAAGTTCCCAGATGCCATATAAGAAAATATTTGTTGTTCCAAAAGAAAGTCTGTGCAATTTTATTCCAGATCGATAAGTTAACCCATTACCAGACGACAAAATTTTGGACTGTTCCAAATTCAAAGATGCTGCATACGACAATTAAACCTGAATGAAAATTTACATTTTTTTGGTCTTTTTGTGTAGACAATATTGTGGAAAATGAAGAAATTGCTTGTCACAAGCAATTTCTTCATTTTCCACAATGTTTTCTCAAGCCTTTTCTTGTGAGGGAGTCAAAAGGTGTCACTGTGTGGTAATGGGTTAGAGCGATACCGCCTCCAATTCTGTGTTTTCTGCTGGCCACGTTGATTGTATAACTATTTGAGCCGGGATCTGGAAAAGCGTCCCTTATAGCATTTTTAACAATCAAGTTTGAAGATCAGCCTGTAGCACAATGCAGTCCAATATGCATCCATACTGCTCTCTATAAGTTACTACAGGTCACGAAGATGCTATTAGAGAACAACATGGATCCTGATCAGACTGTGCGTATGCACAGGCTGATCTGGATCTATGTTTGGCTCAAAAGCCTTAAGGGACCTTTTTCCAGATCCTGGCTCATTTTGATTCAAGTCTGACGTTTCAAATTGGAAATGCTTTTCGTCCGAATTCAATGTACCAGGTTTCTTTGAGTAACGCGAAATCCGACTTTTCATCCTTAATTATTTAGCAGACAAGTTCACTTTTACTGACAAGGGAACTGCAGACGATTTTTTTACATGTACCAAATGCATGTAACGCATATGAAGGACAAAGTTACCCCCCTTTTGATGTGCAATCGGTGCTTTATTTTTCAGGTACCTGTTTGGACCACGTGACAATGAACAGCGCATGCGTGTCAGGAGTGTATATAGTCTTCGACAGAAATAATACGGCATACAGCGTATATTGCGACTTTTACGAGAACCACACTTTAACATTTTTATCACCCGGGGACATTTACAGAAATAACTTTCAATATCATTATAACGACAGGACTGTCTTTGTTGTCCGATCCTACTTAACTGATGGTCGACAGGTAGAGAGTGAGATCAGACGACTGGATGAAGAACATGGCAACCAATTTAAATTCAGTTACGAGTTGCAGCGACAGATATCTGATCGGAACCATTATAGGTACGGATTGAAGAAAGAGGAAGCAATTTTTGTTAAGATACCCCTTAACAGTTACTGGTATAGATATAGAAACAAATATGTAGGTTATAACGTGAATGGTATAGATATGAATGAAACATCTTATGGTTATTTAAGAGAACATTACAAGGTCGTTGAATTTAAGATAAATTTAGAAACTCCTACACGAGGGTATGCAGAAAATACAATGACGCTAACCGGGAAATGGCTAGAGGAGGCTAGAAATATAACAGGCGAGCGGTACATGCCAAAGGCATTTTTCTTCGACTATGAAATATCCTCTGACTTGCATGCTGAAGAAACCGTAGATAATCTGAAGGACGTATATGGAATAAACATTG
This sequence comes from Fragum sueziense, assembly GCA_963680895.1. NCBI lineage: Eukaryota > Metazoa > Mollusca > Bivalvia > Cardiida > Cardiidae > Fragum > Fragum sueziense. The sequence continues at coordinate 6,067,329 of OY804592.1, forward strand.
GTTTTCGTCATAATAAGTAGTTAGTGCAAAGTGCACATACACCGGAATCTTGGAGAAGCCATTATGGCGTCCCAGACCTGCATCAAAAATAAACTTTGAAAAAGGATGTACAGGTGAATCAACAAATATGGAACGATTTTATCACATTACATTAACCGTGACTAAATTTCGGATAAACAATAATAGTATTGTTGGCGCAAGATAGTATGACACATGTTTTTATTTTGTCCAAATGTAAACAAAACAGTGTTGTATAAAAGATGAATAAATTCTTTATAAGTAGGCCTAGTGACGTAGACACGTTGAAAATTCAGGTACAGTGATAGAGCGGTCTGTTAACTGTTCAGAGCTTTTCTGCGTTTTATCGAAAAAATGTTTTGTTTACATTTGAACAAAACGTAAACATGTGCCATACGATCTTGCGCCAACAATAGTATTTCGTAGGTGTTGTTATAAAATCTCGTAACTACGGCTTGATTCAAGCCGTAGTTAAGATACTTTATAACAACACCGACGGTTTATCAATACATAATAGTAAAACTAGTCTATTTTAGTACATACTTCATTGCTATTGCACTTATGTACATTAACATAAGGTCTAAATAGCTTAACTGACATGTAAGGAAATAGGATACCGTATTTGTCTAGTATTCGGATATTTCCAAGATATCTTCACCTTTCTTAAAGACCTCGAGCGTAACTGCAGTTTATTGAAAGCTGTATGTTTTTTTTAAGAATAAATGCAACGATATCTTTCAAATGTAAGGCTTAATTTTGATGTATGTTGGCCACACCCTGTACGATTTACGTTTGTCCAGGTATTTTAAATATCCAATTTTAAAAGATATTTAAAAATACAAGGTATTGCACTTATAATTGTAGAAAAACAAACAAACAAAAAAGTAGCGACTACGCTATGGAGTCATTGTTTACAAAAAAACAAACAAAAAACAAACAAAAAAAAAACAACAACACACACACACACATTGGCATACCAAGTTAAACCCGACAAAAGAGATGAAAAAACTTGAAGTGACATTTCGCACATATTCTTTTCGTAAATTTTAATTTCAAATATATCTGAAATAGCACATTTTCTTACAAAATTCTGAAAATTTCAAACCAAAGTATTTCGCCGTTTACAAGATATTTTTTTTTATAATTGATATACAGCAATTGAGATGCAAATGAAATTTGTCGTTTTAATTTCAACTTTAAATGCGTTTGTATTGCTTATCAGTAACAGATAGCATTTATACGCCTAAGAATAACTAATCTTGGCATCTAGGACATTCTTCAAAAATGAAATGAGAATGTGATGTACGTCTCTTTAAAACATTTCATTTTTTAGATAAAACTTTGACATTTGGACATACATAAAGAAAAATAAAGTGACGTGTTACTTTGTCATCGAAATTAGGAGAACAAATGTTTTACATTAAGCTACATAATGTTTTCATTGAAACAGTACTACAGTAGTCCAATTTTGAAAAGAAATGGTGAAATTTTTTCTTCCCACATTTTCTATTATTTAAAGTCTACTGTCACTTATTACTCTTGTGTTTAGTCAAACGCTTCCTCAAATTCAAATGATTTTGCAGACAAGAAATAAAGTCTAGATTATGAACGAAATCTCCATGTACGCTCGTACGAGATAGTTGCACAGAAAAGTTTGAATTAAAAAAGGAAAAAAAAGAAAAATGCTGGTATCCAGCATGTTCTTTTTACCTCTCAACGTTTCCATTATTACACAGTGACGCCTTTGAACCACCTCACAAGAAATGACTTGGGAAAACATTGTGGAAAGTGAAGAAATTCAGTGGGGTCGCCACAGGGAGTTCCTGTTTGAAAAAGGTTAAGTACGTAACCCTTAAACCCTTTGCCAAACGACAATATGTTGTTGATGTCCAAATTCAAGTGAATAGTATTTTACATTGTTTTATTGGGGAATAGAGAAATTGCTTGCTATATTGCGCACGTTGTTTTTTAAATGAGACAAAATACTGCAAATAGTAGGTATTATTGTATACATCACCGTTGAATGGTTTATAATCTTATCGTATTAGGAAATATTAAATTAAGATAATATTTAATTAGAAGTATCCAGATCAGTATGGTCAAGCCAAACGACCAATTTTCATAATTTGATCGTTTTATGGGTGGGGCGACAGATTGATAATTGTGGTCATGTAATTTGTCATTACTGTCTTGTTCATATCTTGTTTACTATAATAATTGTTACAAGTCATCAGTAAATACGACTTGTATGATATTGAGACATACATGTTAGAAGAAAATGCTAGTGATCAGCATTTTCTTATTTTGCCTTAATATTTTCTGTGCTATATTATATACATAACAATATACCTTTATCAGCTTTCATTTTGTCTTTTTTCCGCAGCTTTTGAATTTGACAAATTTGAAGTTTGCTATGTGGGAAATGGTAAGATGTTTAAGTTTAAGTTACAAGTAAATACTAGATGTCAAAGTCAACTTGTTCAACTAGATTTTTTGTTTCACCAAAACTTAGCAGGCACTGTAAAATTGTCATGAGATATGCAAAGAGTCAACTATATTCGAAAGATGCGGAGGGCACTGTAGGCTAGTTATAGTCGTCATAAGTCTCCCTTTGATAAGGTCAAATTTTGATGTGACGTGACATATATGACCCGTCATTCTAAAAGGGACATTATAGGAAGTGTGAAAAATATCGACCCTAGTCAGTCTGCGCAGTCCGCGCAGCCAGACTAGGGCCGACATTTTTCACTTGTTTGTAATTTTCAAAATCCGGAATATTTTCCCTATCTTACTATATGTTCATTTTTCACATACGAGATCTGGTTGACATGTGCTGAGTCTGACAAGTTTGTCAAAATTTGGATTTTTGTAGGTCGGATAAGGTCCCTTTTAGCGTGACAGGTCACATATGTTAACAACAAGTGTATAAAAACTTTCTAATTTCTATTAAGATTCGTCATAATTTTGGGCAAATAAGAAAGACAGATGGCGAGAATTGGTTTGTTTTTCGCGTGTTTACTTGCACTTCTCGCACACTCTCGGTGCAGTCCGAGATTTCGGCGAGGCATTTTAGCTGCATCACCAGTGCGCATGTCTGTCACAGGAACCGGAAATTCGCAGGCACCAGCGACGACAAAAACTGGAACCACGGATGCCTCAGCGACAACAAAAATGGGAACCATTATAATTGGAACCACGATGGCACCAACGACAACAACATCAACTCCGGAAGTGCCAACAATGGAAACCGGAACTACAGAGAAACACGCCACCATGAAATCAGGGAATATGGCGGTCATGTCAAAAGTGACCACACAAACACCGGCTACCACGACATTACCGGTTACAACACAAATGCCGGTTACAACTCAATTACCGGTTACAGCACGGTTACCTACAACACGCAGACGGGTCGGTACGGATATATTTGTGTATAAAGGAGAGTTCGAGGACGCTTTAACACCAAGTCAAAACTCGCACAGGATCACCAGAACGCAAGCCAGTGGACAAGCAGTTTTACATTTGGATAGCTCGGACTCCGGAAAAGAATTCCGGATAACATTGTGCGCGAAACCGGCTAATTCTGGTCCCGTTATTTTTCGACCGGGGAAGATCATTTATTCGAACGACGGACCACCGGATACCCTCATGCTTATCCTAAACCAAAGATTTTATGTCAACGCAACTACAATGGAAGTTCTGGACGAGTATGGACACGGGTGGAATAAGTTTAAGGATTATAATTTCAAAGCGGATGACGCGTTACGGCTACGTGAGGGTAACCATACAATCGTAATGAAAACGTACACGGATCAGTACGGTGTGGATCTCGATGCCATCACGTTTCTAGCACGTAATCAGGACGAATCCGTTATGTTTTTTTGTGACGCTAAACTTGTTGATATGATGACATAACAGTGCTGTGCAGCGAACATACTCGTGAAATTGCTAATAATCCTTCCAATTATACCATGTGTTTTGAACTTTTTACGTTCCACAATGGACATTTTTTGGGGAAACATGAAGGCAAAAGCAGTAAATTTTCTCCTTTTGTTTCAATATTTTTTGAATTACTTTGCACATAAGCCATATTTTGATCAACATCTTTTACTGCAACAACTTTTAAATACGGACAGATTGTATTTTTGCTGTCTAGGAATTTGTTAATGACACACAAACTGTTGTAACATTGTATTTAATATTATTGTACATATCATACCAAAACTTATGATGTATATTTTGTCAATCACAAATGTTGTTATCATTCTATTGAACAATTAGTTAATCCTTTCTAAATCAAACGACAAGACCGTAGGGTAGTCCAATTTGAAAGCTAATGCAGACGACGACATGGACATTAATGACATGAGATTCGTGTATGTCATAGCTCAGAAAATATTGAGACGAAATTAAAAAAATGTTGTTTAACAAGATTTTCGTCTTTTGTTTCAATGTTTTCTAAAGCCCTTTCTGTGAGGTCGTAACCATGTATCGTTTGGATAAGGGTTATGATAGAATTCATCTGATGTGGTCATTTAGAAAATGCTTTCTTCTGACAACGCAAGTTATAGCACAGAAAATATTGAGACAAAATGAGAAAAATGCTGGTTGACAACATGTTTGTCTTTTGTTTCAATGTTTTCACAAAACAAGTCCTTTCTATAAGGGACGTCATAACCATGTCTCGTCTGGGAAAGGGTTAAGATAGAATTCATCTGGTGTGGTCATTTTGAAATGCTTTCGTGTGACAGCTTTAGTTATAGCACAGAAAATATTGAGACAAAATGAGAAAATTTTGTTTATCCGCATTTTCTTCTTTTGTCTCAATGTTTTCCTAAGTACTTTCTATTAGGAATGTCAATACCAGGTCTTGTTTGGGAAAGGGTAAAGGTTTATTATATCTGGACTGCCTTCAGTAAGACAAAACGTTAGCCGTTTCATTCGGAATACTCGGTCAATTCTGTCAATTTTGTGCCAAAGAAGTTGCGACTGTTGCTAACGTTAGCTAACGTTTTGTCTTACTGAACGCAGGGATGATGTGGTCGTTTTGAATTGCTTTCGGGTGACACCGTCAGCATTCGGCGGTGTCCGATATATACGGGCGGGTTACCAGTAGAAATTGGATCGAGTTGAATCTGTCGTTGAAGACGTCGCCCGAGTAATTCCGGCGTCAGATTTCAAATATCGGTGCTTTCAACGAAAGCCTCGTATCTGCAGCTTGTTTTAAGCTGCAGATACGAGGTTTTCGTAGAAAAGCGACGATATGTATAGTCTAAATGTAGCCTCTACCATTTTGTTGCTTCGGAAAAGAATTATAATGAAGTTGTATCGAGTTTTGATGATTTCTAGGAACTTTTATCTAATTGGTTTCGAAAAAGCACAATAAATCATAAAACAAAACCGCCCTAAATGATCGACAACGTTAATTTGGCGTAACTTGTAATTAAATTACATTTGTTGTCATCGTTATTTATTTGTTTTTAATGATATCTAGGGTCATGTAAAAGTAGCCTTAAACTTTTAATGCGTTTTTAGTGGGATATGCCCGACCCTTTGTACGAAATAAGATATTCTTAGATGCCAAGAAAACATACAAGCAATTCTAAAACTTTTATTCCTGCTAGGTACCACGGTAAAGATCGAGGAAAAAGTCCTCACAATACATGTAGGTGTTAAACGCTACCATTTGCAACTTTCATGAAATGCCGTAGACTACATAACAGGATCTTAGGGTGAAACCTGGAATATGGGCCATTTGGCCAGTTATGGAACGGAATCGTATGGTGCGAATAGACGATTTCAAGGGAGGTAATTTTCATTGTTCTCAAATTTTCAATGTTTGACTTTTGTTGGTTTTTTGCCCACTCTACATACAATTTAGAAACATTTTCACAAAAAAATGTTTAGAATATTCCCCGGAAATCTGAACACGCTCAATTATTTCCTTTGTTACAGAAACAGACGATATTGCATCTAACGGTACTTTAAAAATGCTCGGACTTACGGACTTCACGGAAAGAGCCGAAATATAACGATCTTACAGGAAGTGTATTACCCAGGTTTTACCTTAAACGCTACCATTTGTAACATCCAACTTTCGTGAAATCCCGTGGACTACATACATTGTAACAGGTAGTCTACCCCTAATGAGATTCGAGAGCCGTTGGAATTATTCGGGTGACGTCGAAAACATTCGGCGGTGGAACTTTCCACCGCCGAATGTTTACGACCGCGTCCGAATAAGTTCGGATACGTAACGAGGCCATCCGAAAAAGTCCGATGTTTTATGAATCTCGAAATGGCGACATTACGGGTATTCTACCTTAATATGTCATCAACGGTTCGATTAATAAAGATCCCTAGTTATGACGCTGTGGTTGCTTTTTCAACATTCTAACTCGTTCCCACATATTGACGCCCTTTGACGCCCCACGAGATAAACGCTTTGGGAAACATTGTGGAAAATGAAGAAATTTCTTGTGACAAGTAATTTCTTTATTTCCTATAATGTTTTCTACACAGAAATACGATACCAAAAGATACACATTTTATTCACTCGAAATTGTCGTCTGCAGCAGCTTTCAAATTGAATCAAGGTAAAATTCTTCCGTTTGGGAGATGGTTAAAAGAAAAAAAAGATTTGCTTGGACATCATTGATTCGTTTTTCATAATAGATATAAAGGGATAGAAATGCAAAATATGAGGAAATCAATATAATGATGACCAAGAAAACACAAATGATACGAATATTTTTATTACAAAATATCTGTTTAATAAAATACATCGTTATAAATTTTTTGATAAATGATATAACTTAAAATTTTTTAGAACAATATCACATCTATGGACAATAAAATTATGAGATATGATTTTTTAGACAATAAATATTAAAACATTAAACAGACTCTTACTAGAAATTAAGCAAAAGTAGTTTCGCGGTATATATCGTTAGCAGAGCCAAAATATTAAAAGTCATAGCGCTCGTGCCAAATAGTTTATTTTCTATCGTTTATTTTCTATCGAGTATAGCGGACGAGAATTGACCTGGCAGAGCATTCCATTCGATTAGCATGAGCTGCTCTGCCAGGTCGATTCTCGTCCGCTATAATAATATCCCCAGAATTGTTTTTAGAAATGAAGAGGGTCTAGTGTAGGTCAAAAAGGCTCTGACTTAACCCTTTCCCAAACGACAAAATTTTAGGGTGATCAACTTTGAAAACTGGCACAAATGACAAAATGGATGTTATTAAAGATAGGATTTGTGTAAAAAAATGACATAGAAAATATTGATACAAAAGGAGAAACTGCTGGTTATCAGCAGTTTCTTCTTTTGTTTCAATGTTTTCCCAAGCCTTTTTTTATTAGGGACGTCAAAACCAGGTCTTGTTTGGGAAAGGGTTAAATTCGAAGGCCTAAATGAATTTGATGTCAGTTCTCGATGAACAGAAACGAACAACCATTACATGTTGGCAGGGCCTAAATTCATGCGATTCTGTGGAGATTTACCCGTTTTCAATGTCATAATTAGCAAGCAGCATTGGTCCTGTCAATAACCAATGTTTCATTCTATATGATAATTTTCTCGTTTTACACAAAAACTATACTGATACTTGTACAATGAAAAATATCGCGATTATAGTCGAGTCACGATATTACGACACGTGTTTACACGTACCTGACACGTGTTTACACGTACCTGATACGTGTTTACACGTACCTGACACGTGTTTACACGTGCCTATTTGCCTATGTTAACCCTTTCCAAAACGACAAAGTTTAAGGGTGATCCACTTTAAAAATTGCCACAAATGACAAAATGGATGTTAAAATACATAGAACTTGTGTAAAATACGGCATAGAAAATATTGATACAAAAGGAGAAACTGCTGGTAATCAGCAGTTTCTTCTTTTGTTTCAATGTTTTCCTAAGTCTTTTCTATTAGGGACGTCAAAACCAAGTCTTGTTTGGGAAAGGGTTAACAACTCCAATATGTCTCACACCTGCAAGATTCAAACCGACACATGCAAAATTGCAAAATTGTGATTGTGAACGGTTTTCTCCTTGTCTACTTGGGTAGCAGTTGATATACACAAACAAATTGCATTTTGATGCCACAAATGAGTCAAGTCGTTGGTTATGTTAGGAAATGTCGTAAATATCGTGCTGCAGCGTAAATGTCGTTTTATTGTTGGCCAAGAGTCCATAGCTTGTATTTTGAGAACTGTTTCGTATTTTTAAAAACATTCACTCGCACATATTCGTAAACGAACATTTTAGTTAATCACTAGTGATCCTCCGCAGAACAATGGAGAGTTCAGACTCTGGTACTCTGCATTTAGTCGTATTTTGTCCAACTCTAGTCCGTACATATCTGTCACCACGCTTACACCGATTATATACTGTCCCCGGGGTAACACAAGGGTGCTCCCCAGGTGCCCGGTATTTCTGAATATATTCCATTCATGACCATGCGCCCACTTTTCAAACGTATTATGGACGGCCCACGGCACCCCGTTGAATGTGACGTATATGGTATCGGAAGGTCCATCGTTTGAGTATCGTATATCGTCGAGCGTCAGGAGTACTCTGTTTTCACTCTCGATTGGTTCAATACACACCAGGATGTCAACACGATGTATACCCGTAGTGTCCACGAGTCGTAGAGTTTTCACATCCGAAGCCTCGGATCGCCAGACCCAATATGAGCTTTGGTTCTTCGTCAACACGTCCTCGAATTGAAAATGTCTTTGGATTTCAACAAATTCACCGCCATGTGCACTAGTGACTTCTTTAATGACAGAAACAACCAACACGATCACCAATCTCATACTGACCATTATTGTTTCCGTTCGTCCGAACATTAGACATCCAAAACGATATTAAAATGATTCTATGTTACAGTGCAATGGCAAAATTTAAGTCATAATTACAACATGAAAATTAATTCATTTTTCAATAAAAACACTCTGTATCAACATCTGTTTGCTTTGATCATTTCACGTTGAAAAAATACCAAACATTGCTTTAAATTTTAAAATACTAGATCAATCTTGTTAAAAATAGCTACGAAATCGTTATTTAACGCTGTATCACGTTGTTGAAAATTAAAATTTGCTTTCTCACTTTTTCGATCATTCTTGTCAAAAACAGGTGACACCCTCATTGAAGGCTTGACGGCTTCAGAAAAATTTTGACTGATATTCATCGATGTATCAATTACACAATTAACCAATTGAAGATGGAGGGGTTTTACTTCAAACTGCGATATAATGTTTTCGACGGCAACAAGGCATGACAATGTTATTAGAAAAGAACTATACAAAAAAGAGGCACGGCGTTGGAATTGTATCGCCTCGGGTCGAGGCACATTTATGGTACCATATTAAATGGAATTTCTTAAGGTAGTCCACCATAACGAAATTCGCGTGACGTCGGAATTTTTCGGGCTAAGTCGAAAATATTCGACGGTGGAACTTTCCACCGCCGAATGTCTACGACCACGCTCGAATATGATCGGATACATAACGACGACCCTCGAACAAATCCGACGTTTTATGAATCTCAAAACGGCCAAATTCCGAGTATGCCTATTCTACCTTAAAATCCAATATTTTCATATGTCAACTTCGAAGGGTATAATTTCTATTAAATTCCATGCAATCCATGTAGCATTGTAGTGGAGGAAGGCGGATATCGTAGGTATATAAAAATGGCAATGTATGGTAAATAAAATTAATGTTAAATTCCTAAAATATGGCTAATTTTAGATTTTTTGAATAACATCGTGAACAGTCGACAGACATCACATGAAGATTTCCAACACCATAGGAATAACAAAATAATCACAGTTTGAAATTTAGAACCACCCTTAATAGAATGCAAGCGGAGCATTCTTGGTGTGCAAGACCACTTTTATGATGAGTTTCTGGACAATTGAGCTGGGATCTGGAAAAATGCCTTTACGGTACCTTAGACCAACCTGGATCCAGACCAGCCTTTGTATACGTACAGTTTGCATAAGATCAATGTTGTTCTCTTAGAGATCTTAGAGCTTTTTCGTGGTCTTTACAGCTTTTCGAAGAGTGCATCATGTACCCAAATAAGAATGCACTTATAAGACACAGATTGATCCTGAAATAATGGAATTCTCAAAAGCTATAACAGACATTTTTTCAGATTTCGGCTCAATAGGGAACGATTTTATCCAGTTAAACGTGACGTAATTTCGGACAAACAATAGTATTTCGTTGGTGTTGTTATGAAATTTCGTAACTACGGCTTGATTCACTGAAATATTAACGTAAACCCAGTCTATTTTAGCGCAGAATTCTTTACCATTATTTCTCATTTGAATGGAATCATGGCGCGAGTTCACGTGACGCAACAGCCACAGCAATTACAGAAAATGGTTTGAAGTAGAGAATATCGCAAGGGATTTTTGGATTTGTTGGATCTTTAAAACAAATATTTGCTCGCCTATAACTTTTCATCTGGGGGTGTGGGTATTCAAGATATCCATCACATTCCTGATGTTTCCCTAATTTTCTTGTTCAAACCTTTTTTTTCAAGACGATCGGGCATAATTTTTTTTCCAGATTCTCTGCTCAAAGCCCTTTCCGCAAATAGATCGGGCATTACAATGATTATTGAAAATGATCGAATAACCTTCTTGTTTTACATGATTCCCTGCAATGGGAATTCAACCCATTACCACACAATGACTCTTTTTGACTCCCTACAAGATAATGGTTTAAGAAGACATTGTGGGAAATGAAGAAATTGCTTGTGACAAGCAATTTCTTCATTTCCCACAATGTTTCCATCCAAAAAGAGCCAAAATTAAAAATTTTCGCTCACTTGAAATTGTCGTCTGCAGGATCTTTCAATTTAGACTACCCTTAAATGTTGTCGTTTAGGAATCGGTTAAGGTTCAAATGGTCGCCTGTCATGACTAAAAATGTGTTAGTATTGCAGACAATCCACATCATTGTGTTCTCTGTATTAAACAGAATTGTCAAACATTGTGAGAAAAGGAGAAACTACTACCCATAAAACATTTTCTTCGTTTATGTCAATGTTTTTCCACATACTTCTCTGTTTAAGGTATATGACCCATCATTAAAAACACCACTTTCTAGCCATGGGACACGTTTCAAATTACACACACTTGTAGATACACTTCAAATAAGTTTATTCACCGTGCCGGATTTCAAGATTATGCTTCACGAAGAAAACAATTTACACATATCTTTTTACTCTATTTTCATATGCAAGGGAGGTAATTTTGAACATTTTTGTCAACTATTTCCATAATTATATGCATTAATTCAAAATTCTAAACCCTCCAAAATGCTTATGTTTGTATTTGGAATGGAAATATAACACATTTTAGGATTTACTGGCAATTTTCAAATTTCGCCTCTGGCTCTTTGGTGCTAATGATGGGTTGTGTACGTTAAGTGTAAAAATCAAGGCTTGTTTGGAAAAGGTCTAAATCATAGATGTCTCATAAGGAACTGCTCAATCCATTACCACACAGAGACGCCTTTTGACTCCCTATAAGATACTGGCTGTAGAAAACATCGTGGAAAATGAAGAAATTGCTTGTGTCAAGCGATTTTTCCTTTCCAACTACGTTTTCTGCACAAAAGAACAAAACTTGTCAAATTTTATTCGCTTGAAATTGTCGTCTGCAACACTTTTAGGCGGGGGGCCAGTGGGGCCTACCATGCACCCCCCCTAGACTTTTTGCCACTGGTGCCAAATTGTTCCTTAGGTCCTACTTGTTGAAAATCAGAGGTGCCCCCAAGAAAAAACTCATTCCCGCTATATGAAACAGCACCGTTTCCATGGCAACCCTTATGCGCTTTTGAGAAAATGACAGTAGTTGAAAAAACATCAATATCTCCGCTTACAGATATAGTAGATCAGTACTTTTGGTATCAAAATGAAGCTCAGACATTGCTCTTGAATTGGTATGTACATATGCAAATTAACTAATTTGCATATGCATGATTTTTAAGATTTAATTAAAAAAATTGATGAAATTTTCGTCATTTTTTTAAAATATGATAAAAAAATAAGCTATTACTCACTTAGTTTGTTGGTTACATTAACAATTTTGGTATCAAATTGAAGCCTAGACATCCCTCCTTAATATACATTAGTCAAATAAAATATTTTTTGCATGCATGATTTTTAGTGATTTTTTTTAATTTTGCCGAAAAATTCGCATATTTATGAATATTTGATATATGTAGTTCTTTCAAGCCTTATAGAAGGACTTACTCACTTTGTATATGTAAAACTTCATTTACAAAATAGAATTGGGCAGTTTAGGGTCATTTTACTGAATCAGAGTGCATTAACTTATATTCTAGGGTGCGGTTTCCATGGCAACATATCTTGAAAAAGGGGTTTCGAGGGTATTTTAGGAGAAAGAGCCTTTGTTCACTAAGTCCTGGATGTAGACTGACAATTAATGTTTTAGATTGATGTTTAGACATCCATCTTTACTTTTTAGAATAGTTATTCACATTAGATAATTTGCATATGCATTATAATGAAGAATTAATTAGAATAATCAATTTAATTAACATCATTTTTCGCGAGTGCAGCTGGAAAATCAGATGTAGCTCTCATAGTTCTGAATATATATATTAACACTTTTGGTATCAAAATAAAGCCTGGACATTTCTCTTTAATTTCCAACGCAGTAATGCAAATTAGTTAATTTGCATATGCATGATTTTAAAGATTTAATTAGTATTTATCATGATTTTTTTGCAATTTCTATTATGAATAAAACAGAAAAATAAGCTTTAGCTTATTAAGTTGGTGGTGTGCAGTTACAATTTGGATATCAAAATGAAGCTTAGACATCCATCATGGTTTTCAGTAATGCAAATTAGCTTATTTGCATATGTACAATTTTTAATATCTTTTTAAAAATAATTTTAGTAAAGAAATATCTCAAATTTGGGAATAATATATTTGATACATACAGTGATTTCAAGCTGTATGGATGCACTAAAACATATTTTTATGCATCACTTCATGTTCACCACATAATTTTTCATTTTAAGGCTGTTTTACAAAATTAGTTTGAATTAGAGTACGCAAGAAGGTCCATAGAAACATAATATTATCTTCCTTAAAACAGTTAAGAGGGCAGGAGAAATAGCTTATGCTTTCAAAGTCCTGGGTACAGATTCTCTATATGGGTATCAAAATAAAGCTTAGACACCCCATCTTTATTGTTTTGATCACTTATGCAGATTAGCCAACCTGCATTAGCTATCTTGCAAAAGAGTTTGAATAATGATATACAATAAAATTATCTTCTATTTGTTAATACTTATGAGATATATAGCAAATTCGACATTGTTGAAGGACTTCATCATGCTATATTTTGATATCAAATATTCTGGAATTAATAGTTTGTAACCCTTTTATGTTTGCGTGCCTTTCGGTCTGGCTGTATGATTTATTGTGAAAAAGAAAGTGTTCGAAAATAGACGAATTCTGATTAATGTGGGTTTGGCTTTGATTTACCCAAAAGAGGAGAGCATGGATGGCATTGAATTATCACAATCCAGTATGCAACTTGATATGAACATTGGGTTAACGATGAAACTTACAGTGCAAGACAACTATCTAGTGATAGAAGGCAACTGGAGGAGTGTAGAAAGATATGAGGGGGTGACTTATCTCGCCTTAGTAAACGAAAAATGGGAAAAGAGACTATTTTCTTGTCACAAGGAAGTAACCCCAATATATACTCTCCATACAAACATGATCCATAAGTAACCTAATAGACCTGAACCAAAATTCTAATAGACCTGAACCAAAATTCCAATTACATCTTATCACATTGTTTTATTTTCAATAACAAGTTACCAGTCCTTGCGACCCTTAAAGGTTCAATAAGATAAGATAGAACAGATACAGGTAGGCAATAAAAGCATGTATTGAGAGCAAAAGCATTGGTAAGAGCATTCTGGTCTTTAAGGAGATGGTCTTTGGAGAAAATAATAAAAATCTTTGCCTCTCCTACCAAACAGGAGACAAAATATACTCAAACTACGTCAGAAGTGTCATGATTAATGCAAGCGAGACCTTTCCAAGCCTAACATAAAATGTCTGAAGCGAAATGACCCCACAATAATTATTCAGATCAGCAACATACAACCACAGGATATCTCCAATACCAGCTCAAGCGAGCTACACAAACAGCATGGTCTCAAAGACTTAGAAACCCCTCTTGAGGGAAAGGAGGTTAAGATGGTATGGACATGCTAAGAGATCCAATTGGACAATAAAACAGAGTACAACATGCAGGTCACAGGTACGCACAGATGAGGGAGGACTTGGAAGCAACTGTCAGAGAGGGGTCTTATAGAAAGGAATATACCACCCATATGAAAAGAACAATTGGATTGATGTATTGATTGATTGCGATTTAACACCACTTGAACTGCTATAGTCATATCATAGCAGCTGGAGCACCTTTGCATGGATTTCAGGTATTTCATTCCACCAGTACTACCACAATATCGAATCTGAGCCTCAAACTGCTTTCTCAAAAAGATGATTAGCACCCATTGGTGAGAGACAAATGTCAGAATGTGTATTTGCCAAGCAGGGATTCTAACTCAAGACCCCTGAATTGATAGACTCGGTCGTTAGCGACTGAGCTATCTCGGCTATGCAAAGTAAATGGAAGAAGGGAGTGAGAACAGCCATACATGCGCAGAAAGACAGCAAGCTGGAAGGCAGCACATTGAAGTGGTCAGTGCTTCTACACCTGCAAGTTGAATACGAAACTTGGAAATGAGTGAGTGAGTTTATGTGACAAGACTGGTACTTTTAGGAATTTTATAACATGTCAAGAGTATGACTTTTTTCAAGGAACAATGGATTATGCATGCAGTTGGAGAAGTCATCCTGTGTGAAAGGAGAAGACAATCGGCTGTATGAGGCAGGAGAATTGGCACCAACTTATTTTTCCGTCTCGACCATCAAACTAAATCTTATAAAAGATATTAGAGATCATAGAGTAATCATAGAGTTTCATATTTTTAGAGAGAAGGGAATCAATCGGCCAAGTAATGGTCTGAATAGGACTATGATGCTGCTCAGATGATGGAGATTCCTTATCTTAAATGAAAGAAGGGATGAGGATAAAAGGTTCTACAGAGATGACAGTGTCTTGCAATGTAAAGAAGCAGATTTTTCTGAGACTATTGTTAAATTAATAGATGGTGAAGACTATGAGTGTGACAATTGCTTAGTCAAAAAGTAGAGTTATTTGAATAACAGTACCTATAAAAGATGACTACTGATCTGAAAGGACTCAATCAAAGTCCTACTCGTAGGGGTTGTATTCCAAACCTGGACAAGAAATCATGAATAGTTGAAATATTGTAGTTAAAATGAAAGAGAAGACAGCATTATGAGTGTTGTAACTGAGACTAAATATGCTTTTAGTCTTAGACAGAGGGTAAATTTCAAAAGAGACATACAAATTCAGATTAAGAGAGGCAAGAAGCTGAAGTCTGACCAACATTTGAGAGAAAGCCAGGATTACGAGGTTCATGATATTGTAATGTATCACTTTGACATCTGCACTTCATGGATTTGTGACATAAACGATTGTAGGCATCATACGGGGAAGCAATATCGGGTAATCAAGTTGGATATTTGCATGAGAAGAACACATTCAATATTCTTATAACGAGAAACCCTATCAAACACAGAAAAATACTGAAAGGTTTTATTAAGTAAATTAAAGATATTCTTTTATTGTCCCATTATTCTTTCCTTCAACAAAGAAAAATGCACAATTTCAATTTTGCAGGATGCAGCACTGTTGTATCAATGCAGGACCTTGGGGCAATTGTTCGGACCTTGATTTATGACCTTGACATTCATACCATTTATTTTGGTGCTAAATGGTGAGTGTTTGTGGGATGCACCCACTAAATTTAAGCAAAATAATATAAAAAGATTAATATACGAAAAAACTATTAATACTTGACTTTAGGGCTGCATGATATATTCAATATAATCAAGTCATTCAACAATTTGAATCTTAAATTCATTGTTTATCTTAAAAGTATTCACAAATTAAAGTCAATTCTATTAAAAAGGGTCAAAATTAATTGTTCAAATTCATTTGAAATATAGCTAATGCAAGTTAGCTTATATGCATACATGCTAAAAAGAAGATGGACAGACTTTATTTTGATACCCAAATTGTAAGTCTACACCAAGAACTTGGTGAGTTATAGCTTTTTCTCTTGCTACACCTAACTGCTTTTAAATTAAAAGAAAACATGTTTCCGTGGAAACGACACCTTCTTGCATATCCAGGCCTAATACAAAACTATTGTAAATGGATTTTTCAGAATTTTCCTTTTTATAATTTTCTATAGCCTAAGATAGGAATACAATTATCCTGTTCTAATATTCATTATTGGGTTTCAAATCTGTATAATTAAAAAGTTTTTTTAGAATTCAAAAAATGTTTTAAATGTTTAATTTTAAGAAATTTATTATTTTTCTCCTCTCCAGTAAATTTTTACAAAGCATAGTTACAATAGTTTTGCACTAAGCCCTCGGTATTGTAATTCAAACTAATTCTGTAAAAAAGCCTCAAAATGCTTAATCATTTTGTTGTCATGTGATGTTACATGAAAATATGATATAGTCTTTCCATACAGTTTGAAAATGCTGTGTGTATTAGATATTCCCTATTCTTTATTTATAAGTATTTTTTTTTAAAAATGTGCATATGCAAATAAGCTAATTTGCATTACTGAAAACCATAATGAATGTCTAGGCTTCATTTTGATATCCAAATTGTAACTGTACACCATCAACTTAATTAGCTCAAGCTTTTTTTCTGTTTTATTCCTAATAGAAATTGCAAAAAAATCAAGACAAAAACTAATTAAATCTTTAAAATCATGCATATGCAAATTAACTAATTTGCATTACTGCCTTGGAAAATAAAGAGAAATCTCCAGGCTTTATTTTGATACCAAAAGTGTTAATATATATTCAGAACTATGAGAGCTACATCTGATTTTCCAGCTGCACTCGCGAAAAATGATGTTAATTAAATTTATCATTCTAATTAATTCTTCATTATAATGCATATGCAAATTATCTAATTTGCATAACTATTCTAAAAAGTAAAGATGGATGTCTAAACATCAATCTAAAACATTAATTGTCAGTCTACATCCAGGACTTAGTGAACAAAGGCTCTTTCTCCTAAAATACCCTCGAAACCCCTTTTTCAAGATATGTTGCCATGGAAACCGCACCCTAGAATATAATCTAATGCACTCTGATTCAGTAAAATGACATTAAAATGCCCAATTCTATTTTGTAAATGAAGTTTTACATATACAAAGTGAGTAAGTCCTTCTATAAGGCTTGAAAGAACTACATATATCAAATATTCATAAATATGCGAATTTTTCGGCAAAATTAAAAAAAATCACTAAAAATCATGCATGCAAAAAATATTTTATTTGACTAATGTATATTAAGGAGGGATGTCTAGGCTTCAATTTGATACCAAAATTGTTAATATAACCAACAAACTAAGTGAGTAATAGCTTATTTTTTTATCATATTTTAAAAAAATGACGAAAATTTCATCAATTTTTTTAATTAAATCTTAAAAATCATGCATATGCAAATTAGTTAATTTGCATATGTACATACCAAATTCAAGAGCAATGTCTAAGCTTCATTTTGATACCAAAAGTACTGATCTACTATATCTGTAAGCAGAGATATTGATGTTTTTTCAACTACTGTCATTTTCTCAAAAGCGCATAAGGGTTGCCATGGAAACGGTGCTGTTTCATATAGCGGGAATGAGTTTTTTCTTGGGGGCACCTCTGATTTTCAACAAGTAGGACCTAAGGAACAATTTGGCACCAGTGGCAAAAAGTCTAGGGGGGGGGGTGCATGGTAGGCCCCACTGGCCCCCCGCCTATTTGGGATTCGAACCAGTCTACGATTTTCTTGTCTGGTAATAGAGCAATGTGTCAAAATATAACGAATAACAATGATACAAATACAGGGAAATAAACAGCCCTTTTATTATTGTAAATAGATCATACTTGGTATAATAAATCACTAATTATACTCTTTTACCGAACGGACAATTTAGATTGTAATAATTCGACAAATGTTGCAGACGACAACGTGTGTGTTGATAAAAATGTGGGAAATATCTAGCATGAAAACATTGAAAAGGTAAAAATGTTGGTTGTCACATTTTGTTCTTTTGTCTCAAAGTTTTTCCTAGCCTTATATGATTTTTATCTTTTATATTGTTTTGAAAAGGGTTAAGTTGACAAATTACTTTTTAAGTTACTTAAACCAAATAAATCAAATGAAAATAGGTCATAGACATAGTAAAACTGCATTTCCCTAATTTTTCAACAAATAAACATCATGCATTGATCGAGATATTTTCCTCGACGGGATGGGGGTGGCGATCGAGCCTAACAACATAGTGGTGCAGCGAACTTACGAGAAGAAACTCCTTGTGTGCTGGGGGGGGGGGGGGTCGAAGGCGAGGGGGGGGGTCATGAACTTTTTAACCTATTTCCAAACAGCAAATTTTAATATGTACTAAGTGAAAGCGTCTGCAGACGACAAAATGGATGTTGACAAAGACAGGATTATTGTAAACATGACATACTAAGGAAAAATAAAACTGAACCATGTTGTTCTCCAAAAGCTTCTTGTTGACCTGTAGCAGCCATATGACAGCAGAGTGGGTCCCAGTCAGAATGCACTTAAGCACAGGCTAATCTAGAAACATTGCAGTCTAAAATGTTATAAGGGCCCAATTTCCTGATCCCTCCGATCAGGAACTAGGACCCATAAGACATGATAAGGATTCAGATAAGTCTGTTCATTTACGCAGTCTGATAAAGATCCATACTGTTTTACTACATTACCGCACAGTGACTCTTTTTGACTCCCCACAAGATAATGGCTTTAGAAAACATTGAAGAAAAAAGAAGAACTTGCTTGTAATAAGCAAATTCTTCATTTCACTCAGTTTTTTCTTCACAAAAAGACAAAAAGAGAGTAATCTTTCATTCACCTTTAATTGTCGCCTGCAACATCTTTAAATTTGGAACAGTCTAAAATTTTGCCGTCTGGTAATGGGCTAAGCAACTTTCGGACAGCAGCTTGGATCATTTCCAGACTTTACCCAGTACAAACCTACATAGACCTATGATGTCCTAAAATATCATCCAGATCTTGACTCAGTGTTGTTCATCTACAATTAGTTGTGATTAAAGCGCAGTCCAACGTTTAGGCCATATAGCTGATTAAAATCACTTTGAACTCTTCTTCTATCAGGTGTGTCTATTTGAAACCCGAAAAAGTGAGATCGCGGCATATACCGTTCTCCTGGTATCTTTTTAGCTTCGGATAACCATTTTAGCTCGATAGGTACTATTCCGTTATAGCTATTATATGATACGTGTTGTCTAAATCCTGTTATAAATTTGAATGAAAAACTATCAGATCTGTGCCCCCTGTACCCTCTCTTGCTTGAATAATGGACGTCGATTCCATTGGCATTATAACCAGGATCAATGTCGCTATACTCGTCGTTTAAACCCTTTATATGAATGCCTATTTCCAATTTATCTCCATGATAACTAGAATGCGAATTCTTGATATTTATAGTGTCATTTTCCCAGTGTTTTAACTGCCCTATCTCGCTATCGACTTGTTGTCCGTTTGTTAAAGATGACCTTATGACGACAACAGTTTTGTCATTGAAATGGATATCTACATTATCTTGTTTGATACTTTCTGGTGTAAAGAACGTCAATGTGTAGTTATCATAGAAGTCACAATATATACTGTAGGGTTCGTTCTTCCTGTTATACACGATGTAAATACCAGACACGCTGCTGTTGTACATGGTCACGTGATCAAAACACGTCCCTAAAACAACAGAAATGGGAACACTTTGGTTGATTAAAGGGGGGCCAGCTAGGCTGTCGAAAATGCAAATGGCACAATAATTACAAACCAGAAATAACGTATGAAATTACCAACCTGAAGGGGTAGATCATTTATGTCCATTGTAAGCTCCCATCGAGCTTTATTAAGTATTAAAATCCAAGCCAATTAATAACGTGCTGGCATTTTTTATATCGTCCTTGTTTTTGTTTTGTAACGGTTGAATATGCCCAACCTTCAAAAACCAATTACGTCAGAGGTACGTCATTTGTGCTCAGCGAGATTCAACACACCGCACAACCGGCTGCGTCGAAAGTCAGCTAAGACAGATTCAGCATCTGATGTAATGTGCATAGTAGGTCAAACGAATTCACTTTTATAAATAAACGAAAGGATCTTTGGTATTCTATAGTTGATAAATACGCGTAAAAATGTTCAGTGCTTGTAAAAAATAAACCTTCCCATGTATCCCTCGCATATAAGGTCACGGTCACCGACACAGCAAATTGTACGGTGTGTTGATACCGCGGAGGTGTGTCTCGTTGACCTTGACCTTGTCTCGTTTTTGAAGTAAAAATAGAATGTGTATACACGCTTGTAAAGGATTGATCAAAAGCGAAGGAAAGATGGTTATTCGCCGTGATTGAGGTTTTTATGCATTGCAAATTGTTTTTCCATGCACAAATATGAGTTCCCGAACAGTTCGGAAGCATAAAAACCTAGCATGACCCCCTTTAAGTTATTGATTGATTGATTGATTAAATGGGAGTGTAACGCAACTTCCCACTACTTTAGTCATATCGCGGCACAGAGAAACATGGATTACTGTCGTTTCTATCACTAGTAATTCATAGAAATATCCAATCCGGGCCTCCAGCTGCCCTCTCGCATATTTTTTGTAAAATTTCAGAAAAGATATTGGTCGATCTGAGATTCCGCGACCCATGGATTGATAAGACTCACACATAATACATATTATAAATAGATATCGCACTACAAACTACTGCAACACCATCATCAACAAAGACAACAACAACACATGTAGTTGTGCTCTATAAGATAATATCGACCATTTGAAAAAAAAACTGAAAAATAGGACACCTGTATGTGTAGTAACCTGCTCACTTCGAAATTGTTTCCTTAACATATTTAGCAGGTGTGAAAACTACTTATTGATGAGTAACTACAATTACTTCCTGCGAAGAAATGTTTTTTTACGTTTCTATATACATGTATGCGTACGATGTATTATTCGAGAGAATTGACCAATGCGTTTGAGATGGTTTTTTGGTTGAGTTTCTCAAATACTTACGAGGTTTAATCAGAATACACTTTGCGATCCACCCTTGCCATACACCTTTAGAAGAGCACGTTAACGTTGTGTGGTTGACGTCAAATTCATAACCCTGATTACACGTGTACGTCACTTTGCTGTTGTATTCGTACCCGCTTATGTTTTTGGTGGTATGTATTACATCCCGAGGTTTTCCGCACCTGATCACTGAAAAAAGTATATATATTAAAGAGTATTAATTTTGGTTTGCTATACTCGAAAATGCCGTAACTACGGCTTGAATAAGATATTCTAGTAGTTAGAGCATGTTCAACGCAGTCAATGATTTTCTTTAACCGTTTTCAAAAGCAAATTCCGTTTTGATGCCTTTTTATAAAAGATTGCTGGGAAGCATAGACAGAAAGATAACTTGATTATATATTTTAGGGAAACGGATATAAACATAAGCTCAATTAACAAATGACAAAATTCGTCCTAATCAGAAAACTATTGCTTTAATATTAGAAATTGAAATATTCAATCTTAATAAAAGTTAAACTAAATATTGTGATAACGAAAAACAAAATTGATTAACAAAATAATACTTTTGAAAGTTTTCTTGCTGGTTATAAATTATATGTGGCAACCAAAATTATTGTCAAGCTATTTATTTTTTTGCTTTGCCTAGGGTTCTTAGTCTAAACCAGTATAAATCACACAAGAATCCATCGGTTTGGTAGAATCGAACGTCTCGTCCAATCAGATGGCTTGTTATGTAATTTTATTTCAGACTGTCGATTTGTTTGTGAATACGGCCGCATATTTTTTTCTGAATACACACCATATTTCAGTCCAATAGCAGCTCCGATGACGTCATCAAAATCGTCACTTGTCATGTATCCGCCACAGTTCTTGTGTTTGACTTCAAAAAACGAAAAGAAATTTCTTGGGAGCCTTTTTTCTTCAGCAAGCAGGCTTGTCGATTCTGCCCACTTGTGCAAGTAGTCGGTGCTTTTTCGCCTCTTCTCATTTTGCGAAGGGTCAATTTTGTTATGATTGAATAAAAAGCCAAAGATAAGACGGGCATATTTCTTGTTCGACTTTTTGTCACAAACTGGATTTGATACCTGAGTACCATTCACAAGGTATCCCCGAGACGTAATATTTTTCTTCTTCGTCTTCATGCTGACTGTTATGTACGGGTACATTAGATCGTTGGTTAGCCATGTATTTGATGACGCATTGTATGTGTACAGTATGTCAAGATCCCTGCTTTTCTCGGGTTTTGATATTACTGTTTCTGACTGCGAACCATTCGAATGTAGTAGAATGACCTTGAACTCCGTCCTTTCATAATGGTGGTCGCCCAAGAATGTATATTGGTGCGCTGTAGTTGTAATAAAGGTGTATCCGTGACCTCTCTCAAAGTTACAGTAGATAAGATATGGGTCGGCATGACTCGAGTTGAAATGATAAACCCCATTATTTACAAACCTGGCGGCAAGGTAAATATCCTTACAGGAGTCTGTAAACATAATAGTAAAATAGTTGCAAACATATTTTTGGTCAAGTCTTATGTAAGCTGAATTGTTTCATAGAATGAAACCTGTTTTAATAGTTAGGACTAGCAAAATATGGAAAGTTGTCAACTTTCAATGTTAGTTTAACATTTTCGTTCTCGTGTGACACCTTTGTTATGTCTGCTGAGACCAGTATAATATATCTATCATACATTGTTTAAAAGATAATATAAAATAACCTGTACATGTACTTCGAAGTCAATTTATTATAAATGTTATTTAGTTATAGAATAGAAACGCACACAAATACTTACCTGTGAAGCAATTACCAAATAATCCAAGCAAAGTAAAAAGTACCAAAAGTCGAACCATTGTGCAGAATACGCAATGAATTGAAATGTGGGAGAGCTACCCGTTATCAAATCGCTAAAATACAAATGAGCCAGGATCTGGAAAAACGTCCCTTATAGCATTTTTAAAAATTGAGTTTGAAGATCAGCCTGTTATCATATGGAGTCCAATATGCATCAATGTTGTTCTCTATAAGTAACTGCAGGTCACAAAGAAGCTATAAGAGAACAATGTGGATCCTGATCAGACTGTGCGTATGCACAGGCTGATCTGGATCTATGTTGGGCTCAAAAGCCTTAAGGAACGTTTTTCCAGATCCTGGCTCAAATGGCCGGGGACTTAAAAAATGGGCTCTAATGCATTTGAAACCAATATGGATACATATCAGCCTGCACATATGTGACCCGTCACGCTAAAAGGGACCTTATCCGAACTCCAAAAATTCAAATTTCGACAAATTTGTCAGACTCAGCACAGGTCAACCAGATCCAGTATGCAAAAAATGAACGTATAGTAAGATATGGAAAACATTCCAGATTCAGAAAATTACATAAAAGTGAAAAGTGTCGGTCCTAGTCTGGCTGCGCGGACTGGGCAGACTGACTAGGGTCGATATTTTTTACACGCCCGATAAGGTCCCTTTTAGCACGACGGGTCACATATACAAGTCTGATCTGGATCCATGCTGTTCTTCTGTAGTGACTTTATCGTCTGTAATGGCCATTGGTAAAAACCAGAATGACATATTAATTTTGTGCTAATATATACTGGGTTTACCCAATTATTATAAATTGATAAAACGTCGATGTTGTTATAAAATATCGTAACTACGGCTTGAATCAAGCCGTAGTTACGACATCTTATAACTACACGTACAGAAATACTATTATTTGTCCGAAATTGCATCAAGCATAACATGATTAAGGTTTACGAACTGAGAATGAAATGCAAAGCCAGAGGAGAAAATTTGAAAAGTGCCAGTAATTCCTTAACTGCGTTACATTTCCATTCCAAATACAAGCATAAGCATTTTGTATGGTTTAGAATTTTGAATCTATAATGCATACTTATGGAAATATATGACAAAAATGTTCAAGATTATTTCCCTTGCATATGAATATAGAGTAAGATAACATTTGTAAATTATTTTCTTCTTGAAGCATAATTTTGAAATCCGGCATGTTGAATCAACTTATGTGAAGTGTATTTACAAGTGTGTGTAATTTGATGTATTTCGTATGGCTAGAAAGTGGTGATTTCATTCTCAGTTCGTAAACCTTAAATCGCTCCCTACTGGTCCACATCTAAATTCACTTTCACGATTTTTGAGCAAGCCGGTCTTGGGTGGTATTCACCTACCAGTCTAAATCCCAGGATACCTTTAAATCACACAAGAAGCAATCCGATTGGACGAGACATATGTCTCGTCCAATCAAATTGCTTGTAATGTAACTTGTTCAGACAATCGATTTAGAAATGTTGGTGAATATTGCTCCGTTTTACGAACGATCTTACGATGACGTTTTTTGTGAAAACTGTGTAACAAGTCATCTGTTTGCTCGAGAAATCAGATATAGCCAATCATGTTTGTTGTCTTAAAGTAATTACGAAATAAATAATTCTATCCGATTAGCATGGGCTGCTCTGCCAGGTCATTTCTCGTGAGGTATACGAACGGGACAAATGCCTTCGGCAGTCAGATTAAAATTCGGTGTTAACTTACAGTAACATCTGACGGGCGCCAAATAGCGGCCATCTTCAGTGACCATGGGAAAACCAAATTCGGTTATATTTACTATAACCAATAAAATCGCTTGTCATATCATGAATTTCCATGACAAGTACGTGCAAACATAATGGCCCTGTATAGAAATATGATGTCCTTGTGGCGTTGTATCGGTTTTTGTCGCTGAACAAATTCAAATAATTGGTTTCTCAGAAGATAGGGTCATTGAAGATGATCTTTTTACTGGTGCATGTTAGATGTTAAATTATGTAAGTTAACACCGGGCTTTAATCAGATTGTATTCACTTGAAATTGTCGTCTGCATCGTCGTCGCCTTATTCTTATAATGTTCTAACCCGACTTTTTACACTTTCGAGAAAATCGAGTTTGAAATTTCAACCTTTAATAACTTTTTTACTATGAATCCGATTTTGACGGAAAAAAGATACGTGATCCAAATAGTTTTTGTTTTCTATAATTCTATTAAAATTTTGATATTTTGTTGAATACAATTTTTGTTATTTCGATTTTTTTTTATTTGCAGATAGAACAGAAATGTAATGTCTTATTCATTTTTCTTAATATTATAATGTTGAATTCCAACATAGCCAATCATATCTCAATAAAGATGCAGTTAGAACATTATAATTCAAAAAAAAAAAAAACATTGATGGTGGGCAATCCGGGACGGAATAAATTCTTTTATTTCATTGTTTGTAATTCAGATAGAACATTCTAATAATTTCTTCATTTTCTCATGGAACACTTTAATACTCAAACGTTTGAATCATGTGACTTACAAAAGCTGATATAATTGGATGGTATTCACTTAGAACATTACAATGTTGACAAAAAGGTGAAATGGGTACAGATAGAACATTCTGTTACTGGGAATCTATTGAACCAGACTCAATTTCATCAATCTGTAAGCACCACCCGATAGAACACTCCAAGACGATTCCAACGGTACCAAATCTCAATTTTCACAAAAAATGAGTTAGAACATTATAATAATAAGGCGACGTCGTCTTTAATTTCGGAACAGTCCAAAATTTTGCCGTTTGGTTAATATTTCTTTGGTAACGTACACAGTCATATTGTTACCAAAGTGGTTTTGGTTTATTTCAATTAGAACATGTCCCTTTTCTGCCAAAATTGATATCGAATGCACATAACCTCAAAATGTCATCATCTCAAAAAAAAAAAAGACCCCTGGATTGTTAGTCTGGGACATTTCCGGCTGAGCTATCGTACTAGGAGACAGACTCTTGATAACTAGTTAACCCTTTCCTAACCGACACAATTTTAGGGTGTTTCAATTTCAAAGCTCCTGCAGACGACGGATTCGGTGTAAAATTGGATTTGGATGTTATATCAGCCAAAAAAATATTTAGGAAAAAAGGAGAAAATGCTGATTATCAGCATTTTCCTCATTTTCCTAAATGTTTTCCAAAGCCCTTTCTAATATTGATGTCAAAACCAGGGGCCCGTATTACTTACGATCGTACGTTTGATTTTTGCATAATTACTTGTAACAACAGCCCTGATTGGCTCAGTCGGATTCCTCGTGCAATCAGATGTCTTGTTACACAGTTTACACAAAAACTTGATCGTAAGATGTTTAGTAATACGGGGCCCAGGACTTTTGTGTGTGTGTGTGGGGGGGGGGGGGGGGGGAAGGGTGAAAGATAACCCATTACCGGACATCAAAATTTCAGACTAATCCAAATTCAAAGACGTTGCAGACGACATTTTCACGTGAATGGCATTTGCACATTTTGGTCTTTTACGGTGGTTCTGGATAAGATGGGTTTAATTGTCACAAGCAATTTCTTCATTTTCCAAAATGTTTTTTCAAAGCATTTATCTTATGGGGCATGAAAATTAATACATCATCGTATTTTTTAAAAGAAAAATATCGAAATTGTGGTAAATCAATTCCAAGTGACGTCTTTGCACGCACACATTTAAATGTAAAACTTCGGAAAATATTGAAGAAAAGGAAGAAAATGCTGATACTCAGCATTTGCTCCCTTTTCCTCAATATTACCATCTTTATTATAGTGTTTTCATTCTAACTGTCAAATAAATAGTTCTTTCGTCTGCAGCACCTTTGACTTTGGAGAAAAGTCCCATTTGTCGTTTGGGAAAGGGTTTGAAGTGACATTTCACATTTATTTCATTTTTTTAAAGTATGTCTTGATGCAAAAATTGTTTATTCTAATGCGTAGAAATGCTATCAGTTTTTTGAAGTTGTTACTTACAAGTGAAAAATACGCCTTTAAAATTGAGACAGAAATGACAACAATTTGTTTATTTTTAGCACAAAAATATATATTTCTCGTAAACGGCTCAAAGTTTTGGCTTGAAATTTTCAGAATTTTCATAAAAAAACATGCTCTTTCAGATAGAATAAAAGTAAAATTTATTAAAATATAATTGTGAAATGTCACTTTAAATGCATCCGGTTCTTATCATTTTTACCTTGATAAAGGTTACTGCTTTGTTTGCATTTTGAAAACGTTATCATAAAAAGCAAATGAAACGGTCGGAAAAAATGGTAAACTGATAATGTGAACTCATTTCAGCAGTCTCACGGCGGGAAACGACGTGACACAATCATTTCAGAATATCGTCAATAATTGTGTTAATAGGCCCTACTTGGTCAATTTTGATTCGATTTAAAGCAGAGACATGAAAAATCGGAATTAGTTGAATGCGGTAGATCTTTTCAAAATCATCTGATAAAAAGTTATTGACGCCCAATCAAATTTTGGTCGGTCGTCAATTACGTTTTTATCAGACAATTTTTAGTCCTAAACGTTTTGTTGGACTTTTGTAAACATAAAACTGGCCCCAAAATTCAGGATAATTGTTGGTTTGGGAAAGGAGAAAAATGAAATGACGATAAAAAACGATATGAATGATAACAATTATACGAATACATTTATTTGAAAACTGATAAAAATGGAAAGCGACAAATCTTCTAAAAAACAATAATATAATAGTCTTATTACTTTCAAATGGCAACTTATCAAATATGCCTGGATAGGTTTAATCCCATCTCGTTTACTCCCAAATCGTCTACTCCCAATTTGTCTACCATTTCGGACACAATTCCCATTTCGTCTACCTTTCTATAGTTTGTATATCAATATGGTATTATATTATGTTTATCAAAATGTTTGCATTTTTATTTCATTTGTGAATATATTGACTTAATTTCTTCTCCTAAAACAAAACTAATGTTGTTTATCGATGATTTAGCATGAAAGTAGACGAGTTGGGACAGTAGACGAATTTGGACTCAAGGCACTAAAGAAACAGTAGACGAAATGGGAGTAGACCAATTGGGATGTTACCCCTGGATATAGCTTATTATATAACTAAATAAATCTATGGGATATCTTTTAAATTTTGGTCATACGTGAAAAAAATCTTGAATAAACCGCATTTCTGGAGAATTTGCATGCTGGAAGACAACTGGACTTTTGAAAAAAAAAGTGGCATCAGAAAACATCTCAGGAAAAGAATGCACGTTATCGGCATTTTTGCCTTTTTACATCATTTTCTTCATTTTTCACCAACTATGTTTGCCTTTCAAAAATATCCATTATTTCTGCAAACGTTATGCAAGCGTTGGTCAAATGCGCTTTATACAGCTTTTGTAAATCAGTGTTTTCGATTTGAAATTTAGCCATTTCCCAAACAGACTCTGATTATGACACCCTTAATGAAAGGGTTTGGGACATAATGTGTCGAAAAAAGAAATGATGATGGCGGGCATTTCTTCTTTTCCTCAAAAACACGTATTTTCATTTCTGTTGAATCATGTTAACAGTGTAACTGATGTCAGGAAACCCTTTTAATTTACATTTTCGCCGTTTGGGAAAGGGTCAAGAACAGCATATAAAAAAGGCCAAGAACAGCATATAACACATGGAATTTTACCGAAATAAAGTAATTTCGTCGCTGTTCAACTAAACCTCGTAACTGCAGCTTCTTCTAAGCTGCAGTTACGAGGTTTTTGTTGAAAAGCAGCGATTTGTAAAGTATTTGTACAGAGTGTCCCAAAAAAACGGAACCCTAATTCAAAGTCGAATATTTTAAAGCGTTTATCAAAAAATCTAATTTTTGAATTTGCAGTACTGAAGGTACATCATTATTGCATTTGAGTTCAAAAATTCACTTCAAAATAGGTATTGTTTTAAAATTTATATGCAATTTAATAATGACACTAAAAAACCGCGTTAACATGATATTGACTTTTGCCTCTTGTTTGTTCGTAAAAGCACACTAGCGGTCAGCTGTTGAATTCTTTTCTGTTACACATGTACCTTCCGATTTTCTCAAAATTGGATGTATACACGTGCTGCACATGCAAATTGAGTCTATATGGTTTGTTGTTTGAAATAATTTTAAAACACTCGTTATTTATTTGATAACTCAAAATTGTTATTCTTCGTCCAGTTAGGTTATAGGCACTCGTATACAAGAATCTGCGATACAATTTGATAGTTTGTTTGTTTTCATCTTGGATACATCACAGCTCTACTTGAACAAATTATTTTGTAGCAGAAAAGATGAAAATGAAAGTGAACTTTTGTGAATAGAATATTTCAACATCACTTTTGTTTTGTATTGAAAATAAAAACCAATTGTAACGCGTCAATTTATTCAATTAGTGTACTCGCGATGCATATGGAAAGATCAATATCGTGTTAAAATGGTTTTTTGGGTACATTCAGTTGAATGTCGATATTTACATAAGCAATAGACACTTTTCAATCAAATTTTAACTACTAATAGAAAACTGTCGTTTCTATTGCATATCTAAATTTGGTGGAGAAATATTGCTTGAAACATGAGCAATTCACTTTCAAAAATGGGTTCCGTTTTTTATTGGGACTCTGTATAAGCTGATATATGTGTAAGTGTCAAAATGACTTTCGAGCGTAACATGGATCAAGATCAGCCTGTGCATTAGCGCTGTCTTGTCAAGATCAATATTTTTCTATAGTAACACTTTCTTCACCTGAAGGGAATATGCGAATGAAGCATGAAAGTCTTGATTAGACTTCACTATGACAAAGACTGATCTGGATCCATATTCATTTTAAAATGACACAAGGTCCTGATTTTCAGTATTCAACTTACTTTCTTCAAATTTTCTCACTATTTGTAGAAGTTTACACGTCCAATGTTTACTCTTTCCCAAACAAGTCCAGTCTTTTGACGTCACTAATCGTTAAAACTATGGAAAACATTGAGAGAAGCCAATAAAATGCTGATAACAGTATTTTCTTCTTTTCACCCAATGCTTTATAATCCATAAGAAACAACAATTCATGGAATAATGTACCTTTTTTGGTTGTTTACAAGTCCTTCTAATTGGAACAAGTCTAAAAGTGTGACGTCTGGGAAAAGATTAAGTAAATAAAAGTAATTCGACATTTTGTACCGGATCATACATGTCCATATTTACGCCGCAGATCCGCCAGTCACAGTGGCTCCGCAGAACAGATCAAAAACCGGATTCTGATTTTCCGCATTCAGCCGGATCCGGTCCAGTTCCACTCCGTATGAATCCGTAACGACGCTCACTGACAAGTTATACTGGCCCTGTGGGAGCTGTATCGGATTCCCCAACCTTCCAGAATTTTTAAACACGTTCCACTCGTGCCCGCTTCGCCATTTTTCGAGAGTGTAGAAATACGCGTAGTAGACACCGTCAAACCGTACCAGTACCGTGTCGGATGGTCCGTCATTTGAGTAGCGGATATCATCAATATGTAGCGTGACGTTCAGGTTCTGGTTTAAAGGCTGGATGCATACGTTAAACGTGACCGTGTAGGACTGATCAGAGTCTACAAGTCGCAAGGTCTTCATGTTCGAAGCCTCGGATCGCCACACCCACATGTCCTGCTGTAGATCATCCAGCGCGTCCTCGAAATCGAAGCTCCTCTGTACTTCAATCGGACCCGTAAATGTTGAATTCTGAGCATTGGCTAAACCAATCGCCAATGCCATTAATATTGTAGAAATCCGAGATGCCATTGTTGCTTTCCGCGCAGCCTTATCTATAAGCTATGATTTCTGAGTATAATTAACTTAAAAATCTTCTTGAAATTGTTTGTTTTAATACGTAACTCTTAACGTCTTTTCGATGTTGATTTCTGAATTAATTTAATTGTTTTCTAACGAGATTTGTTGTTTATATTCTAAAACCAATCACCCACCTTTCGGATTGTCGTATGAAAATGGGCAATAAGAAAAACTCAAGAAATGGAGCACAACGCTCGATAAGGTTCGGTCATAATTGGTGGAGTGATTTGTAAAAATTCGGGTTCGATATGAAAACGAAAATACAGTCAATATATTTGTAATGATAAAATGCTAAAAGAGCTTCCGAAATCATCTCTAGAGAAGACGAGCCAAATATGCGGTCATTTTCTATATAAATAGAAAACAATAGAATATTATTCTTGACTATGTTTTGATATAGCTTGGGTTTAGCTTCGTGTTATAACGAGTAAAAAATCGTCGCCTTCGTTCCATTTACGGTGATATGCCGATGATGATATGTCAGTCAGCGACAAGTATTGTCACGGCTACAACACCTAGTGCATCTTAGTTTAAACACTTAGTGCACCCTCGGACATTTTCCATGGTAATGGGTATTAACGAGAGATACCTGCGTCGATTTCCTGGCGTCATCCGTGGTAACGGAAATTGACGAGGGATTCCTCGTCAATTTCCGTAGAAACGGATGACGTCCGAAGATGTACGAATTATTTCTAGTTAATGATCGGTTGTAATCCTTATATAGCCAGACCACCCGAGGAAC
The DNA here is from genome assembly GCA_963680895.1 of Fragum sueziense. Lineage (NCBI taxonomy): Eukaryota > Metazoa > Mollusca > Bivalvia > Cardiida > Cardiidae > Fragum > Fragum sueziense. The sequence continues at coordinate 6,099,085 of OY804592.1, forward strand.
CAAACTCTGAGATGCGGACATTTTGTTATGGAGGGTCACATAAGTAAACGTGCTTGCAACCACATCAATTGTGGCTAATTTCACCAAAATTGCCAACTGCAATTGAAAATCCATCCATTACAATGTCATTAAGGATAGGCTTTGATTAATTTTTCCCCAATCAAACCCCAATTTTGACGTCCACAATAGAAAATGCATAAGAATATATTGAAGCAAAAGAAAAAATACAGAAACAACACCGAATATTCTCATTTTGCCACTGTAATTTATGTCAGTGCTGATATTGTATACAAAATCTGTCTTCGTACCCATTTTGTTATAAAAATATGAAGCAACATTCAAATTGGATCAGCAAAAACGTTGGTTGTATGGGAAATGGTTGATAATGCGATGGGATGGTGGACCAACCTCTTCTTGCAAAATTTTACGAAATTTACCAAATATGCAATTTAAAATACATCCATTATGAGATGATTATGGCAGAGTTTTGATAGATAATGCGATTGAATATTAGACCCAACGACCTTACAACAACCTACTGATTTTGTGCAATGTCACTTGGGCATTTTTGTCTTCGATAAAAGGGGGGTGTTTCAAAATTGCCCACGCACGGATTTTCTTTAAACTGGGCATGGTGATAAATGACCATATACAAGCTATGAAACTGCAATTAGTATCCTAGATAATCTAAACTAGAAACAGAAAAGCAACCTTGACTTATTCCCACTTTGACATGAAACATGTATCCATTGTTATGTGTCCCAAATCCTTAGTTTTATGTATTTTCTAGATATTTCAGTTGGCTTTGCCCCGAGACACCCAAGGCTTTTACATTCATACCTGAAAAGTATTTGAGGAAATTATTGTGTATGTTGTTTTATTGAAATGATCATTAAAATGCATACTTTTCTGTATAAATAGCGAACACAGCAAAATTGAATTCCAAAGTTAAGTATGATGGAGTCTTTGTCAAGATCCCATATTATCACAAAAACATGCCACTAGTTTCTTCTTACCTTGAGCTGAATTACATGGAAATCCAAACCGGTAACAATGTCAGTTTATACATATCATTGATGAAGGCGATATTTCGATCCATAACTAGTTTTAAGGGGGAATGCTCCAGTTTTTCGGAACACTCGGTCATTACTGTAGTAAATTAAATGTTTCGTACCAATATGTTTCGCTACCACATTTTCAATAACATGCGCGGATCCATCAGGGGGTCAGGGGGTCATGACCCCCCTGGAATTTTGCGAAAAAAGGGGTTATGAAAATATATTACTGGTTATGTCCCATATAAGCTGCGTCATTCGTCCTTGTGTGCCACGATAACCCATAGTTATACTTAATCCTTCATGGTATTACATGTCTATGTATGCGCGGATGCAGAGGGGGTATGATCAGGAGGCCTGACCCCCTGGAATTGTGCGAGAAAAGGGGTTAAAGATCGGATGACCCCCCCCCCCCTGGGAAAAATGTCTGGATCCGCGCTTGAATAATATAACACAGCATTACAATTTACCATTTTCGACGGTAAAAGTGTATTTATTATGGGAAACTGATTTCCTCAAGATGGAAATCGATTATTTAGAGCAATACAGTCGTAAGTGTGTATGCGGTTACCACTGTTTTGCGTCATTTTATTCATGTGTAGCTGATAAAAATTGGTGTAATTCACTAATAAGTGCGCTGACCTATACATTTTCTTTTTGATTTATTACCAGGACATGTTGCTTAATACAATGAGGGAGTTTTATCAAATTCTATTATGTAGAACTTGAAATATTTCCAAAAATATGCAAATTTTGACATAAAACACTCCAGCTTCGTTGATCTAACCGAACACGTAAGCATGCTGTTTTATACATTTACGCGGTTATTATAGCACATATTTTGGGTTTTCTGTTCTTATCAAATGTAAGACGTTACTTTAAAACCGTTGACGATGAATATACAGTATTTTATTAGCATTTTAGTGACCTTGGACAGGTGCAAGAAATTGTGCATTTTTTCGATGTAGGGGTATGTGATACGAATGCCTATAAAATTCTAACAAGATCGCTGACCATCCATTTTTATTTCATTTTTCAATTGGTAATACCATGTAATTTCAACATACAAAATATAAATAAATTCTATTATTGGGAAAAAATCAGGAAACTGGAGCATTCCCCCTTAAATCAGAATAATTTGATTGTGCTCCTAAAAATATTTTCTTTCAGTAAACCATACCATAAGCATACAGTGCAACCAGTTCAAAACAGCCATTGAAGAACGTATAGATTAAATATAAATAATACTTTTATTTGCAAAATTACACAGAATTGGAACCGAAAATAGGCATACACGTACATGTATATATTGCTATTTTTCTGAACTATTTGATCAAATTGCCTATGCACCATCATTAGTGACACTACGACATGCAACAATGTTCAAGCCTTATATTATGAAATGTAAAAAGGCTCCTAGAACTTGAATGTTATAGCACTCAATGTTGCTTTTGCCAGTTTTAAGGTAAGTAACGGTTTAGCTATAAGAACCAAAATAAACTTAGGAGATATGGAAGGATGTTTATGATTGAATAAAAGATAGTTACAGCATTATTTTCTTTTCATTTACACAGTTCAAATTGTACTTGGTTTATTTCAAAACGTTTCCCTATTGGAATACAACAGGGTACAATTGTTTCTGAAAATTATTTTTCTATCCATAGCTTAATCTGTATCGATACACAATTTATCCACGTTTCTATGATGCCCTATGGTTAGCAAGGGGTTTAGCCACCAATTGCCCTTAATACTCACATGGGTTCTGGATTATCTATTTCTTTTTCATGACAACAACAATTTTACTTTTTCATCATAAACAAATACCGTCAGAGAATTCGAGATTTTTTTCTGATTTGCCTTTTCATGTTTTCAACGCACCGTAAAGAACCCTTGTTGTTAACTTCCATGAGTCAATGCTGAAAGCATTTTTGAGAAAATGTCAACAGACAGACAGACACACGGACAGATGACAGGAAATGCCCCCAAAAATATTGTACATCTTGATTTGGCCTCAGGTAAACTAACATAACCAACAAATGCAAACAAAACATTTGAAAAATGACATTTAAAAAAACACATTTCGTCCATTCTTGGAATGCATACCAATCAGATGGAAATTCCAAAAGCAACATGTTACCGGTTTTATTTTTTCTTGATATTTCACGATCATCATTAGTATACTTGTGGGCAACTTTTACATGACTTTCAAATCTTGACAAAAACTCGAACATGGTAAATTTTTGAACTAATTTGCTTAAATTATTTAAAAACTATGAATTTTTGCCTTGGCACATAACATCATTTGATATGAAATAATTCTTTTTACACAATTATACATATTTTTGTTTCAAACAGGATCAGAGACTACTGGACAACATTTTTAGATTAAATTATGCCATGAAACTAAAAACCAGAACACATGCACGCTCTTTATTGAGGGTACCCTCTTTTTTCACAGTAAAACCTTAAAATTCTTAGAAAATTTATTTCTGGAATGTTTGATTCCAAACAATTCATGATTATGAACTGTTATCTGGTGTACTAACTTCACACCAAATTTCGTTAAATTCCAAGTGTGGGCAGACTCCCATGTTATTTTTCCTATCCGTGAAACAACCCCTTTATATATTTTATATTTGTGTACATGCTTCTCGGCAAACTAGCCACACAAGAAACGAGTTTCTTTTTCTGTCCAATATGCCATAGAGATAAGATTTGAAATTTTGTGAAAGCTGCACATGCCTTTAAAATAGTTAATGTGTACGTTCAGTCCATATAGTTAAGGACCATTTGTATCGTAATTGTTCAACAAAAGCTGTTTATGTTTTCGTAAACGCAGCTTTACAAACCAGTGCTAAGAACGGATGCTGATTTTCCGTCTGTATAGATACAGTGTCCAGCTCTACACCATGTATATCCGTCAACACGACAACACTTAGTTCATACTGTCCTCGCTTCAGGTAGATCTTCTCTCCCAGGGTCCCTGCTTGTCTGAACGTATTCCATCCAAAACCTTTGTCCCAGTTCTGTTTAGTATGAAAGTGTGCCAGGTAGTTACCCTGTAGTCTGAATAACACGTAGTCCTTCACTCCATCATTTGAATATCTCACATCCGATATTGAGATAGAGACATTATCTTGTTCGATGTGCGGTCGGACGCACAAGGTAAGTTGAACAATAACATTCTTCGCGGTTGTGTCGACAATTCGAAGTGTTTTGTTGTTTGAAGCGTCTGATCTCCATGCTATGTATTCCAGTTGGGTATCATTCAGCGCATCCTCGAATTCAAAGATTTCTAAAGCACTGATTTGAAGAAAAGCGAAACAACAAATTAAGATAATACAGAAATTCATCTTGTCGAGTATTTTGATTCTTGAAAAGATTTAGTTTAATTCATTTCATTTTATATCCTATCCTCGGCCTCAACCGGAAACGGGAAACGCCAAGGTAAAAGTTGTCATTGCATTTCTCAACAGTTCGTCTATCGTGTTTTCTATTCGAGAATCTGACATAGAAAATTTAGTTTCTGAATCTTTTGAAGTCGGACAAAGGATACATGTACACTGAATTTGGTTTAAATCACCAATAACCTAATTTAAAAGGTCAGTATAACAAACTGATATCTAAAACAAACGCATGTCTTGTCTATTTGTTTGATTTTTCTTACGTTTTATTTCTCATTTTTTCTATTTTGGCATGCGACAAGGTGGAGCACATAATACAACCATTTCTTTATGCTCCTGTAGAGTTAGATTACTGAATGGCCATGTAACCACTTTGACATTTTCACGAAGCTGGATGTAATTTATATATAAATGGTTGTCTTTATTATGACATTATAACAAAAACACAAAAAAATGAACAAAACAAAACAACATTGACTCTTGACAAATGTCAAAATGGCGTTCATATCTTTCTCGCACGCATGGTTTAGAGCAAAAACATATCAATACACGTCTCTTACAAATTTGACATTGAAAGTTTTTGTATAAAGCAAACTTACAGAAACGACCCAACATAAAAACAAAAAAAAAAAAACTTTTTTGCCCCTTTACCTTGTGTGAAATAAGGTTTTGTTTGCTTTCATTTAATTTCGCCAGTCAATGTGCAATATTCATTAATACGAACATTCGAACATTTGAACATACATGCAAAGTATTTTTGAAAGCCGTGATATATTTTCATAAAAATTGCTTGGCAAGCGCTTTGCAGAATGTTCTCGGCTATGACAGGCATTCGAGGGAAGATCTTGGTATCAAAATAAATTGGAGAGTACGACGTATCGAATGGTACGTATCTTAATACTGAGAGTTAAGTATTTGATTTAAAATGTTAGAGAAATGTGTACTTATAGTGCTCCCACGATATTCTGAATCCCGCCAAACAATAAAACATTTATCAATTTACTAATCAGTTCATAAATTATACCGTTATTAACCCGATTAACTAAGTATCAATGATAGATACAACGTCTTAAACAGGTAATTTATCTCATAACACGGTTTTAATCTAAAATCAATAGCCATATATCCCTATATGAATAAAATGGTCTATTGTTTATCTGCCACTCATTTTAGAAGACCTATACCGAGTAATTTTGTTTATATAAGTTAGAAGAGCATATCCTAACAAAATCACGTGATTGCCGCATGTGTTTAGACATAGCCAGGTAATGGTATCCATGCCTTTCTTTTCTATATGAAGAGAGAGTCGAAAAGTAGTCGAAAAGGTCAAAAACTTTAACCATACATCGGTGTGTTCTTGTAAACGTCAGTATACATGATTGCGTTGTGTGCAGGATATCGTCGCTTTTAAACGAAAACCCCGTATCGACAGCTTGATTAAAGCTTTAGATACGAGCTTTTCGTTGAAAAGCAGCGTTATTTTTCCTGAAAAATGAGTAGTGCCTCTATTTTGAAAAGTGTTAGTAGTAAAAGGATTTCCTATTTTACCAAAGTCAAACGATCGATTTTACCCTTTCCAGATAAATTTCTGGTTTTCATTTCCCCAATAAAGAAAGTATTGAAGAATTTGTGACATATAAAGAAAAAAAGAAATTACTAATTGTCAGAATTTTGTTCATTTCCAAATGCTTTCTGTCAAAACATAGATAATGTACAAAAAATAATAACAATCGTTTTGTTGTCCACACGTCTAAAATGACGACTTCTATATGAGTTGTACCCTCTCCTTTTCAATTTTAGTTCTACGTGCCTACGAGCCAAAGGTTTTGGAATAAGCCAGTATTTTCCCCTTTTCCAAACAACTTTTATGTTATAAGTTACATAATGTTCTATTTCTTGTATCGTTATTTTCCTGTCTGCAGACCATTGCATTAGAGTCTGAACTCTGAAACTCTTTTTTGGAAAATGATAAAGCATATTATGATGGTGTAGAAAAAACACACTCTGGTATCTATTATTAAGATATAGTAAAATATCAAGAGAGTACACCTTGCGAATATCATATCACTTTTCTTCAAAAGCCTCGTAACTGCAGCTTGTTTTAAGCTGCAGTTACGAGGTTTTTGATGAAAAGCAGAGAATAATGGTGATAAAACGAGGATAAATGTCAACTTATAATGCAAATCGAAATATTTACACCGTCATTAACAATTAATAAATTGTCTATACTACACAAAGTTTTAGTTGAACATATTAACAATCAAAATGCGGCAGTGTTTTCAAGGATTTATTTTCACGGCGCTGTGTTTTGTGTGTGGATTCGAACTCGTATATTCACTACAAACATACCAATACGCATTCTCGAGGATGGCTGAACGGATGCCAAAAGCTCGACAGAATTCACGACCAGGACTTGAGAATGATATAGCGATACATTTATATGATGGAGATATTTTATACATAAAGTTATGTTTAAAACGTTGGACGAACATCACTTTTTCTAATTTGACATATTCAAATGACGGGGCGTCGGAGAGGATATCGCTATATTTTGACAGTAATTACTTGGGACAATTTATGACACATTCCAAATCAGATTGGGGCAACCTGTGGGATAAATTTTACGGCTCAGGCTACTTGGGGCGATTAGAACGCGTATCCCCGGATCAGCATGTTATCAGTGTACATGTACAAGGTAGCAAGGATTGTTACGGAGTCGAACTTGGGACGCTGTCCATTTTTACAGACAAGATGTTGAACGATACGTCACTGTGGTGTGGATATAGGCATGTAATCGCTGATACTAAATGCAAACCGAAAAATGAGGTCAACTTAAACATGGAGTCGTCAGATTGGAAACAACAGACGCCGTCACTGAGACGTGAACTTCCGAGGTATATAGATGTACAACAGCTGAGTTATAGTACAGATTGTGTGGATGATCAGAACATCAGGGTGATGTTCACCAGCACGGATCTGTCCGGTACAGTCATCACGGTTAGGCAGGCGGACTCCAGGAGACGTGAGGTGGATGTGATGGACACACGGACACAGTCACGTGGTCGTCAGTGTAAGTCCAGTCTGTGGCAACTTGGTATTGTCAACAGGGATAATGCAGAATTTGAGAACATTTACCCTGGGCGAACTTTTACACTTAACATGAGCTCTGTAGCAGATCCAACAAAACGATTTCCGGCTAAAATATTACCATTTATGACTAAAGAAATTGTTCTTCATTTTGAAATGCCTCCAGATTTAAACATGAAACAGGGATCAGCCTTCTTTGTTTTGGGTCTTGTAAACTTAACAAAGGAATCTAAAATTGGTCTTCAGATATACGACTCTAGTTTACAGGAATTCTCCGAGATAGTTTATTTGACCTTCACTCCTGCCTGGAAGGTCATGGGTTGGCATCTACCAGGGTTGAGCAGCGTCCCGGGAAATAATACAAACACAATTAAACTCCACTTTATTTCTGATGCCAACGTTATTCTATTTGATTTTATCAAACTTGATTTTTCGCTTCGAGAAGAGAGAAAACAAAATATTCTAATAGCTGACAGTGGGAACATGCGGCTTCGTGGTCTACGTTACGCGAACTCCGTCGGAATTACGGTATCTGTTGATGGTAGGGAAATTGTTTATAATATTGAAGACGTTATTGTGTTTCTACGAAAGACATCAGGATACGAAGTTGTTCTACGAATACATTTCTCCGGAGTTATATATCCCTACAAGACGTTCGTTCAGCGACGTTCATCAAGTACACGTCAGCAAATGGTAGACGTTTCAGGGTTTATATTGAAGAAAGGTCGTCACGTTCCGCGAGGGGAAAGGGACGTCATTTACAACAACATTACTTCGGTTTACGTCGATACGCCCACTGAGCTCATTACCATTAATTACGTTGATGGATCGACGGCACGTTTTAAATTAATATCTGACGGCGACGCTACGCAATTAACAATCATCAGTTATCAGTCAAATGGTAATCAATTTGGCGATCCCAACGTTCCCGACGTCCAGAATCTCTACTTTATATCAACACACGTTAGCGACGTTGTCGGTGCCGTTAACGCTGTGTCGACGGACACGATGAAAAGACACATAACGTTGTCTGACGTCGGAATATTTAGTGGCGATTTTAACTTTACTTTCACACAATCTCCGACGTCGTCGTTGTTTTATGCAAATAACATATTTAACATACGGTTTCCACGCTGAACTGAATTTATTGCAACATACCTTTCTACAACCGACCCAAACGACAATAATGTATACCTGTCCAAATTCAATGTGAGCGCAGACCAACAGAAACGTGGGAAAAGGTGCCTTCTTTGCTGTCACCTCAATGTTTTATAAATCTTGTTCTTAAATAGGCTTCGTAGTTTTGCATTTAAACTTTATATACGTCGCAATTTGATCAACGTGCAAAAAAAAAGAAATTACGTTAGAACGTAACAATAAATCATTTTGACGTTTAATCATAAAAAAAAAGATTGTAAATAATTGTACAAAACTTTTCTTTTAAATGTCAACTGATTTTTACATACGATTCGTTTTTGTCAAAATATAGTCAGGTCATGATATTAGAGTACATATTTACAAAATTAACATTTGTAAATAACGCAAATACCGATATCCAAACTGCTGTAATTTTGCAAGCAATGGTTCGATTCTTGCAGGTGTCTGACACCTGCAAGATTCGAACCAATGCATGCAAAATAGTATTAGAAATTATATACAGAAATAAGGAACGATTTCCCTTGTTTACGTAGGTATAATTGTAAACATGTCCTATTAGATGATAACTGGATTTTAAGTATGTAAAACCAAGGACTGTATCCGTATTGTTTTGTTGTTAAATCAACTCTTTCCCATATAGCACGGTTCGAACCTGTTCAAAATCTAAGGTTTTGTAGATGGCAAGATTGAAATGAATGTCAAAATGAAAAAAAATCTCTTTGGTAGGAAAGATACTATTATGAAAACAAAAGGAAATACTGTTTATCTGCATTTTCATCATTTTCTTCGATATTTACAAAGCTTAAAAACTTCGGTGCGTCAAAAGGGCTTCATTGTTTCGAAAATGATTAGATTATCCAAAAACGATCAAAACACATTTTGTTGTTTATTATATACATTGTGTTGTGTTTCATTTTAAAGCTGTTTTAATTGCTATCATATTCCACTGGTGACAACATCACTTGTATTCAGCCATCTCCCAAACATGCATAGCTTTTGACATATCTATTAAAGAGAGCTTGCCTAATAGGAAAACATCGAGAGAAAACAAGACACTGTAGATGATCGGTATTTTCTTCTTTTCTCTCAATACTTTCTCCAATGAGAATTAAAAGAAAATATATAAAAAAGTATCTTCTGCAACCTTTGCCAATTTGGACAAGTCCTAACATATTGTTGCTGCTGTTGTTGTTTTGTTGTTAAATTGACACTCGAATAACACCCCTATATAGATTAATCTTTATATAAATATATCATACAGATAAAAATACAATCAACTCCATTAAAATTTCATCATATAATGCCGGTTTTAACGTCCACAACTTAAAAAATAGAGGAATATTGAAATAAGACAAAACATTGTCTATCGGAGTTTCCCCCTTTTTCGGTTATATCTTCCATACCATTAAGTGCATGTTTTTGTCATTTTAAAATCATATTGAATTTGACATTATTGCGCTACTTTTCAACGAAAACCACATAACTGCAGCTTGTTTGAAGCTGCAGTTACGAGGTTTTAGTTGAAAAACGACGATTGGCTAACTTTAATTTAGCCCGGTCTGTGATATTATGAGGTTATTTAACATGTCTTTGTACAATACTGATAGTCCTTGGGCCAGGACCAGGAAAATGGGGTAAGTATTACCAGAAAAAAGGACAAAAGGACACCTATACATATTTGTAGATATACATCTGGCGGATGTTTTTCAGTGATGATATCCGACATGAAGAGTAGCTAAATATATTTTACCCTTACCTTTATATAGGTACCCTTCACGACGCGAATGACAATCTGGTTTGGGGTAAGGGAAAGCGAAAAATTGATAAAAAATATTAAATGAATGTATAAATCTATTTATTTGAATCCATACGTATGAGCATGTATTTCACTACTTATGAATCATGATTTTTTTAATTATTTAATTAAAATGACGTCATTACTCCTCTTCAAAATATGCTTTATGTGCAATCAAGTGTAAGAATTGGCCGAAAAATTCGAAAAAGTATTTTTCTATAATTATCATTTATTTCTGATGCAAGAAGACATGGTTTTTCATAAAGTTAATTATCTTAGAAACATTTTGAGCGTTGTTTGCACTCTGGCCGTCGGGGCTTTTAGTTGTAACCCTTATCTAAAACCCTTAACCCTGTCATTTTTTTTGCATTCAAATTTATAACACTTATTTGGTCATATTTCCATTGAATATTGACCTACATGTGTCAAAATGGTATCAAATGAAAGTTTATGACTCGCTCTTTTGTTTGTGGTTATTTTATGCAAATTATCTCATTTGCATATTCATGAATATTAATGATTTCCCTTAAAAATTCCATTTTTGGCGAAAATTTTGATAAATACTTTCCAAAACAAGGCGTTTCTTTTCAGGGGGGAATTTTGAAAACATGATTTTTCTTAAAGAACATTTTATTAGAAACATTTTGAGCCTTGTTTACACTCTAGCAGTTGGGGCTTTTTGCCGTTACCCTTATCTAAACCCTTAGCCCCATCAAATTACTTATGTAAATTTTGAAAATGTATTCGGCCATATCTTCATTGAATATTTGCACACAGTTGTCAGAATGATATCAAATGAAAGCTTATGACTTATTCTTTCATAAGCTCGACTTTTCGAAGAAAATGAGAGCTTATACTGTCACCCGGGCGTCGGCGTTGGCTTTGGCGTCGGCGTTGGCGTTGGCGTTGCAACCAAGGTTAAAGTTTTTTCAAACATCAATAACTTCCATACTATCAAAGGGATTCAACCCAAACTTGGAATACTTATTCACCATCACACCCTCTACCTTACCATTAGGGCCCATGATCCTGGGACCACTCTATTTGGAGTTATGCCCCCTTTATACTTAGCAACTTAGAAAGTCGAGCGCGCTGTCTTCGGACAGCTCTTGTTTTAGTTATGTTATGCAAATTAGCTCATTTGCATATTCATGAATTTTCCTAAAATTGCGATTTTTGACAGAAATTTGGTAAATACTTTCCAAAATGAGGCATTTTTGTGCAGGGGAATTACGTAAACATATTAAATATTAAAGAAAATAATATATCAAACATTTTGAGTGATGTTTGCACTTAATTTGGCAGTAGGGGCTTTGGGTCATAAACCTTATCTAAACCCTTTAACCTATAAAATTGTTCAGTCATTTCAAATCGTTTTTGGTCATGTCTTGGTTGAATATTGACCTACAGATGTAAGAATGGTATCAAATAAAAGTTTATGACTTGCTCAATAATTAACCATAAATTTTATGCAAAATTACCTTATTTGCATATTCGCGAATATTAATGACACTACTTAAAACTGTGACCCTTTTTGCGAATTAGGTTTGTGTTTGGTAAAAGTGTCATATCTCTGTTTTACTAGGGCCATTACTCTAAAACTTTGCACATACCTCTATGTCCATGATACCAACCTCAAGACAGATATCTATTACTCTAGCATGTAATGTCGAGCAATTTTTACCTTTTTGTGGCCTAAAAATTCTTCATCAAACTTTAATGAGCATCTTTCAAATATCTGTCAAAAATAAGTTTGTTTCTGTCATAACTATTGCTTTCAAACTTGGCATTTGCTCTTGCTTCTAAGATCAGCATCTGTTATGTTATCTAGTAACAGTTAATGTTCATTCGTTTGGCAAATTCACTCATTTTCATGCAAGATTCGATCATTTGTTAGCATCCGTAATTTTGCATCTTATTGTAAATTTGCTTAAATATAAGGGCTAAACAACCCTTTTGAACGTAAAAAAATACACCCTAAATCCAATATCAAATAGAAAATAATGTCCCTAAAGTTTAGGAAAACACTGATACAGTAAACTGAATACATTATTATAAATGATTGTTAAATATTTTAACACTGCCTTTGCACAATTTACACAAATGATTGAATGATTATGATGATGAATAGAACTGATTAGATGGTTCAAATGATCTCGTTTGATACTTTTAGAATTCAAAGTAGAATCAAAACACATGGATTAACAAAAAGGGCAACTACAATATATTGAAAGTTTATTGACATCGTTTGAAATTAAGGTTGTAGGTCGTATACATGTAAAGCAGATTCTTTAGGGGATTATATATAGCTAGATCTATGACAGAAGGTATAAATTTTGCAATTATAGTGTTTTTATTATTATTATTATTATTATTATTATTATTATTATTATTATTATTATTATTATTATTATTATTGTCTAGTTCGGTTTTGTACAAAGGTATTTTTACACTGAAATGCCGGAATCAACACATAATTTTAAGGCGCTATTAGCTTTCATGTGTTTTAGAGCGTTCCTTGGATGATATGTGCACTTCCGAGGAGTATGATCTTCTGCAGTTCCTGGATTACTAGTGCACCAGGGATTTGTTTGAATATTTTGTCAAGTCCCTTCTTAAAGAGACCAAGTGCACCTACAACGACTTGTACAGTTGTCGTCTCCATGCCCCACATTCTGGCTACTTCTATCTCAAGGTCTTTGTATTTTGATAGTTTCTCAAGTGCCTTAACGGAGACATTTCTTTCAGATGGAACCGTCATGTCAATCATGATGAACGTCTTGTCCAATTTGTTCTTGATGATGATGTCTGGTCTGTTAGCCTTGATCTCTGTACCAGTATTCACCGACATGTCCCTCTACGACAGTTTTTGGTTGATGTTCATACAATTTTTGTTTGCTGGGAGTCCAAATTGCTTGCAGATTTTCCAATGAATGTACCCTGCTGCCTTGCCATGTCTTTGAATGTACTATGTTGGCACTAATGTTGGACAGCCTGAGACAATTTCATCATATTGGTTGCATATTCTGTACTTTGGATCTGTACCAACTTTGATGATCTTGTTGTGATATGCTCTTGTAGCCAAACTCTGATCTTGTGCTTCTATCACCATTCCCTCTGTTTCTGCATCGAGACCTGAACTAGAGAGCCACTTATGTGTCTGATCTTGGTCAACATCTGGTTTGTCAAACCTTAAGGGTATTGCCCATGCATTGGTTTGGCTTTCCATGTTTGTGCCATCCTCTTTTGGGCATTTGCCTTTGTCCGTCTTGTTCTTTTGGTAAACTCTGTGACGGATTCTTCTCCATTTCTTGTCGTTTGTGCAATGTTCAGTTCTTGAATGAATTTTCTGGCTTGCTCTGAGATTGAGTAAAGTTTCTTGTTACGTTCATGTTCCCGGATCAGATGTAGCAGATTGTCTTTTGTTGTCTCCAAATACGTATTTATGCCATCTCAATCTATGAGAGGCCCCTGCCACCGATCTTTCGTGGTAGGTACAATCTTTCAACGTCAACCTTTGGGTGGTGCCTTCTTTCTGTTGTTAGTAACTAACTGTCTGGTCTTTGTGTCAAGTTTTCCTTTTTTCTTGCACTTATCAGTTTATGATATTGAAATTGTAGGTGACAACTGGGACTGCCAGGCTGTTTATGGCTTCAATCTTATCTGCAGCTTTTAGCCTTAACTCTTCTGTAATACTCTTTTCTGATCTTTTCCTTCATTGCTGCATGTTGAATTCCGTCACCTTCATTAACACATGGTATTTGTATTTAGCGTCTTGGTCTAGTTTCTTGATGATGGTGTCTCTTTCTAGCTGTATGTCAGATGTTGATGTTAGTTTTCCTTTTTTTGAATGTGGCTTTTGGACACTTGTCCAGTTCAAAGTGCATACATATGTCATCACTAAAGACCTTTACTGTCTCGAGCAGTTGTTTTTGCTGGTGATCGTTCTTGGCAAAGGTCTTTAGGTCATCCATGTAGAAAAGATGGCTGATCTTCTTGCCTTGGATGTCATATCCGAGTCCAGTGTCATTCAGCATGGTATTGAGAGGGGCAAGAAACAAACAGATGTGGTAGAGTGATAGTTATGCGACTTTGCATGCAGATGGTTAAGTCTTGAACTTCTTTGGCCTTGATTTGAAACATACCGGATGAGGACTCCCACCACGCCCATTTATTTGGGACCATAACCTTTGACCTAGTTACCCTGACCTTTGAGTTTGACCTACTTTTAAAAAACTTAAACTTTAAAGGTCTTACAACAGGAATTCATCCTTAACCCCAAATGCTGTCAAAAAACACAGTATACTGAGTCCGCCGTCTCTTTCTTGTCTCCTTTTAGATCTACATGCAGTTTACCTATAATTGTCCATTATTTGCCAATGAAGTAATAATTAATTTATTTGTGTTATTTACCATTTGAATTACGGTATAAAACACACATCATATTTACATTGTAACTAGAAATGTCTCATTTCAGCAATTTAAACACGCAGGGGCATATTGTTTTACTCTTGTCTGTCTGTCTGTCCGTCCATCTGTCTGTATGAAAACTTAACACTGGCCTTTTCTCCAAAAATATTTGTCATACAAAGCTATAATTTTGTATGTAACCTTCTTTTGAACAATGATATTTATCTGTTTGTGCAATATCAATATGACCTTCCTCAAGGTCATTCATTAACCCTTATCAATCCTTAACTCGAAAACTTAGCATAAAAACTTAACATTGCCATTCCTTGGGCATTTGAGTTTCACGATCTTGTTATTAAAGTTTTTATTAATATTCATAAGCATACTAATTAGTTTTGTGTAAGAGATGTCTTAACAAAATAACATTTCAAAACTAAAATGTATGTTTTATTACTATAATGGTTTTAAAATGTTTTTGCGATTAGTTGAAGCTAATGCTGAAACTTCTATAAGAAGACAGTTGCCATGGAAACAAGAAGGTTGTTAAATTTTGCTTATCCGGCACTTTGAAATGGAACAACAGTCAGAATTCATTAACAGGTTCAAGAAAATACAGAGGGTTTTCATTTTTGGCTTATGACATGATAATGCCATACTCCATATTGAAAAGCATGTAATTTGCTCGGCTTATTACCTCCCTTTATGGATATACCTGTTGTGATTGTTTCCATATACATGCTGTGTAGGACAAATTATTCAACATGAATTATATTTCTATGTATCTGGTTTATATATACAATGTATGCTTAGTATAGAAAGCAGTAAAGCCACATTATTTTAAGCATTTCAAAACCTTGCACTGAATTTCAACTATATAAACCCTATCAAATTTCAAATGCACATTCTGAGGTATAGCTACTCTGCAGAGTGGATATCATCGCATTTTTGTTCTTCCTTTGGATAGGTCTTTCAAGATATATAGGTGTCCCTTTGTCCATTTTAGTGGTAACTCCAACCATATCTGGCCCAAGGACTATGAATTCTATTGGATGAATACTTTGCAGAACGAGGCTATATTTGGACGAGCCGATAGGCGAGTCTAAATATAGACTCGTTCTGCAAAGTATGAATCCAATAGAATTCGGTATTGTACAAAGACATGTTAAATGACCTCTTTATTTCACATCATTTTTTTTACACAAAACACGACAAAGATTAATTTTGTATAAAATTAAGATCTAGATCTAGATCTAATTACTTTTAAATAGAATTCCAACGTGAAAAATGGAAGAAAACAACATAGGCCTGTGTCATGAAAAAAATGAAGGCCTCATGTACATTTCTAACGCTGTGAAATATACATGGCATCTGACATAAAATCTATATTTATCGATTTATGTTTGTCTCAAAAGATTGAATAGACCGTCATAAATTATGATAGTGTTAAATGTACATGAAATTTGTCATATAAACTATCTATCATGTCATGCGTAAATCAACAATGTAAACATTGACAGAAAAGGAGAAATTGCTGATAAACGGCAAATCTCCTTTTCTCTTAGAACTTTTTTGTCAAGCCTTTTAATGGACATCAAATCCAGGTCTTGTTTGGGAAAGGGTTAAGTGTGATTTTTATCATTGCTGCAAATTAAATGCGCTACAATTCAGAAATGTTTTGAAATGAAAATAATCTCTTTCGTGATGTTTAAAATCATTTTCTCCTTTTGTCTTAATGTATTGCCAATGTGTTTTTTCAATCACAGAAACAAAGCTATGTCTTGTTTAGGACAGTGAATTCAAAATATAATGTTGAAACAAACATTCAACTATGATGCACAATTTTGCTTTTGCAAACGAGAACTCTAACTAAAGGGAGATTACTCTTCGATGCGAATATGGATATTTTGTACTGCAGCCTCGATTTGGGAAAAATCCATATTTGTACGGTTGAATCGATATTTGTAGGGTTCAAATGAGTGCAATGCATATTTGGACAGTTCAACCGGTGCATCGTACAATATCGATCTAGCCGCTTTGGAATATCGAGAATCCCGTGCGTCCACGCAATTATCTCGTGCGTGCAATACGGCTCTAGGTATTGTATACTCACGTGGTACGAATGGGGTGATTTGATTGGTTTACTACTTTCGGGTGTGAAATAAAGATCTTTATTTTTCGTTGAAGGTCAGTCAACTGAATAGGGATAAAAATCATTCGCCCTTTCTCAAGATGCAGTTTTCATGGTTTTCTAAATAATGACTGAACGTTGCAATTTAAAGATGACTGTGCTGATAGTGTCAATAAAATTTAGATTAACAATAAACCCTTTAACAAACAGCACAAAGTTTCACCGTTCCAATTTTAGATAATCGAAAGACTACAAAATATATGTTGATGAAATTAAGATTTGTGTATAATACGGTATAGAAAATTTTGAATCAAAAGGGATAAATACTGTTTTCTTGCATTTTCTTCTTTTGTCTCATCTTTTCCAAGCCTTCAAATTAGGGACGCTAAAAGCAAGGTCTTGTTTTGGAAATGGGTAACAATTTAAACGAACCGTCTTTAAAATTATAATGCATCTGAGTTCATAAACATACCTCAGCGAGGTTTCCGTTGAAAAGTAGCGGTATCTACATTACATCGCTGATTTTCTTAAAAAAAAAAAGTTGAAGAAAAACGTCTATAATATCGCCGCCTTTCAATAAAAACCTCATACCTGCAACTTAGAACAAGCTGCAGTTACGAGGTTTTTGTTGAAAAGCATCGACATTTCTGATTAACCCATTTACACACACTGACTCTTTTTGACTCCCCACAAAATAATGGCCATGGAAAACATCGTGGTAAATGAAGAAATTGCTTGTCGCAAACAATTTCTCCATTTCGCACAATGTTTTCTGAGTAAAAAGACACAAAAATGTAAAATTTCATGCACATGAAATTGTCATCTGCATCAACTTTGAATTTGAACCAACCCAAAATACTGTCGTTTGGTAATGGGTTAAGACCCTCCAGTTTCAACTGCAACACCTTTGAATTTGGTCCTGTCAATCAATATGTAGTTTGGTGAAGACGTAAATGATCTTCAGAAAGTAACTTCTTCCTTGTCTCTCTTTGACCTTTGATGTCATGCATGAAGAGTGCACAGGTGCAAATCCGGGAAGGTTTTGCTTACAATGGCAATGATAAACAGACCTTTTGCGTGAATTAATGACGTAATTCGTGGTCCGCAAAACATACGCAAGTTAATTATAGGCTAATACTTTCACAAAAAAGTAATAAACAAATTAAATATTCACAATTATGGTTATAAATACGAAACAGTAAATATAATTTTCATTTTATTTAGTATGACTGAAGAGAATTTCAAGAAGAATAAAATGATTTTTTCAGCGCTACGTATATTTTTTCTTGTAACATTTGTTGAAATCTCGTACGGAAGTTTTAATGCGAGATTTGAGTTTGAAGACGTTGTTGGAGGGCCAGGAACTTCAAGGTCACCATGGAGGTCAAACGCGTCACGTGACTCGTCCTTGCGGATGTTCCAGGGAGATCGTGTGCACGTGGATCTATGTGTTCCGGAGTCGCTAGAGCTCAAACCCGAGACTATGATCTATAGTAATGACGGGTTATCGGACAGGATCGGTGTCAACATTGACGGCATGTACGAGTTTGGAAGTGTAGATACAAGTGAAACATTTGGTGGGTGGGGTAAACATTGGGACGAGTTTATGATGTACAACTTTTCACAACCAAGTGTGACACTCAAAACAGGACAATATTCACTAGTATTTCAAGTTTCATCTTCGGACTGTTACGGGACCGAATTAGACGCGGTTGATTTAACGACTAGCACACCCCTGAATAGTAGTGCGTTCTTTTGTGGAAGTAAATTAATCCGTTCCGAAAATCCATCCAGTTGTGCTCAAGACATAGACTCAGCAATGCCACCTTCCATGTCTACAAAAGTAATGTCAACACAATCAACTTCTACAATAATGCCAACGTCTGCATCATCTTCGCCAAAATCCACAACCCAAGAGATGACGACATCAACAAAAAGCTCACAAACTTTGAACGTAATGTCAATGTCATCAAAACCAGCATTACAGAGACAAAATACAACATCAGCACCAGAGACAACAGAAACAATATATATGTCAACAAAGGCAGAAACAAAATCTGCGACAATAACGACACAATCTATGTCATCTTCCTCTGAAGCGACAAAACTGGGGACAACACAAACTGGACAAACAAGTACTCCATCAAATGTAACTCCATCGTCTATGAAAACCACACCTCCATCATCTAAAATGCCTACATCTACAGCAGCAGCAGCAGCAACAAAGCCAACACCCACAGATACAAATACCACCACTACTAACGAGTCAACCATGTCATCTGTTTTGTCGACAATTACAAGTACATCAACTATGGCTTCGACAAAACCATCAACCCCTGAATCGTCACATCTTAAATCAAACGAATTTGTAAAACAGCTGTCATATCCAAGTAGTTGTATCACAAACTCCAACGTTCGTGTACGTTTTCAGCCAACAACTCTAAATCGTGTTCAAATAATAGCAAGGAACAATCCAAAAAGACAATCAATATTCAAGAGAAAGACAAGCACAGATGACGATCCAAAATTGTGTAAAAATCGTATTTGGCAGATCGGTCAAATTAACAATGACTTCTCAGAACTTGGACCTCTGCGGTATACGAACATTGACCATGATATAAACGCTGCTAAAGGAAGTCAGATGCCATTTCCAGGACGGCTGAATCCACAGTTTACAAGGTCCGTGACAATCCGGTACGTTGTTCCGAAGAACGTTCATATAGGGAAGGGATTCGTGTATTTGTCTATAGGTCTAGTTGACGTCACGTCTGACGTAACAGTTGGAATGCAGTATCACATCCGCCGGAAACGGAACCCGTCCAAGGTGGAGTATGTTACCATAACACCGGCGAATAACGTTGTCGGCTGGGATTTGCCAGCACGCGCAGTGTCGCCATCTCTAGAAAACATCATCACACTGTACTTCAATAATTCCGCGACAGCTCCGTTGAAGATAGATTTCATACGCATGGAGTCACTTGGAATGAGACCAAAACTGACGAAAGAAAATATTGTCAAATCCAAACAGTGGCTTGTGAGAGCTTTTTTCTACAAACCTTTGAAGAGACGACCAACTCCAGAGGGAATGAAAGTCACAATCGACGGAGGAAAGAAATACAACCAAACAGACAGGGTTATCATATTCAGGCGACCATTCAGGAAAGTACTGACAATTTACAAAAATGGCAAAATTTTCCCATTCAACAAGGTTAAGCGATCAGACGACGATGCAGAAGGATCCAAATTCGCGGATATTTCTGGATTCGTTCTCGGAAACCCTGCTCTTGAATTGTCGTCTGTAAATTTTGACCCCATTAAAGCTATAGTGACACTAACATACACAGATGGGTCTACAGTAACATTTGCAGTGAGTTATACAAGATTCAGAACAAGATTAGTTATCATTGAATCAACAATTTCAAATCCCAGTGTTGAATTTTTATCGACTTACGTTACAAATTATATCACGGCTGTGAATAAAGTCCTGATAGACAACAAGAACGAAACTGATGTTAAAGATACAAGTATTGAAGATACTAACAACAAACGGTACACGTTTGTCAAAACGACACCGAATAAATTATACAAAGTAAACGATGAGTATGGATTCTTCTTTCCAAACAATGTAAGGCCTAATTAAACCATCGAAAAACTATACAGTCTATTTAGATAACTTCTTAACACAGAATATGTTTTTTCTGCAACAATGAAATCTTTATATTAATGTTTGCAACATTTTGACTATGTTACAGAAATCATTGTTGTTGTAAATGTATTTTTGAAATTTGTATTTATTTTTTGATAATATTTCGATTGCTTTAAAATTAGATTTTGAAAATTATTTTATCTGAAACATTGATTTATTTCTTCTTTAACCCTTTCCCAAACAAGAACTGGTTTTGACGCCCCTAATAGAACTGGCTTGGGAAAACATTGAGACAAAAGAAGAAACTGCTAATAACCAGCAGTTTCTCCATTTGCCTCAATATTTTCATGGCTATGACATAAACATTTTGGCATTTTATGATCATTTACTTTGTTGTCTGCAGCAGCTTTCAAATTAGACCGCCTTAAAATTTTGTCGTTTGGGAAAGGGTTAAAAGAAACAGTTGACGTCTGGTCTTTTATAAGAATTTGACAAAAGACTAGACACTAAGTTGTCAATGACGAAACGATATATTCGTCTCATTTACAGAGCTCTTATTGTTTTATTTATCTATATAATGTGCATTGTCATTTATTTATCTGTACTTTGTTAATAGAATATTATTAAATTGATTAAAAATTGTAAATGTTCTGTTTCTATTAAAATCTGGAGACATCACCGTCTGTGCAGAGTGATTTGGGCAGATACTTTTGGTGGTATTATTTTATACGGTGGACCAGGGGTCGATGTAGCGTATGAAGAGACGCCTGGGTATCCGAGGATGGCTTAACCCTTTCCCAAACAGCAAATTTTCAAAATTTCCATTTCAAAAGCTTTCGCAGACGACAAATCGACCTTGTTTAAGATAGAATTTGTGTATAATATGCCACAGAAAATATTGAGACAAAAGGAGAAACAGCTGGCTATCAGCAGTTTCTTCTTTTGATTCAGTGTTTTCCATGCCTTTTCTATCAGGGACGTCAAAAGCAGGTCTTGTTTGGGAAAGGGTAACTGTTTAACCAACAGGACAACAACTAAGGGTGGGTGAAAACATTCTGAATTTGTCACTTCAAATTAAAACCCTATGCTGTGGGTACTCATTTGATTTGTCCCGATGAGACGATTCAAATGAGTACCCACCACATATGGTTTGATGAACATTAAATGAAATAGTGCATTTCGAAAAGCCTTCATCCCCTCATAATTGTAGCTCTGTCCAAACAATGACGCTATTTGACATATTTAATAGAAAAGTTGTGTAAAAAGTTGAAGCAAAGGAAGAAAATGCTGATGATCAACATTCTCTCATTTTGCCTTAATATTTTCTAAGCTATGGTATACACATCTCCTACCTTTGATATAATTTACATTGTCGTCTACAACTCCTTTCAAATTTTGCCGTCTGGTAATGAGACAATATTTTCCCATACAAGCCCATCTTAGAAAAAGCTTTGGAAAATATTGAGACAAAAGAAGAAAATATTGATGATCACCATTTTCTCCTTTTGTCTCAATATCTTCTATGCTATAACTTAGACAAGCTCGATCTTTATCAGCATACTTTTTATCATTTGTAGATCCTTTTGAATCACACCTAGATTTTGTCGTTTGGGAAAGATAATTCGGACAATCGTATAATACAGAAAATACTATTTTCCCTCGATTACCTCCGCGGTGGTGTCTTTAAAGAAAGGGAGATAACCATGTCATTTAACGGCTTCATTGATATTCATTATGTCCCCTGGTTATACCTGTCCAGTTTGTACATGTATATACGATTGCAGGTAAGAGAATGATTGTTTCAAATAAAGGAGTTCGATCCCCCGCCTATCCAGTCTTTCGGATGAAACTTTAAACCGTGGTTCCGTCTCCATATGACCTTAGCTGTTGAGTGGGACGTCCGTAAAACTCTCTCCAATCCAATCAAATAAAGGAAATGTGTATGTTATGGGACAGAGAATATTAAGTGGAAGAGAGAAATGGCAGTTTATCAGTAATTTATTCTTTTATCTTATTGTTTCCCCAAATCGTTTCTATTAGGGACGCCAGAAGCAGGTTACGTGTGGAAAGGATTAAATAAAAAATGAACATTTTGAACGCACTAAAACTGTAGGTTTAAGATAGAGGCTGTATAGTAGATTCTATGCGATATAAACGTTCAAAAGGCGCAGCCTTTGAACGTTTATGTTGCGTAGAATCTACTATACAGACTCTTTCTGACTTAGTGTTCGTCAACCAATGAGAACATACGGTTCTACTGTCATTCTTCAAACCACGCCTCCGACCGGAGCTACTATCGAGCGGATCTTATTGGAATTACATCATTTTCCCAAAACTTACATCATTTTCCAAAAAAGTTACATCATTTTTCACAACAGTCCAGGAAACAGGGGCGTGGCTATGTATATCCGTGACATAACCTGACCGGCAGTGCGTTTATGTGAAATATAGCGCCGAAATTTTCAAATATAATGCAATTTCATTGGTCCAAAAACTAGGAGGAGCACTAAATAATCAAAGTGCTGAGAGCACTGTAATTGGACGTCCCTCATTGATTGAGCGGGATTTTACATGAACAATAGATATTTTATTCATTCTTCTGTTAGACGATAAGATCGGTTTCGGACATACGAAATCGGCTTTATTGTCAACACCCCCCCTCTCAGACTCCAAATTGATTTGATTGCCGTCTCAAGACAATTGATTTGTCTCTATGAATAATCACTATTAATTCGATTACCCAATTCAGTTAATGCCATGTGACTAGCAATTGTTTCGGTTTAACTATGAGTATTGTCGTCAGTTACACCTTTCGGTGATTTTATAATGGACGATACAAAGCAATGAACTTGAAATGTAAGCCAACGCGCTACATAAATGAAAGCCGCGATAGCTCACTTAGCAGAGCACTCAACTTGTAATCTTTACACATGTGTATATCTGGAAGGCCCTGAGTTCGAATTCTACTTAGACATTGTTCTTTTTTATCATCTTTTTTTTCGACTTTTATCTCCACCATCGTTAGGGAAAAAACGACTGCAGTGATTTAGAATCGCTTTAAACACAAATTCAACGAAATAGTAATGAAACGCCGATCATTTACATATAATTCCACTCAATCAATCAGAGACGTCTAAATACAGTGCTCCAAGCACCTTGGTAGTTATTAGTGTTTAGAGTAAAAACAGTTTTTCTCTGGTTGTGGTTACAAAACAATCAAATTCAATACAAATTCTTGCTGAAATGAAATACAAGATGAATTGGAGCACCTAGAACCATGGATTACTCATACCAGTACTACCGCAGCATCCTTACATCTACAGATGTGTACACAAAGCAGAAATTAGGAACGTGCCGTCGGGAAAATGGCAGTGGAGCACAATACGCAATTTAAATCTTCTTATCATTATCAACGAACATTTGAGAATATCAATGTCCCTATCTGTACACATATTCACCCAATCATCCAGGTACCATTGTGACTGTTGCAGATCCATTGCTTCATCTTCTTAGCACAATACACGTAAACGGGTCACTTAAACGTAATAAATACAGATCGCTGTCACTCGATCTAATACTATTAATAATAATTGCTGTCATAATCATTGATCAGTTTGTACATAGGCCATGACACTGTCGAATATCAGTGATACAGATACTGGAGAAGAAAATAAAACTCGTAAGAGTAACTATTTTCCTGAATAGGGGGATATCACTAGCGTCTCATCTGAGGCTTTTCAGATGGAACCTCGATTTGTCGTCGAGTCGAACCCGAGTTGCGAAATGAACTCACTCCCCGATAATCAATTTTAAAACCCTGTTTCCAAAATACGTCGCGTGGAAACACCATTTCTTTAAATAAGTCAAAGACTTAAACAACAATGATCAAAGAAAAAGAATTAGTCATACACAATACGTGCATTAAATTTAGTAATCATCCCTAAATGTCTGCTTTCAGTAAACACATATAAAGAAAAACAAAGGTTGAAACAAATGTTATACAAACGAAATGGTCTGAACTGGTTTCGAACCAACGGCGTTCCAAAGGCGAGGCGAATCCTTTCCCGTTTGAGCTATCGCTGCTGTTGATGATAAAGGGCGCTTGTTAACTTTATTAATATATTGTATGCATGTATCGCTTTCTAAAGATATTACCCTTTACACAATATCACGAAAGTCAAATCACTACAAGAAAATGGTTAAATCGAAAAAAGATCGTAAAATTGGTAAAGACGTGGCATGAATTGAATCGGGCAATGAATCCTATAGTGTTTGTTAGAGAACATATAGAAAGCAGAAAAAGATTCGACAGTTTTCCTGTATGGTCACAAAATCTTTTTTGAATTTTGACCATCTGGCAATTGAGTCTGAGAAGGTTTTTTTGGTAATGAAAACCCATTACGCCTGTCGAAAAGTGGTTATAAGAATTGGACGTCCGAAAGACGTCCAATTAAAAATGAAACGAGATATCTATAAAATGACTTTCCTTCATCTTTTTACACATTTATGACCTTGGTCTTTTCCAAAGTATAAGCGCTAAACATTGCAGCAAATATCCCCGTATAGCTAATTGTAGGCCTACATAAAGAATAAGACCACAAGAATTGACTAGACACTTTGACAAAGATAATATGTTGAAACGCGACATTCTTTCATTATGCTGTCGTTGTTTTTTAAAACAATAACATTTGAAAATAACATTATTGTAAAAAATGTTTGCTACAAACAAGAAATAACAGGTATTATATCACGTTTGCTACGTTCGAAAATACCGTAACTACAGCTTAATTAAGCTGTAGTTACAGTATTTTCGAATGTAGTTAACGGTAACTCTTACCCAAACAGCACATTTTTTAGAATTGTCTACATACAAAGGATGTACAGATTACGGAGTCCATTACATTCATTGTATAGGCCTACGTGTAATAATTACACGCATTTTAGCGTATAAACCATCACGAGAAAGGGTGAATTACTGGGTTTTTATTTTCCTTTATTTCGATTCTTTCCAAAGCCGTATCTATCAGTGATATCAAATTAACTGGAAAGAGAAATCCCTTGGTGACAAAAGGAGAAAGATGCATAATAAAAGCATCATTTTATTTGTATTTGTTCGCAGGACAGATAGGCCTACGATTGGTCACTTTGTTAATTCAATGCTTGATTTTGCTTCAGAATTCCTAGAAAAATCTTACTTTCCGCCAAAATGAGTTCATTTCAAAACGTTACGACTCGAATTCTGAAGATTCTTATAGTAAACACTTATACAGAGTCTGATAGGGAGTCATATTCTTTTTTCATTACTTTAAAAAATTTTAAAAGTTTTTTTTCTTATCATTTTAAAATTTGCCTTCTGCAATGTCTTCAAATTTGAAACAGTTTATAAATCCAGCTCTTAGGAAAATATGTTTTTTATTACATTCCTGGCAGTGAAATCCTGGATTTTCACAGTGAAATAAATCTTGATATTTCACTGCAGTGAAATATTTCACTCCTGCCCAAACTACTTTTTTATTTTTTTCTCCCCATTAATTCATTATCCTTTACAGATTCCATACATGCATAACATCGTAAATGTAGGCTATGTCAAATAAAGTCTACCTGCAAAAAAGAAAACATCTATTTTTAAAGAGAACTAACCTATATTCTTTGTTTTCGCCCTTTTTCTACATTATTATCATGGAAGCGAAGATCTATCCAGCGCTGGAGTGTTGAAGGGAAACATGACGAAATTTGTTCCGTGATAGGCCTATATTCAAATCACTTGCACAGACTGTTGTTTGCACGCCTGCTCAAAGCAACCGAACGACACATCACAAAATTGGATAAAGATTGTTGCTAGACCATCCCTTTTGTCTAAAACACGCTAAATCAATAGTTTTCCGCTGAAAATTTTGTTTCTTTAACAAATCTGTCATTCCAGTAGTTGACCTTGTTGTTGTTGTTTTTATCGGTAACTTAGACTGGACTTTTGGAAAATTTAGACTAGAAAGGTTGAAATTTATTCAGTTCGCTTTTTATTCGTTCATTATATTTATTTTTGATAATTTAATGTCCAGATAGATGTTCCATTCTTTGCTCGCTTCAAAATTTAAACAAAATGGCGGCCTTTTTTCTGAATACACAAAGAACATGTATACATGCGCGGTGTAAAGCCTTGGATCAGATTGGAATAAGAACGTTATTTTTTTTAAAGGTTTTACCCTAAATTGAGGGTTAAATTCCCAAAATAGGTATGTAATAAATAGATTAACTAACTGAACAAATGTGATATGAAAATTATTTCACTCGAATGGGGTGAGATGTGGTTAAAAAACTCGTCCTAGCGGACTCGTTTTTTCAACCGCATCACACCCCATTCTCGTGAAATAATTTTCATATCACATTTGCTCAGTTAGTTAACCTCTAAATCTTGCTAACAATCCACAACTTAACGTACTTTGTTCTCCGTCAGTTGATAGGGAATGATTTTATCCAGTTAACGTTGACGTAATTTCGGATAAACAACAATATTTCGTAGGTATTGTTATAAAAATCTCGTAAATACGGCTTGATTCAAACCGTAGTTACGAGATTTTATAAGGACGCCGACGGTTTATCAAAACATAACGGTAAACCAAGCCTATTTTTAGCACAAAATACATTGCCATTAAAAACTGCAGTTCAACCCCTTTCCACATAATAACGCCTTTGACGGCTAACATGATAAAGGCTATGGAAACATTGTTAAAATGATAGACTTGTAATAAGTCATTTTTTTTCATTTACCACAATTATGTTTCCTACCCATAAAGACCAATTATTGCTATAAAAAACCCATTCATTCAAAATTGTCGTCTGCAACGTCTTTTTCTTTGGAACATCCTAACTTTTGCCGTTTGATCATTGGTTAATATAATATCTATACTGACCTCTGAAATTACCTTTAGATAAAGACCGTTTTTGTCGTTTGGTAATTATTTCAGCATTTTGGTGTGAAACGAGACAAGTTTGTACATAATTGTTATTTGCCCTATTTGCCCACACTATATTTTACTTTGTTCAAATAGCAAACAATCCATGACAATTCATAATTCTACGACAAATGTTTATATGAGTTAAGGTTATGCGATCGGCATACCTAATAGGTTTACCTTCCTCTGAGTTAAGGTTAGTTTGGACTAAATCTCAGTCAAGTTTTTTTCCCTGTCTAATCGGGCAAATTCTGTTTCTCGACATTGCAAAAAGAATAAAAGTCAAACGTCTGAAAAAATTGCGGTAAAAGAACGAATTACTTAACATCACTGCTTTACGTCCTAACCCTCGATCATTACAAAGTGTTTGGTATTCACAAGTCTCAATAGTAAATATTGTCGGTGATATTTACTAAGGACGCCAAAAGAAAAGTGTTTTATTCCTCTCCAAACTAATAAATTTTACACCAGCTCAATAAAAAGGAGCTACAAACAAATAAAACTTATTCTTTACGTAAAACCGCTCTATGAGAGCGCAAAATGTTGTGAGGAAAAGGGGAAATGATGGTAATATTATTCCCTCATTTTTACTAAACTTTGGCAAAAGATAATAATTGTCTTCTACGCCGAGTTTCATCAATTGATGAAGTTGAATGTTTAGTAGTAAAATCGAGTTGTAGGTATAGTAACATCATTTTCGAAATCAAATCGGCGAAATTTCGTGACATGAACTGAAGCTGTCATTGTAAAACTGCTAATCAAAGTAATTTCGGTCAAATTCCAGTATTCAATGACCTATTATTTCTGTTCAAATAATAATTCGGTTACGATTTCCTTTGCAAATAAATATAATATACATAACAAGTTGTGCTATGTGGTCAATCAAATATTTCTTTATTCAAATACTATTGGGTTAGCATATGGAAAAGGGATCTTTTTAGCATATTTTTTTGGAACAAGATGGATCCAGATCATGCTGCGCGTTTGCGCAGCATGATCAAGATCCATTTTGTTCTTTGATTTATTCTCAATTATATGTATTGGCCGTGAACAACTTAGATCCTGGTCAGATTTTACTTAGGCACAAGTTGATCTAGACCCACTGCTGTCTAAAATACCACAAGGACTCTTTTCTCAGATCAAGGCTCTATTATGTTGATGTTATTTATCGGTCAATGTATCGATCGAAAGTTAATCAAATAAAGACGTTTGTTGAAAAGAAACCAATCATAAAATGTAGTTCCAACTCGAATTCCTTGCATCCGATTAAAGAAAATAATAATAATAATAATATAAATATGCGAAATATTGTGTTATTTTTCGTCTTTGAATTGTTATATCTCGCCGATGCTACGGTAAGTAGATATTTTAATCAATATTGATTACCTTTTTTTAAAAAAAGAATAAGACTTGTAATGAGACGCACGAGAATATTTATCATAAATGTTTATCGAGAGTTTGTCATAGAATAATAACATTATCCACGCCATTTATATATAAAAAAATTTAACTGTTTTACCTTTGACACGGATTGGAAAGTCACTGTGGAAAAATGAAGCATCACGTAATGAATAACAGCAAAACCAACTCCGCAATAGGTAAGAAATCTTTTCTTTGATAATTAAAGTAAGTAATTGAACACAATTCAAGTCCTCATACGACTTCCATTTATACACAAGCTAGTTAAGATGCACTTTATTCTTATTAGTAAAAGTCACAGATTTTTTTTTTCATCTCACAGTCCATTAACATTTCAGCCTCCGATTTTCACGGCACCACCTTCACCTCTCAGTGTAGCCGAGAGTGAGACCAATCAGGTTCTGATCTACACCCTGACTGCGGTCGATCCTAACTTTGAGCAGGTCGTATGTTCTATAGAATCATCGGATCCGAGCACTACATTCTTCGGGATATGGCCGGACTCATCAGGTTAGAGCTGTTTTTTTTTGTCTTTACCAAACGACAAAATCATAACGTTAGTGGAAGGTCAAAACTCGTAACTCCAGCTTTTTCAATCTGGACTTACGACGTGTTGACCTTCCCCGACAATAAGCTAATACCAAACGACAAAATTATAACTGGTCTGAATTCGACGGACGCGTCGGGTGACAAAATAGACGTTAACGAGAGTGAGAAGTTTTTATGATTGATTTAGTCAAAACATAAAAGAAAATAGCATTGAGCAGCACTTCATTTTCAATGTATGTTTATTCAAAATGGTTCATTATAGCATTTCTAAATAGTTTTATAAGCATTTTATTTTAGAAAGTATGAAAAACTTATTTATTCCCAAGGGTATCATTTTTATTATTTATCAATTCATCTATTTCTTATTGTCTCGCAGATTTCGCTTTATATCTAAGATCCGGTTCCGCTTTGTCATATTCTGGCACGCCTTCATACGTTTTGACGTTGACGTGTGCTAACGACGTTGATTTCGTAAGCCACAACGTAACAATAAACGTTCAGCCTAACGTAGCACCGTCATTCTCAAATTTACCAGGTACGCCCACTTGTTATCTTTTTTCTATAAACCCTTTCCCATACAAAACCTGGTTTTGACGTCCTTAACAGAATAGGATTGGGAAAACATTGAAACAAAAGAAGAAACTGCTGATAACCAGCAGTTTCTCCTTTTGTCTCAATATTTTCTCTGTCATATTTTACACAAGTTCTATCTTTAATAACTACCATTTTGTCATTTGTGACAGTTTTTGAAGTGGACCACCCTAAAATTTTGTCGTTTGGGAAAGGGTTAAGTACTTTGACAAACAAACAAGGTTTGATGCCATAAATCAAGAGGCATTTGGAAAGGATAGAGAGAGAGAAAAAAAGGAAAAAGTTAACATTCTCATACCGTGTGATTATCTAAAGGTTCCACGTCGAAAGTAGCTTTAAATAATGTTGTATTATGCAACTACCTTAACCCTTTCCCAAACGGTAAAATTTTAGGGTGATCCACTTCAAAAACTGCCACAAATGACAAAATGGATGTTATTAAAGATAGGATTTTTGAAAAATATGGCACAGAAAATATTGAGACGAAAAGAGAAACTGCTGGTTATCAGCAGTTTATTCTTTTGTCTCAATGTTTTCCCAAGCCTTTTCTATTATGGACGTCAAAATCAGGTCTTGTTTTGGAAAGGGTTAAGGTTCCATGTCAAAAGTAGCTTTAAACAATGTTGTCTTCTGCAACTACTTTTAACTTTGAACGGCCTAAACTTTTACTTCTGGTCATTTCAATTTTGATGCAGAAATATGATTGTCAAATTAACATGTTATCATTTTAAATGAAATTGATTGACAAATCAAACAATCTATTCAAATAGGTCCCAGTATATCTAGATCATACCATCTACACAACACTATTTTTTGTCAGCAATTCAAAATAGGTTTCATTAAGGTTTACGAACTGAGAATGAAAACACCACTTTCTAGCCGTACGAAATGCATCAAATTATACACACTTGTAAATACACTTCACATAAGTTGATTCACCATGCCGAATTTCAAGATTATGCTTCAAGAAGTAAATAATTTACAAACATAATTTTACTCTATCGGGTGTGTCACAATCAGATGTGCAAACTATGTTTCACCAGGGGTGATTTTTCAAAGTCATTGAATACAAAAGCGGTAACATTTTCTTGAAACCTAAATAATATATCTTCATAAAAATAATAACATTTTTCACATAGTTTTAAAGATTTTCATGATTTTACATGTCAAATTTGGGATTTTAGAGAGCAAAAAATAAGTTTCCCATAATTTCTTACACATATTTGGAGATGTCAGTTTCATTTATTACGGAGAAAACCTTTCACATCATAACACGTACAGACCAAGCTTTGAAATGAAATTCAAAACAAACTAATCATGACATATTTACTTTGAAAAAAATCTGATTTTCTCACATTTTAACTGAATTAGAAATGAAATGACAACTTTCAGTTTTCTCTTTTCATTCAGTATTGTATGTAGTGCTCTAAAAGTAATAAATATGGACAGGAATTTCATTTTTCTTTAAAATGATATATACATTTATTATCTTAATAAAAATACTTACAGAAATAATTATTGTTGAAGTTGGTCATAGGGCCTATTTTTATTGAAAATCGTCTACGGACTGGACATTTAAACAGTGATTACAGTTCTAAGGTATCATTATTATTATGTTTAATTGACAATAAACAACACCAAAACTTTTGGGTTTTTATGGAAAAAATAAAACAAGAAAAGTAAAAATTTGGAACAGTTATTGGACTGTTGACTAGACATTCGGACAAACGGACGACGATGGACATTGATCGATCGCATTACCTTAGCTAGAGCACTATAAGGTTAGGTGAGCTACAAATAACAAGCTATTGTTTAAGACCCAACCATGAAAATTCCACAAATCAAATTGAACTTAAAAATGCGGCGTTAATCATTTTAATGAATATGAATGTTAACCATTTCCCTAACAAGACTGGGTTTTGACGCCTGTACTAAAAGAGCATGGAAAATCATTATGAAAAAAGAAGGGAGTGCTAGCATAACAGATTATTTCTTATTTGTCATCAATATCTTCTCTGTTTTATTATCATACATGAATACCAACTCAACGAACATATATTTAATCGAAATCTGCAGCATATTTCAAGTTGGAAGTAAAAAATGTGACATTTTGTGAATGTTTAACAGAATTTAGCGTTCATGGCAGTTGAATGTTTAATTGAGACAAGGTAGAAAATACTGGGGGAAAATGAAACTATCGGTAAGCAATCTAATCAATATGTTATATATTTGCCTTTGGTGTTTCTTCTATTCTATATTAGAGACTTCAGAATAAGGAAAGATTTATCAATATACCGGTATATATTGGGTGTTAAAAGTCTGAAATAATCGGATAGAAAAGGCTAAGGAAGCAAAATAGGTTGTTTATCAGTACTAAATTGCTCTTTTTTATCCTTTGTGTACAGTACACAATTTGGGAAATGGTTCGTGGGAAGATTTTTTTGATTGATTTCGACTGATAGATGCCACCAATAATAAAATGCACACAGAAAATGATGATTAAAATGCGGCATGAGGTACTCATAATATCTGTTATGTAATTTTGTCTTGTCCGTAGACACATTTAGTTTTGCCCGTGAGCTGCTATTTGACCTTATTTTTACTAAAAATACATTTCTTTCAAGAAAAAGCACAATTATATATCGGAAACATGTCCACAATATCAGCTAACAAAGACTGTATTCATTTTAGAAGCTATTTTATATGTGTCTACGGACAAGACATTTTGTCTACGGACAAGACATTTTTGTAATTGTACATAAAAAATAAAGTACTCAATACAATTTGATAAAATTTCACGCCGACGTACTTTTATACATTTGCTAGCGGATAGTGAAGCTTTTGCCACAAACTATTGTGATATTACTGAAAAATCACTTTGTTAAAATGTGTCTACGGACAGGACATTTTGGGTCAACGAACTTCTTGCCGAAATAGCTTAGTTATCCTTTGAGGCATTATGAACATTTCAATTTAAATTTTTATTTACAGGTCTTTTTTCAAAATAAAAATGAAAATAATGAAATTCTGTAAGTTATAAGTTAACTTGTTTTCGCAGTAAAATATACCATCTACAAAAGTGAAATTCTATAACGAAACGGTGGTCTCGGTCTGTTTGTAATAAATCAATCAATCCTGATCACATCTTTATAAAATAAACTGCATATGAAAGCTGAATGATTTCTCTAACCGAATGTTGCATATTGTGTTAATAAAAGAACAATTTCAATAAAAATTCTTAAGTGAAAAATGAGCAAAATTCAAATGAAACATCATTTTTGCATTTTTACCCCATTTTTTCAATACATTTGTTGTAATAACTTTTTTATCGCTCATGTGTTCTTCCTAAGATTTGGTACACAGCATTATAACTATGTTGTGAATAATACAAGATCAAATTTATGTTGTTACATCGATTTGTATGTCAACTGGAATCGCATAACATGAGGCAGGAACAGGATGTACATCTGATTGTGACACACCCGTATATTCATATGCAAGGGAGGTAATTTTGAACATTTTTGTCAAATATTTCCATAAGTATGCATTAATTCAAAATGCTTATGTTTGAATTTGGAATGGAAATGTAACAAAGTTTAGGAATTACTGGCACTTTTCAAATTTCGCCTTTGGCTCTGCATTTCATTCTCAGTTCGTAAACCTTAAAAACACAATAGAAAATACTTTAGCACTTTCTTTAACAAGTCGCGGTTCTGGTGCATCGGTCTCTAAGGTTTAAACCTAAAAAATGATAGAAAAATGCCAATGATCAATATTTTCTGTATATCTTTTTCTTCAAATGGTGTTCATGCTACAACATGAAAACCTGTTAAAATTGTTCAACATCCTTGGGAAAGCGTTTAACAATGTACAATTTGGAACAGAAGACGTTATATTTTCAGCAACACAAAGTCAGTTGACTGTCGATATAATACATTTTGACAGAGACTGTTATAGATAGCGCGTCATTGACGTTTACGTACATGACGTCACTTAACCTATTACTTGACCTACTATGCCGACCAAATAAAAGAGTTTTATTTTCAGCAACACGGAGCACGTTGAACGCTAACAGCGCCGATATGGGCGACGTTATATACACGGTGACGGGCACAGATTTAGATAGTGATTTCCTGACGTATTATATGACGTCAATCCCAACGTCACCGGACCTGTTCTACATCGATGAAAGTATGAATTGCTACATTTCACTTTCTCTAAATGTATCATATTTTGAATAAAAATGTGATAAGATTCATCAAATTGAACACCAAATCTATTTACCAACACATCTTTATACTATTCCAATTGACATTAAGGTAATCCATCCCTAAAGAGACTCACGCGACGTCGAAACTATTCGCGCGACGTAGTAAACATTCGGCGAGGAATGTTCCACCGTCCAATGTCTACGACGTTGTCCGAATTGGCTTGTATACGTAAGGAATGTTTAACGACTTCGCACGAAAATATCCGACGTCGTGTGAATCTCACTCGAGATGAACTACCTTAAAACACCCTAATTGGACAAGACTAAGTCTGGGCTTGCTTTAGAGAAAGATTGGAAGTTAGACTCATTGGAAATTCTATATCATTTCATAACACATTTGGCCATCTTTTAAAGAAGTTTTTGCGCTTCACATTATGTGTTATTCGTTATGCAAGAAATAAAAAAACAATTATTTTTGTGAACAATAAAATTTGGAAATAAATTGACCCTACCACATTCACAAAAATATAGATACATAGAAACAAGATTAGACTTCGCAACATACATTGTCGGTGTAAGCAAATAAACACAAAAATACCATGAAGATCTACAAGGAACGACTGTGCCACGGTGTATAATCACGTGATAAAATATTTTCAGAAAATTTTCAATAACTTTGTAAATACTGGACCGATTTGAATTCGGTTTGAAGCAGAGAATGTGGACAGACGTCATGCATTAGATGGACGTTGTTGATATTTGAAATTCAACTTATAAAAAAGTTATTGAAGATAAACCAAGATGTTTGGTTTATCTTCAATAACTTTTTTATCAGTTAATTTTTCAAAAATCCAACACGTCCGGCTTATTCCTGGCATTTTCCCACCTTCTCTGCTTCAAACCTAATCACAATTGGTCAAGTATTGAAAAAGATATTGAAGATTATCGGAAATTCTGAGTCATGTGATAATACATCGTGTGTACATAAACTGTGCAGATTCAGCGGACCGGTTGGGAATGAAAATATTTGATTTTTGAATAATAAAGTCACTTCAAGTTAGCCCATCCCTAATGATATTCACTCGACGTACGAATTGTTTCTGTGACGCTTTTAGCATTAGTTACGCATCCGAACTAAATCGGGCGACGCCATAAACATTCGGTGGTGGAATTTTCTACCGCCGAATGTTTACGACGTCGCTCGAATAATTCCGACGTCGCGTGAATCCCATTAACCCATTACCAGACGACAACATTTTGGACCATTCCAATTTCAAAGATGGTGCAGACGACAATTTGAAGTGCATGAAATTTTACATTTTTTTGTGATTTTGTTTGGAAAACTTTGTGGGAAATGAAGAAATTGCTTGTCACAAGCAATTTCTTCATTTTCCCCAATGTTTTCAAAGATTTTTATTTTGTAGGGCGTCAAAAGGCACCATTGTGTGGGGATGGGTTAAGGATGCACTACCTTAATTCTCGTTTGCAGTTTCAGGAGAAGTGATCGCCTCACAAGATATATCACACGCCGTGGATAGTGCGTACGACTTAACCATCACGGTCTCCGACTCTATAGCCAACACTACCAGTAACCTTTACATTCCTATCAGCAGTAAGTTTAACGGTCTCCGACTCTAAAGCCAATACTACCAGCAACCTTTACATTCCTATAAGCAGTAAGTTTAATGGTCTCTGATTCTATAGCCAACGCTACCAGTAACCTTTACATTCCTATAAGCAGTAAGTTTAACGGTCTCCGATTCTATAGCCAATACTACCAGCAACCTTTATATTCCCATAAGCAGTAAGTTTAACGGTCTCCGACTCTATAGCCAATACTACCAGTAACCTTTATATTCCGATAAGCAGTAAGTTTAACGGTCTCCGACTCTATAGCCAATACTACCAGTAACCTTTACATTCCAATAAGCAGTAAGTTTAACGGTCTCCGACTCTATAGCCAATACTGCCAGCAACATTTATATTCCTATAAGCAGTAAGTTTAATGGTCTCCGACTCTATAGCAAACACTACCAGTAACCTTTATATTCCGATAAGCAGTAAGTTTAACGGTCTCCGACTCTATAGCCAACACTACCAGTAACCTTTACATTCCAATAAGCAGTAAGTTTAACGGTCTCCGACTCTATAGCCAATACTGCCAGCAACCTTTACATTCCAATAAGCAGTAAGTTTAACGGTCTCCGACTCTATAGCCAACACTACCAGTAACCTTTACATTCCAATAAGCAGTAAGTTTAACGGTATCCGACTCTATAGCCAACACTACCAGTAACCTTTACATTCCTATAAGCAGTAAGTGTAACGGTCTCCGACTCCATAGACAATACTACCAGCGACCTTTACATTCCTATCAGCAGTAAGTTTAACGGTCTCTGATTCTATAGCCAACACTACCAGCAACCTTTACATTCCAATAAGCAGTAAGTTTAACGGTCTCTGATTCTATAGCCAACACTACCAGTAACCTTTACATTCCAATAAGCAGTAAGTTTAACGGTCTCCGACTCTATAGCCAATACTGCCAGCAACCTTTACATTCCAATAAGCAGTAAGTTTAACGGTATCCGACTCTATAGCCAACACTACCAGTAACCTTTACATTCCTATAAGCAGTAAGTGTAACGGTCTCCGACTCTATAGCCAACACTACAAGTAACCTTTATATTCCTATAAGCAGTAAGTGTAACGGTCTCCGACTCTATAGCCAATACTGCCAGCAACCTTTACATTCCAATAAGCAGTAAGTTTAACGGTCTCCGACTCTATAGCCAACACTACCAGTAACCTTTACATTCCAATAAGCAGTAAGTTTAACGGTCTCCGACTCTATAGCCAATACTGCCAGCAACCTTTACATTCCAATAAGCAGTAAGTTTAACGGTATCCGACTCTATAGCCAACACTACCAGTAACCTTTACATTCCTATAAGCAGTAAGTGTAACGGTCTCCGACTCTATAGCCAACACTACCAGTAACCTTTACATTCCTATAAGCAGTAAGTGTAACGGTCTCCGACTCTATAGCCAACACTTCCAGTAACCTTTACATTCCTATAAGCAGTAAGTTTAACGGTATCCGACTCTATAGCCAACACTACAAGTAACCTTTACATTCCAATAAGCAGTAAGTTTAACGGTCTCCGACTCTATAGACAACACTACCAGTAACCTTTACATTCCTATCAGCAGTAAGTTTAACGGTATCCGACTCTATAGCCAACACTACCAGTAACCTTTACATTCCAATAAGCAGTAAGTTGAACACTTTCCCAAACGACAACAATTCGGGGTGTCCCAGTTTGAACGCCACTGCAGACGACAAAATGGAGGTTGAGAAACATAAGATTTGTGTACAATACAGCATAGGAAATATTGAGGCAAAAGAAGAAAATGCTGATTATCAGCATTTTCTTCTTTTTCCTCAATGTTTTCCTGAGCCTATTCTATTAGGGACGTCAAAACCAGAGCTGCGTTCTTTAGAGCAAGATTTCTTGAGATATCTTAAGATTTCTTAAGATGTTTTAGGATAAAGCGCTCTTTTGAGCAAGATTTTAAGGACGATCGCTAGGAGCCGCCATTGCTCTTTACTTCTTTCGGAACCCCTTGGTAAATTCTGTAGAATCTATATGGGATAGAATTGACCGAGTTGTTCCGAATGCTCCATGATTCAAAAATCGCGGAGTTCCGAATCGAATGTTCCATACTTCATACAAATGACGTCATAATGACGTCATTTGTATGGAGTATGGAACATTCGGAACACCTCGCTTAAAATCTCGATCTCAAAAACGCTGTATCAAAAATATCTTAGGAAATCTTAAAATATTCGCCCTAAAGAACGCACCTCAAGTCTTGTTTGGGAAAGGATTAATTGTTTCCGATTCTATAGCCAATACTACTGGTAACCTTTACATTCCTATAAGCACTAAGTGGAACCATTTCGCAAATGACAAAAATATGAGTGTTTCCAAAAATTCGTTAAAGTTTTAGACAAACGTTGCATTTATCTACAATCTAGTATGATATTAGCCTACATGTAATCATTATTCATTTCTTTTTCGCATTATCTTGCCAATCATTATTTGATGTGAAATTCAAGATCGGAATTTCTTTAAGAAAAGAGGTTAATGGTCATCGGTTCTTTAGCCATTGTAACGAACAACCTGATCATTCATACAAAAAGAAAATTTAAAACTCCCTATAGTTACACAACTGAAAATGTGGGTTGCTTTATATTCTTTTATTCAAAGTGTGACGTACGTTATTTCTCCGATTCTATAGTCAAAACGACGAAAAACCGTATCATTCTTACTAACAAATAAATGCATGACACTCGTAAGACAATACTGTCTTATAAAATCACACATTTGTTGTATTCATTGTAATTCATTCTCAGTGTTTATGTGCCCTCGCGTCTTGTTTCATGAATACTTTCATTAATGTGCCTTCAATACTTCCAGTACTTTGATTTGGAATAACCAACCCCCTAAACCCATGAAATTTCTGCGACGTTAAAATCTTAAACGTATCTGAACCTATTCGAGTCACGTCGTAAACATTCGGAGGTGGAATGTTGGAATGTTCCACCACCGAATGTTTACGGCGTCGCTCGAATAATTCCGACGTCGCTTGAATTTCATTAGAGATACACTACCATAAATCCACTTCACTTTCCAGACTACCACACCGACCCGATCATAACCAACCTTCCCAGTACGATCTATGTCCAAGAAACCGCGGCTAAAAATGAGGTTATTTTTACACTGTCAATCACCAGCTCTGCCGCGACGACGGTTACTTTTGTCGTGTCGCCTTCTGATTACACTGAAAAATTTAAAATGGATAGTAAGTTTAGCGCACGATAAATGACCTGACAGAGCATCTCTATCTAACCGATAGAGATGCTCTGTCATATCATCTATTGTGACATATAGTTCATGTAAAGAGGGGCTCTATGACATAGGTGATAGTGCGTTGGGGGGAAATTAATGCATAAGATATCTGGTCGAGATACATACATATCTCCCTTTCGGTAGCCAGAGGTAAGAAAGAAGTTATAAAGGAACAATATGGAGCTTGATCAGACTGTGCGTATGTACATGCTGGTCAGGACCCCTGTTGATCCATAGAGCTACAAAGGCCAGTTTCCATATTCCATAAAATCGAAATTTCTATATCTAAAAATTTTAATATTTACACCGTTTAAAACCAGCCCCGAAGCGACGACGGTAATTTTTGTCATGTCGCCTTCGGATTACACAGAAAAGTTCAATAGGTATATTAAGTCCTTCATTTGCATGGTAAAATAACCGCATCCTTGAAGTTAACTACTTTTAAAATATGTATGTTTATACGAAACATAATTATAATATAAAAGAAATGTTTCAAGTATACCCTACAATCATTATACGAATTGGGGTTGACATTTTACAAAAGTTCATATTTTATTTCTTCACTGTTTAGAATGAAAACGAAATTAAAAACAGTTATTTCCTGACGAGTGAAGAATGCTTACGCCGAGACGTCGGAATAGATGTTTAAAATTACGTGCCCTTGTAGTATTTTTCACTTTATTATTAATTTTCTTCAATGTCAAATATTAGCTATGTCAAGTTTATTACTTTTAAAGTGGCGTTGCCAGTATACAAATCCACAACAAATTCAAAAAGAAAACATGTAGCAGAATATTTCATTTGCTAGCGAGAAAATAGAAAGACAGGGGTAAATAGAAAATATGACCCATTGGCTAGTCTGCACATACCACAAAATGCCCGTATGCTTCTTTTCTTTGTCTTTTAAGCTTTCTAAATCGGAACGTTAACGCAATCCTATTTTACATACCAAACTTGTATTACAGATAACGACGTGGAAATAACTAACAGTAACAACAGATTAAATTATGAAGATCAGAACGAGTTTAACATTACGTTTTACGTCAGTGACGGCATCGGGAGTACCGGAGGTTACGTTCTCACTGTTTACGTTCTTGACGTCAACGAAAATTGTGATTTTGACTTCAATAATTACTGGCTGACCATGCATGAAGCTAACGTAAGTATAAATGTTTCTTCGCGTCAAAAATGGAGAACAAATATCAAATCCTGAATATAAGAATCTACAGTCATGTTGATAGTTTAAATCATGACGATCATGATATACTCAACTTAAATGTTAACGTCGTGAGTACTGAAGGTTACGTACTTACTGTCCACGTTGTTGACGTAGGCAAAAATGGAAACTACGACGTTGACTTCAAAACTTGCCCTCTAACCATGTACGTAGCGAAGTTACATATAGAAGCTAAGTATGCCTTTGACTTAAACAATTACATATAGACAGTGGATTTGTCTAGCATAAATAAATATATACAGTATATATATACTGGGTCCTTGGAAAATTTATCTCATACGATAGATCAATATTTTTTTTTTTTTTTGGGGGGGGGGGGGGGGGCTGCAAGTATCTATTGATGCATTAAAATATGTTCTCAATAATTTTGCGAAGTATTTGCTTTTCGGTAACCCGAATTCATATTTCAAAAAAAAAATCATAGCAAGAACTCTGATTGGACGAGACGTATGTCTCGGCCAATCAGATTTCTAGTTGTGTAATTTTATAAATAAACTGGAGATTAGACTGTAACCTCTGTTTTTTTTCATTTTCGTGTTTAAGGCTGGTGGAGGAACTATCGACCCAAGATTTTTTGTATGGGATCCAGACTTTGGCAGTAATTTTACGTTCTCACGTCAGGGTATTCAGAACGCCTCGTACTTTTACGTTGATGCAAATAACGGACAGATCAGTTTTGACGTAAATTATGACGTCGACGTGACGCATCTAGATTATATGAAATTCAACGTGTATTGCACGGATGATTTCGGAACGTCATGTAAGTAGCATAGACTTGTTTGGGTGTGTTTAAAAATCATTT
Source organism: Fragum sueziense (assembly GCA_963680895.1). Taxonomy (NCBI): domain Eukaryota; kingdom Metazoa; phylum Mollusca; class Bivalvia; order Cardiida; family Cardiidae; genus Fragum; species Fragum sueziense. Next base: position 6,140,445 of record OY804592.1, read on the forward strand.
TACTAGTACTTAAGGTATTACATGGCATCCGCCATAAGATACCAAGCACTTCCTGCAACTGCAGGCGTCGTCCGTGAAAACGGAAACTGACGAAGGTATACCCTCGTCAATTTACGGGTGTCACTCGTGGCAACGGAAATTGAAAAGGGTTTCCCTCGTCAATATACGTTGCCACGGATGACGCCCAAACTTGCACTGAGTTTGGTATCTACTGATGGATGGAATACCTTCAACCTTTTACAAACATCGTACATATGACGCCAGTGCTAGCCCTATTGAAGGCTTCGTAACGTCAATAACAACTGCATTTACATCCGGTATCTATAAATTTCAGAATCAAATAATATTAGTCATTATCTGAAAAGGACCCCCCTTTTCCAGAGGGAAAGCATGTGCTTATGTGCAGTTTGACCAGGATAAGGTTCTATGAGATGTGAAGGTTCTATTAGAGTACAACGTTCATCTTGATCAGACCTAGATCATGCAAAGGCTGGTGTGAATGAATTGTGATGTCAATCGTACATGTATCAAATAAAAGGAGTATTATTAAGACCCCGGTTTAATTATTCATTTCAAAGGAGCATAAATGTTGATAAAAATGATAAGATACAATTCCAATGTCAATGTTATTATGTTTGACTCACGTTCTCCGCCATATTTACTGATTAATTCTGTAATTCAGCCCCGGCGACGCTGTTTATAACAATCGAAGACGTCAATGATAACGCCCCGACTTTCGGTACCTCCTACATACTCTTGTTCTTTGACCAGCTTATGCCGATACCCACCAACATTACTACGTTGACGGCAACGGACGTCGGTAAGACTTTTTGATTAGTCAACAAATCACGTTAAAACCATGTTTTTCATGTTTTTCGTGGTTATTCAATACTTCGACATTTTATACATCTTACATACTCCTATATTTTGCCAGATTTTGCCAATACCTACAAACATTACTACGTTGACGGCAACGGATGTCAGTAAGGTCAATTTTTGTTTGTTTTTCATTTGTTTATTTAACAAATAAACCCTGTGTTTCGTGGTTATTCATTGCTCCGACATTCGATACCTACTACATTCTCCCATCCTTTGACCAGCTCATGCCTGTACCCGCGAACATCACTACGCTGACGGCAACGGACGTATGTAAGGTTCATTTACTTATGATTTTATTAACTTATTTACTGGCAAATAACAAATGTTCTGCCGGGGATCATTATTCATTTAATCACATTTAGCCTTAGTTGGCACAAACAAATCCACAATGGAATATGATAACTAAATATACCGGTACCGAAACTGGTATAAGTCTCAATGAATTACCTGGCATAGCATCTCTAGCTGATAGCTAGAGATGCTCTGCCAGGTCATTTATCGAGACCTATATCGCTGTCTTTTCAACAGCCTAAACTTCGTAACTGCAGCTTAAATCAAGCTGCAGTAACGAAGTTTTTGTTTAAAAGGGACGATATTGCATGGTTATTTTTGGGTAATTTTGGTTTTGCATTTAATTTCTTTTCTGAAATATTCTCAGATACTGGTATAAACGCACAACTCCACTTTTCCTGGACGACCACCGGTGTTGGGGGTAACTATTTCACACTGAGCCCGAACGGAATGATCATGCTGACCAAGGACCCACAACCCTCGGTCACCTTTGGAACTATATTCACGTTCACTGTAACCGCCACCGATAGAGGGACACCTGCACTATCAGGGACCACATTGTTGGACCTTGTATATTACGTAAGTTACGCCAGTTAACTTGTTTTTCTAATAATGTCTTAAACAGTCCCCTAACTTTATAGGCTATTTCACATTACCGACACCGTCATCGATAGACGGACCCCACCTTTCTCGGGAATTAGGAAGTTAGATCTCGTTTACTACGTAAGTGCTACGTAGATAACGCCAGTCATGGTTTTATTTTCGTATAAATATGATATCATTTAGTGTCACCTCCAGCCACAAATTACTACCAACAAACACTTTCTGGAACCATGACGGTAGATCTTTGCTATTTCGTAAGTTTCATCAATGATTCTACTTTTGAGATAAATTCCATTTTGTTCACGCAACAGCCAGTGGCAGAAGGACTCCAACGCTTTCGAAACAACCATATCAGATCTTGTTTAAAATATCTGTATATAATTATGCTGTCTGATTTGACCAGTGCATGGTGGTTTTTTTGTTGTTGTTTTCAGGAAGTGAACGCCACAACCCCTTTAACAACAACGGTCATATATAACGGCGCGGGGTCTGACGGTGATTCGTTTGGTGATAAACCCAGCAACATTATAGCGCTGGTACTCGGTCTGCTGCTTGCTGGAACCCTGACCGCAGGTGGCGTATATTTCACGTGGAAATATATGGGGAAAATGCAGACGTTATTTCCGTAAGTGATGTCATCAGACGTAAATGTTTTCTACAGCATAGCACAAAAATATTGAGGCAAGATTATCGAAACCCTGATAGGCCGCGTCTATCTCACATGGAAATATAGGACAAAATGCAGGCGTTATTCCCGTAAGTGACGTCATCAAGTTTTTAGAATAATGAAAATATTTCAATTGATGTGGTCGGACTGAGGTTCCGTAAAAAAGGATAAAGTGCACATAAATTCATCACACTGTCAATCGTTTTACTGTTAGGCCCCAATAACTCTACTATTGAATATGCTTTCCAAAAGAGAAAACAGACCAAGCCCTATTTTCCTAATTCTAACTATCAAGAAAATTACAAGTTGGCATATTACCGAAATATTCTGATTCTACTTTTTTCCCTTTATAGACAAGCAAAGAAAGTAAAACCGTAAGTATCTTTCTTTGTTTTCCCTTTCTTCTTTTTATCATTTTATGTATGTGCATCCGTCCAGCTCTGAATAACTAAAATTGAGTTAGGGTATATAAATGAAAGAATAAACCTTAAAATGGCAATTCGCAAAAGGTACCCGAAATACTAGCCATGTCCAATTATACATATTTATAATTGTCGGATTAGCTTGATGCATGTAAAAAATAATTTAACTGCTAGTTTTAAAGATAATATGTAACGAAAACTATCTAATTCACAAATTTCATTTCTATGCTTCAAAAATAAAATAAAGAAATCTGCATTTTGCCTCTGGAGTGAACAATCGCCATTATTAGAGTGTGCCTAACGTCCTAAAGTACATAGGACGACAGATATCTCAAACAGGGCCTGTTTTGGCGTATTCGATTAATAAAAAAATGTTAAAAATTGACGAGAGGTTTTTGAAAACCAGCATTTTCCCTTTTGACTAAGTATTTTCTGTCCTATCTTGTACACAAATCCCGTAGAAGATATTTTTATACCCGCAGACAACCCAAGTTAGTCGATACACAATCAGTCGTTAGTGATAGACAATCGTGGGGAAGCGACCCAGAACCGTGGCAAAGCGAGCAGCAATCGTGGCGAAGCGAGCGACAAACAATGTATGAAGGACGCCAACTTAGTCCATCAAGCGTTAGACCGACCTTTGATTTTTGGAGTAACAGTAAGTTAGATTTATTAGACATTTATAATTATTATATTTTTCAAGCGGTTTCAGCTTGGACCCGTCAAAGTTAAAGAATGGACTTTGTGTCAGGTCGTCCTCAGACGGGCACGATGTCGAGTCTTCCAATTAGCCCTGTTCATCATGCACGAGCCTAATTGTTCTGGGGTTGCTGCTCCCGCATCCTACATCAGAACATCCGCCATTTTTGTTCTCGGGGTTTTACTCTGTTTCTCCTTCCATGCTTAGGACTCCATACCACCACCTTGCTAGCAGGTAGATCGGGGTGTCTGTAACAATGCCCAGCAAGCCCCATCCTACGAGATGCTATCTTGTGTGTGAGCGATTTTTTTGGTAAAGTGCGTCATTCCCAATGTGCTCACTTGGGTTGATGTTCAAAACCTGTCTAAGCATTCTCGTGTAAGTTATTGTCCAGCACTCTGAGCCATATACATGAAGTAATACGGATTCTATTGTGGCAGAGAAGAAGTTCAGTTTGACTTTAGGAGGCATTTGTGAGTCCCAAAATGCTTTCATGCCATTGAGTGCTCTCCAAGCAAGGCCTTTCCTGACTTTAACGTCTTTCTCTGTTGTGCCTATCCATGAACCGAGGTACTTAAAATCCTTGACCTCTTTGAGTGGTGTCCCTTCAATGGTTCTTAGGGGAGGTTGGTCTTCTTTCTGTCCGAGATGGATTACCTCTGTTTTCTTTTAGTGCCAATCTGGCATTTAGTGCCAATCCGACTCTCGAACATTCTTTCTCTACCCTAGTTAGGAGTGTCTGAGCTTGGTTTTTATTATTGGATAGTAGACTGATATCACCGGCAAAGTCTACGTCAGTGAGTGTGACCTTTGGTGTTCTCGATTATTTCCTGGGTGTCATTGTCAGTCCTACATGTAGGTCCACCTATTTTCCTTCTATGGCTTGTCACGGGGCGTAGTCAAGTACTATGATGACAATGTATGGTGCGAGAGTGTCTCCTTGTAATACCCCTGCTGTGACTTGGAATTCCTCGCTTTCTCCGTCAGCCGTTATCACTCTTTAGTGTTCGTCCTAGTTTTTGGACCAATGAAATTGCAGTATATTTGAAAATTTCGGCGCTATATTTCACATAAACGCACTGCGGAAGCGTATGTTTTCATAGGTTGACGAACACTAAGTCAGATAGAGTCTGTATAGTAGATTCTACGCGACATACAAACGTTCAAAGGCTGCGCCTTTTGAACGTTTATATCGCGTAGAATTTAGTAAACAGCCTCTACCTAATACGGCTAGTGTGTCTGAGTACATGGACTCAATAGCCTTCAGCAGGTTTGGTGGGACATCATAGGCTCTTAGGATTCTCATCATCTAGCCTCTGTGTATGGAGTCAAATGCCCCCCTCCACACAATAATAATAATAATAATAATAATAATAATAATAATAATAATAATAATAATAATAATAATAATAATAATAATAATAATAATAATAATAATAATAGAAAACACACATACAAACACAAAATTTTAGGGTGGTCCAATGTAAAAGGTGCTACAGACGACAAAAAGTATTCTGAAAAAGATCGGATTTCTGTATATTATGGCTAAGAAATAATGAGGCAAAAGGAGAAAATGCTGGATATAAGCATTTTCTTCTTTTGCCTTAATGTTTTCCCAAGCTTTCCCACGTTTCAATTTCTATTGGATTTTAGTTAACATCATCTTTAAAATCATCATCGGAAGCCCCGCGGTCATAGCTACGCTACATGACTCCTGGGGCACTTGGCCAGGAAAACTTTGAATTGACGGCCGAAAATCGATACGAAACGCATGAGCGCAAAACCCAATCAAATAAAGGCTCTCATAAGTCAATAACCGTTGTCAATTACAACTAAGATAGCTGCGCTCATGAAAGGTAATTTGTGCTACACCGAAGTAAAAATTACATATCGCTGACATCTTATACGACTTTAAATTAGAAGGATAGAGAAAGTTTCTTTTAGAAGTCTTTTAAACTCGAAACACCATTTTTTTTCACACGCTAAATGATAGTAATCCACCATATTGACAACTTACCCGAAGCGATTTGTCAATCTTTTACGCAGTTATCTACCCTGAATCATGATTAAATTACGTACCTCTGACGTAATACAAAGTTTTCCTGGCCAATTGCCCCAGGGGTCATGTAGCGTAGCTATGACCGCGGGGTTTCCGAGGATGATTTTAAAGATGCTGTTAACTAAAATCCAATAGAAATTGAAACGTGGGAAAGTCTTATTCGTGTAAATGATGCATTATACATAAACATCGTACATTTGTTGATATACTTCAAAATTTATATTAAACATGCTAAGGAAGTATCTTAGAAAAAGAAGGAAAAATTTATCAGAAACATTAATTTTCTTTGTAGACGAATTCCAAAGTTTGCCGACGGCGGTTTCTAGGGATGTGGGCTACTCTGATTTTCCAAGCAGCATAAGACGTCTGCCACCAGTCGTCTAAACACGGTGGATGATCACGTGATACAACATTTTCTGAAAATATTCATTAAGTTTGTAAATACTTGACCAATTTGAATTCGGTTTGAAGCAGAGAATGTGGACAGACGTCACACATGAGATGGAATTGGTTAATTTTTGAAAAATCAACCGATAAAAAAGTTAATGAAGATAAACCAAAATTTCGGTTTATCTTCAATAACTTTTTCATCAGTTGATTTTTCGAAAATTCAACACGCCCAGCTTGTTCTTGGCATTTTCCCACCTTCTCTTCTTTAAACCGAATTCAAATTGGTCATGTATTAAAAATATATTGAAGATTATCGGAAATTCTGAGTCAAGTGATTATACTCCGTGTTAAATCTGCGTGCAGAAGATTAACATTTTCCAAAAGAACTTCAACGTTCCTGATATGAAAAGCTTATCAAATTATTTACGCAAAAAGGAAATAGTGTTGATGACAGTAACCGAGGCAAATTTGTACCAGATTTTTTTCTATGCACGTAACAGTCACGTTTGGTTAACCCATTACCAAATGGCAAAATTTTAGACTAGTCCAAATTTAAAAAATTTGCAGACGACAATTTCATGTGAATAAAATTTAAATTTCTGTGGTCCTTTTGTGTAGAAAACATCGTGGTAAATGAAGAAATTGCTTGTCAAAAACAATTTCTTCATTTTCCACATTGTTTTCCCAAACCATTATCTTGTAAGGAGTCAAAAGGTGTCACTTTGTGGTAATGGGTTAATCTTACAGTGTCATTTTCTGCAAAGTTGCTTTATTAAAAAATGTAGTTTCTCTCCTTTAATTTAGTTAGGCAGATATGGCATATGATCGTTCACTTTTTCAGGAAAGCACCAAATTTGGCACACATGTAGTATAGACCCATACAAATGGTTTCCTAGGTAGATCCCAAAATCTGGCCCTCCTGACGGCCGCCATATTGAATTCCATTATGGCCGCCAATTTTGACTTGTTAACAGCAATATCTCCCTTATTATGGCAGATATTGACTTACTTTTTGCGTCTACACCATATTTGAAGTACCTACGGATCAAATTAATTCATGCATGTATGCGTTTGGAATGGCCATCATGGATTTCAAAGATGGCCGCCACTAATTTCTGTTCTGTTTATATCTTTCGAATTATAACCGATACAAATGATCTTTCAATGACTTTCAATCACTTTTACGAGCTTTGTTTCAATAAAACCATTTTCAAAAGATTTTGAGTTGGCCATTTCAATTTCAAGATGGCCGCCCATAAGTCGACCAGTATTTCATTTATTTTCATCTTTTAACCGCAAAATATAGTCGACATAGATATAAATGGAGCATATAAGACATGACATGGTACAGATTGTGTTTTAAGCATAAAATTAGAGAAAACATTGCTTAATATGAACATTTTGAGATATAAGGCGATAACCACCAGAAGTTCCTCCTTGGTGCCATGTTTTAAAATGGATGTCATTTAATGAATGATAATCCTTCAAATGGGTAAATGTTTACTTCAAATGTGTTATCGAGAGTTGCAATTTATTATAATTGAGATTGACTAGTAATTATAAATGTCCCATTTTTATAATTACTGAATGCATGTTTGTAATTCATGATAGATGGCCGCCGATGAAAGGGGTACATTTGTTTAACAAAGGACTTCTGTGTTGCATTTTATTGCCGTACTGTGAATTTAATATGGTTATGCAATCTTTAAAAAGAAATATCCAAGCAAGAATGTTGATAAACAAATGGCTGATTTCTGTTCTACACAGAGATGGCTTCAGCAAGAGATGTAGTAAATGGCTTATGCGTCAACCCTCAATGTTTGAGAGGACATTGGGTCTATTGAAGTCACTTGTACATGACTTGTACATACATGTTGGATCGCCACCTTCTTATTCAAAATGCCTATCATTTACAATTTTATTTCTAAGATTACAACTGATACATATAATCTGTCAATGTCTGCCTAAATGTTACGTATAGGTGAATTTAGGTATAGTCTCTCACACCTTAAGCGAATGATTTGCTGATTGATATAATACATGTATTGTCTAGGCAGACAAAATTGGGGGCAAGCAGTTGCCTCCACCAAAATTTTTAATAGTGGCTGTCATGTAGGAAGAAAGAATGAACGAATAAAAAGATATATAACTGAATTGAAACTCGGACCTTATTTGTGAGATTAAATCTAGAAGACAAGAACCAGAATGAAAGTATTGCTGCTTCAGTTATGAAATGAATACAGGACAACATTTGTGCACATAGTGATAACTTACACACGATATAGGCTTGCAAAAAATAACCTATGTTTCCTTCAAGTATGCGTGCAGCAGATACTTGATCTAGTATCATATTCAGTGACAAAATAGATGGAAGAATACGGAAAAGCAACAATTATGTACATGTACATGGAAGCAGGCTGAATATAACTGTATGTTATTTCACATTCTTTCACATTTCTATTAAATTGAACTTTCTGGTGTTTTTAACTGTCGGTTGTCAATGCTCTTTTTTAAATTACATCTTTTTGGAAATAAATGCTTCTTTCATAAATATATGCATTGGAATCTTGTCATAGAATATCAATGAGTAGGACCAGGAATTGCAAAAATAATACATCTTGCACAATTATTCATTTACAAACTACAATTTATAGTTTTACTTTAATCAAGAGCAGTCGAAGAACTATCGTGTGCTGAATAGTGAAAAAATCGTGTGTTGTTGTTTCTACGGCACATGTAATCATACAGACAGAAATTCACAACCAACATGCAATCTTGTACTGGCCCATTCTTCAACAACACTACCAATAACATCTCCTTCCATTGCTAGCAATCACAGAAGCACATGCAACGTTTGAAAGCAATAGCTCAAGCAGAAATAAAGTCATTACAGATATATGCGATTTCACGCAAAAACTTAACCAATAATGTATAATTACGTCCGAAGAGGGTAAATTTTCAGGAAATCAATTTTCAGATAAACGGAATTTTGCTTAGAGTCTGATATTATAATCACAAAAGCGTGTGCAAATTTTCAGCGCAATATTTAGCTTTTATAAAATCAGATATGACAGTTGCACATTTTAAACTTAACCAAAGCATTACGACAACGTTGACACCTGGATGTCTGGAATATTTTAAGGTTCCTCTTTTCTACGAATATTTACGCCAAAAAGGGGACGAAAAGAAGGAATAACTAAATTTGACGGAATATTTAAGTTTCGTTTGCCAGTCATCTCTTATTTGGTCATGGAACAATATCATAATCACGAAACATGATATTAATCATCGACAAATCCGATTTGTCATTTCTTAAAAAAAAAAAAACAAAACAAAAAAAAAAAAAAACAAAAAAAAAACAGGATATTCTTTGATATTACAATGTAAATATAAAAACAAGATGTGTTTTTTTGAAACACAAATGCCCCCGAAATGGCTATTCTTATAAAATGTTAATTTTTAGTGTAAATGGTTGATGACGGTTAACAAATGACCCTGATGAAGGTCATATTGCACGCAACAGATAGATATCATTGAAATAAGGTAACATACCAAATTTGAGCTCAGTATGGCCAATATTTTCCGAGAAAAGGCAAATGTTAAGTTTTCAGACAGACAGACGGACGGACGGACGGACAGAAGGCAGACAGATAGACACAATTAAAACAATATGCCTCGATCTTTTGATACGGGGTACATGTATAATGAATATTAACAAGCTCTGTTTACAGTCTTAAAGATAACGTAACTTTTTGTATATTCAAAAGATTGCTATTTATGTGTATTTATCTATCTATACCTTGTATCTTGGAACATGGCAGCCAGACAAAACTTATTTATTTTTTGAAAAAAAAAAACCTTGTTTTTACTTCAAGGTTACAGATTTGGAAACATTCCCTTTGATTTGTGCACTTAAAATCATAACTCGAACGATTCAATATGTTCCATTGATAAGTCACATGTATTGTGAAAGAACGAGAAGAACTCATCGACATAATGGTTCCCATCTTGAAATTCAAAATGGTCAACTCGGACCAATTTGAGAAGGATCTCATTGAGACAATAGCTGTTCACAGTGTTGGTGTTAATCCTAAAAAAATATGTTTGTATTGATAAAGATTTTCATCAGATATTAACAAAAACATTAATAAGTGGCGGCCATCTTTGAAATCCTAGATGGCCATCCCACATGCATATATATGAATGAATTCATTTGATCCGCTGGTACTTCAAATATAGGTGTAGACGCAAAAAGTAAGTCAATATCTGCAATAATAAGGGAGATATTGCTGTTAACAAGTCAAAATTGGCGGCCATATTGGAATCCAATATGGCGGCCATCAGGGAGGTCGGATTTTGGGATCTACCTAGGAAATCATTTGTATGGGTCTATACTACATGTGTGCCAAATTTGGTGCTTTCCTGAAAAAGTGAACGATTGACCCAAAATTTTGGATATATCTGCCTAACTAATTACCATTAAACACAGAAAGGTGACAATCACTGATTCACAGACCTACCCTTATTCACCTAATTCAATGTCAATTGGCGTTAAACATGGGATCTTGGCGAAAAAATCAATGCACAATCTGCATAAATCTGGCATTGACAAATAATTCATATTTTGACAAAAGAGCGGCCAATTCATGAACAGAGCTAAGGGGGGGGGGGGGGCTCAGGAAAACATTGTGACAAAAGAAGAAACTGCTGATGACCAGCAGTTTCTCATTTTGTCTCAATATTTTCTCTACCATATTTTACACAAATTCTATTTTTAATAACTTCTATGGCAATTTTTGAAGTGGATCACCCTTTTGGCGTTTGGGAGAGGGTTAATTATTTTGAGCAGTATACAAGAAACGCTAACGAGACTTCTTGGCCTACATCATGGTGAGGAATCACGTGACACAGCAACTGCAGAACATCTTCAATTAAAACTTTCTTCTAAAATATGTGACCGATTTAAGAAACATACCAAACAAAAAAAAAAAAAAAAAAAAAAAAAAAAAAACGTTTTACGCAGAGAAGGTGGAAATTCGTCAGGGACTGGATGGATATAGTCACTCTTTAACCCTTTACCAAATGACAAAATTTTAGCCTTGTCCAAATTCAAAGATGATGCAGACGACAATTTCAATTGAGTTGAATTTTGATATTTTTTTGTCTTTTAACATAGAAAACATTGTGGTAAATAAAGAAATTGCTTGTCACAAGCAATTTCTTCATTTTCTACCATGCTTTACAAAGCCATAATCTTGTGGAGAGTCAAAACGAGTCACTGGATGGTAATGGGTTAAAAAAGAGAATAAAAATGTTATTGACGACCAGCTTAAATTTTGGTTGGTCGTCAATTACTTTATTTTCAGCTGTTTTAAAAAGATCTACCACAAGAAGCTAATTCCAGGCGTTTCACACCTGTTTCAAATCGAATAGGTATCTTGTCTAAAATTAGACTTGTTCTTTCGGATTTACTTGATAATCGTCGGTGTTGTGATAAAATCTCGTAACTACTCGTTCAATCAAGTTGTTGTTGCGAGGCTTTCGAATTACTCCGGTGAAATAAGCGTGGTTTGTCCAAAATTACTTCACGGTTTACTGGATAAAATCATTCCCTATTCAAATTGACCAAGCATGAACATACATGTATGTGTGCAAGTTCAACTTATTACAGATGGAAAAAAGAACACAACGTTTGATTTGAGATGAAAGAATGCAAAGATTATTTTTAATATTAAAATGGGTCTAAATGCAAAGTGTCTATTCTAACATAAACTTATTGTCAAAAATGCTATTCTATTGTCTAAGACTGACGTAACGTGACATGATTTACCCTTCCAAAAGCAAGATATAAGTTGACTTTCTCTTAAATTGGATGTGTTTGGAAAATATTGAGAGAGAAGAGGAAATTGTTGATGCAATTCGTACGTCAGCCTATGGAACTGGGAACTAAGACGAAGAGGTTATTTCTACTTTATAGGCAAGAGACAATGACTCCAAAATAGCTTTGAGTCCTTGACGAGCAAGTACATGTAACAACAAGAGTGCCATGTTCACAATATACGCCGCTCCAGAGACTAAGTTTTAAAGGGGCATAATTCAGGCAAAAAGCAATGAACCATAAAATTCTTCCTTCGTGCACATCTACCAATTGAGTTGAAAACATTGACCAAGTTTCAAAAAGATCCAGCCAGAAACTTAGGAGGAGTTGCGTTGACAAGAAAAGTGGACGGACGTACGGACGGAAGTACGGACGGACGGACAGACGGAGAAGATGACGCCAATGTACGACCGCCCTCGGCGGCGTATAAAAACGTGGGAAGTGTTTGACACAATATTATACCCTTTCCCAAACGAGAAAATTTTTGGGTGCTCAACTTAAAAAGCCACTGCAGAGCACACAATGGTTGTTGGTAAAGACAGGATTTATGTATAATATAGAACATAAGATTTTGAAACAAAGGGAGGAACGGCTGGATATCAGCAATTTCTTCTTTTGTCTCGAAAATTTTCCCAAGCCATTTCTGTTAGGGAAGTCAAAACCAGATCTGACGAATAGGGAAAGGGTTATTGGACATGCTTAAACCCTTTCAGAAACAGGATCCACTTTTGAAGTTTTTCATAGTTAAAAGCTTTGAAAAAATGAGACAAAAGATAAAATGTTTTAAATAAGCAACAATTTCTTCTTTTGACTAAATACTTTCTGAGCTGCACTTATACTGTGCACAAATCTAGCATTTATCGACATCCGTTTTGTTTTTTCGAGTGCAACAATTTACACACCGAAACATTCCGAATGTTCTCCATTTAGGAAAGGGTTAAACTACAATGTTATTACAAAAGTTTTGGTTCATTTGTCAAATAAAGGAATTTCATTTGGAAAGTGTTTTACGGAATACAAAAATGAAATTTGAAGCCGGTATATTCACTTGTGAACATAGTCGCCTGGAGAAGGGGAACTTCGGTAGTCTTATGGTTAAAATGGAAAGCATCGAGTTAATCGAAACAAATTTGGATAGATGTAATAAATGTAAGTACATGCATACTCGAAATGTTATGCTAAATGATGCTGGAATATTACTGTTGTATTGGCAATCATGGCTAAATTAAGATTCGAAATAATTTGACTATGGGTTAGATTTATAAAAAATGTCAATTATGAACACCGTCAATACAGGTCCGTAGGAAGCAATTTTATATTAGAGGGGTTTAAGCCCCGTGTCTGAAGGGGGGGATAAATTGGATTTTTCCTTAGTTTTCAATGTCAAATAAGGACAATTCGGCATTTTTGACCAACTTTGTAAAAAAATCTGATTTAGCCCCCCCCCCCCTAATATTCAGACACTGGTCCGGACAGGGGCTTTAGCCCCGCCCCTAAATGAAATTGACTCCTTTAGGCCTGAAACATACATGTATTCTTAGTAAATTCAGGTGAACCGAAACTGAAAGAGATTCTGAGAACCTTAAATTCCTAGTGCTTGATTAACCCATTACCACACAAGTTTTGTGACTCCCCACAAGATAATGTATTTGAAAAACTTTGTGGAAAATAAATAGATTGTTTGTGACCAGTAATTTCTTCATTTCCCACATTGTTTTCAATCCCGATAGACAAAAATTCCTTGAGATGAAATTGTCCTCTGCACCATCTTTTAATTTGGACAAGACTAAACTTTTGCCGTAATGGGTTAATGCATGATGACGCAATCCCAGTTAAAGTGGACAATTGACTATTTTTTTTCGAAATTTTTCATTTTACCCTTCACTCATTCTGGACAAATTTTCTTCTTGGATCACATCTTCTGTGCAAATTTATTTTGTTTTGTCAAGTGGGCTTGCTTAGTTTTGGATTGATAGACTGTTAAAGGATCAAATGTGTGCGTAAAAAACTACGTATTTTAAATAGACCCCTTTGTGAAATGTGTGTCTAATTTCACATTAGGTAATGCATAAAGAATAATAAATCCGATACATTTTGATGAGTATTTGTTTGTAAAATGTGAATCAATTGACAATATGGGTGAAAATGGCGAATTGTGCCTATGCGAATGAAAATTTAAACGGCCATCCTTGTACAATTCCTTTAATTTAAAACGTTGACTACTTCCAACTCTTCTAAAATACACCAAACAACCTCTAATTTTCTCTCGTATTGTTAAACAAAAGTAATGAGTTATTCCCTTAATCGATATACCGAAATGGAAAGTCAATGATTTGTTACAAATCAACAATAGTTTAAAACTGGTCTGTCCCGAACGTAACTACAGCTTGTCCCGTACGTAATATGCTTTCTTTCCTTTAACTTCACAGCCTCTGTGTTATTACCTTTTAAATCAAATCATAATATTATCAGGCAATATCCATTTGCAAGACACGTTGTCAAAAAAATTGTAATGAAATGAATAAATGAAAATAAATACAACTCTATAAGCCACCTGGGTGTGTTGTTTTACAAATTAAGACTTCCTAGCCAAATTAGTTTCAATTTATAAAAGTTGAGATGTTCGTATTGTTTTGACACATGAGGTATGTGTAATAACTTCTTAATTAAGTGAAATGTTATCCAAAATTTGCTACACATCCTTACCTCTGATGGATCCAATATACGAAAACGTACGGGACACTTTTTATAAGGGTAAGAAACGCTGAAATAGACTATTTTGATGCATCAATCTAGTGTAATGTATATAGGTATGAATATATTCCTATATATATATCAATAAAAACTGGCATATTTTGTGGAACTTTCTTCAATATTGTAAAAATAGTATCAATTAAGCGTAATCATAATACCATTACGTACGAGACTAGCACGAGTACGTGTACAGTCTATTATGTGCATTAAAAGTCTATTTTGCTTAAACTGGAGTCCTTAAGGAACCCAAAACACATAAAATAAGCGCAGGAAACGTTCCATTTCAGCAATTTAAAAACTGGAAACTAAAAATTGCCTCGAACGTTATGGACTCGTACGTCACTTTTTAATGTGTACCCAATTTTATTTGGCCTGCTGTATCAATGCTATTATAGTAATCGGCATAATTCTTTTTGTCATATTTGAAGACACTTCGAATAGTGATTTTACTTGAAGAATTAAACTATTTATAGTTACACATTTTAACTAGAGTTACTTTAGTTCTTGCCTCGTACGTTACGGAGTTAAAATTACGGTAAATTGTTTAAGAATGATGTTGATTTTTTGAAAATATTGACAAAAGTATATCAAAATACGACTTCATTTTGATTATATATATTTATACTAAAGTAGATTACGCTAGATCAATGCATTAAATGTAGATTTATGTCAGTGTTTCTTAGCTTTAAAGAAAGTGTCCCGTTAGTTTTTGAATTTTGGAGACAACGACTCGAGGCTGTTCTACAAATTTTGGATTACATTTTTTATATAAATCTTGGTATCGTTTTGGAGCTCTATGTTTTCTGTACAAGATTGGGACATTTCTCTTAGGATAATCTATTGTTGAAATTGACATTTTTGGTTTGAAAGTTAGAATTTATACCCGGAGACATCGG
Source organism: Fragum sueziense (assembly GCA_963680895.1). Taxonomy (NCBI): domain Eukaryota; kingdom Metazoa; phylum Mollusca; class Bivalvia; order Cardiida; family Cardiidae; genus Fragum; species Fragum sueziense. The sequence goes on from OY804592.1 coordinate 6,155,984, forward strand.
TTTTTCGTACCCCCTAGTTTGATTGTCTCATGATTTTCATATGAAATGGAGTTCTTACGAACGTAAATTATAGATACATTTTTTAGTTATAGGTGTTGGATGAAAATAAATGCGGAGGTCATTTATATAATGTTGACTATTTGCAGCTAGAACATATTGAAGGCCGGAGACATCAATTGTCCCATTTAACTGGGATTGCGTCTGATAATGAATTTTCGACAATAACTAGTCAATGTGGTTTGGGTGCGTTTTTAAATGTTTCTAAATGAGACTTCAATAGCATTGAATTTTGTGCTAAAATAGAATGAGTTGACCGTTGAGCTTTACCTTCTGAATGTGATCAAATGCTTCTTTTTCGCTATATTCTACAGATATGTTGGCGACTTCATTTTTCAAGAATGGACGATAACGACGCAAGATTGTCCACCAGTTTATTCCAGATATTAGAGGTAATTGGGGCATCAGAGCATGTCAGAGTGATGTACTCGGAGTGGGCCTTGACATACGAAATATTGCACACTGTTGATGAAGATGGATATTCCGTATACATATTTGGCAGTAACCATGAGGGGACAACAACACCCGGACTAGATTCTGATATGGACGTGTTGTTGTGTTTTGACACAGACCCAGTAGTAGAGAGACTACGGGATGCTCCGGGTTATGGTCGCTCCTACCTCATGGTGACTGATTACAATACAATGTCGGGATATTTCCACCTACAGCGTGTGTTAAATGGAGTTCCACAATCAATATATCATAGAGATCTTGATCATAAGTATCAGGGTAATGATGCACTCGGTAGAATTTGCAGGAAACATATACAAATACCAGACTGCAAAGAAAGAAATGGTCCTGCAGGAACAATATCTGGGGTAAAAGGATCAAAAGATCTAGATTTCGTTCCCGCATTCCGGTGTGAGAAAGTACCACTCCAGACAAACTCCCGGTTACACACGGGCCGTCCATGTAACTGGCTATCACAAACACAGATTCAGACAATGAGAACTTACGGATGTTTCTTTGTTGGGGTGGGACACCCTCAATCTCAGACAAAGTCTATAGAATGGAGAATTTCCTTCTCACTACAAGAGAGAGAACTCATGTCTAGTCTGAATCCGACCCAGCACAAGTGCTACATTCTACTCAAGATGATAAAGAAGGACATCATACAACCAAGAGCTGGAGAGAAATCCATCTCCTCCTATCACTGTAAAACGTGTTTATTTTACGTCCTTGAGAACACTAGACCTGAATGGTGGATTCGTACAAACCTCATACAGGGTGTGCGTGTTTGTCTGTCCTTTCTTCTACGCTGGGTGAGGGAGGGTAACTGTCCCAACTACTTTATACCAGAAGAGAACATGTTTGATAGAGTACATCATAGTGGCACAGTTAAAGTAGCCACAGTGGTCAGTGAAATATTGAAAGATTGGTCCTTTTTTCTGTCGTCACTACGATGTGATAATATAGGGAGTCTGTTGTATTCTCGTCTATCTGGAGTTAACTTGGCACACATCCGACTGCTGCACTATAACTCTGAACACGGAACGTTATTATTAACCAACACGTCCATGCACCTGTATACATACAGAAACAGATTTTTAAAGTCTGTCGGAAAAAGTTACGAACCACGAGAATGTCTGACTAGAATTTTGAACGTATTTCAATACTTACAAACAAACGACGTGGTCAGAGACCGCAGAAGATATGACGTCAGAATGGTGTTCCGATCATTGTTACCATATATTCACTTACAAATAGCCCAGTCAGTAGCTTCTGTTAAAGTAAGTAATAGAGAAGCAGAATTTATAGTGAACAGCAGAAGCGAATTTAATGATTGCATTAAGAAAAGCGAGGATTGCGATATCATCTCGTTTAAATTAGTACTTGCAACATGCTATCTTGGTGCTAACATGTTAGACAACTGTCAAGGGATTCTATTCACCTGTGAAACTCTATTACGAAGCTTTTTTGTTTCTATCTGTGGATGCCATATACATCCTCCGCATAAAAACGAATCGCTTATAAGATTGTTAAAAGGATTAAATCTATCAAGCCAAGATTTTCGACGCACTTGTACCAGGGGCTGTATGTTGTTTCTTCCAGGACAAGCCAACATTATTCATCCAGCTTTACAGTTAGAGATGTACCGTTCTGTGTACACACCGCCTGGATCTCGTGATGAAGATAAAGAACATTGGTTTGACTGGATTCTGATAGACTCCGGAGTGTATCTATATTTTCTACGATACTTACTAAACTTAAGGACAAGAAATGAAGGGAACAAGAAATGTGCCATAAATAACTTACTGCATCTCATCAAAACAGACAAAAATCTTGGACACAGAGAAACCGCCTACAACTTGCTGGGATGGATATACGCACAAGAAAACAGAGTACAAGACGCTTTAGGGTGTTTCCAGGAGTCTTGGATGATACGACCAGTCCACAATGCTGCAAAATGGCATCTTTCTCTTACGTTATTCACAGTCGTCAGACAACACCAGAGGGTTTGACTCGAACCTACCAAGTGATCGTATCAGCGACATTAGACTACAATACATACAGCAATGATGTTAATTTTAACTCATTTATCCAAAGAGTTTATCATACACGAAAGCCTCATTATACACACAAATATATACTGACCGACGTTAAAACCGCACCATTGAAGTTCATCCGTCAATACCAGGTCCGTATGTAGCAATTTAATATTAGGTGGGCTCAAGCCCTGGACAGTGTCCGAATATTGGAGGAGGTCAATTTGATTTTCTCAGAATCTTTAGAGTAAAATTCGTTTTATCCTTGGAAACAAAATTCGTCCGTGTTATTGAAAAACCTCGCAACCACAGCTCATAACATAACCTTCTTTTTATTAGCATAAAACGTACCAAAACGTTTGTAGCCTAAACAAAAGAATATGGTGGAGACATATAGCTATAGTTACGAGGTTTTGTTATAACGCCGACAAAATGTGTCAACATTCACTACGCTGCATCGTCAAATTGGTTTCTAAGCATGCTACTATATAAAGCTTATAATCTGATATTATCTGGTAATAAAATCAAAGTTTTTAAAAAGCATAATGTTTTCACAATGTCTATGACCGCTATGTGCTTTGCAATTCGTGTTTGCAACCTTTCCCACTATGACACCTTTTGACGCATATTGTCGAAAAACGCTTTTCAAACATTCGGACAAAAATGAAATTGATGATGGCCAGCAATTGATCTATATATCATCTTGTTTTCTGTACAATTACATAAACGATTTCTATAGTCCGGCAGATATTCCCAATTTTTCAGCTGAACCTTGCAGTGGAGTATAAAGTTTTTTTCTTTGCTGATTCCTGGAGTAGACATCCTACTGTTAAAGATTCCGACGGGTGCCATCGTGTCACCCTTTAGCATTTTGAGAAATTCAAGATGGCCGCCAAGATGGCGGAAATTACTTAAATGATCAATATTAGGGTTTTAAATTCATGTTAGAACTGATATATCTCACGTAAAATATCTTTAATACACTTACTGTTGCTCTAGGAATGGAAAACAATAAAGATAAGACATATTTCTATCATTTCAGTTGACATTTTTATGTAATTTACGTTACATTATGGGATAATTGCTTCATTTATTCACTTATCCACTATTATTTGGACATACGTCAGTCAAACACAACAGCGCATGGTCTTGTTAGCAATTCATTCACTTTATTTTTTGGTGAGAGCCAAATAAGGGTTGTATGAATGTATATCAGTTGATAATTTTGCGTAACTTACGTTACATTGTGGCATGATTGGCTTCATGTATTCACTAGAATACTAACATTTGACCACATGTCTTTTAAACACAACGACAAATGGGTTGTCGATCAATACCTTTACTAGAGGCTTTTTCAACAACAAATCCAAGGTTTTATACATGTATTATATAATTTACGTTACCTTAATACTAGCACATTACCTTCGTTTATTTACTTATCTATTATTATGTGGCCACAAATCTGCCATAAATCATTTTAACACAGCAATGAATAGTTTGCTTATCAATTGTTTTACTAGAAGATTATGTCAAGAGCAAAACAACAGGTTGTACAAATGTATTATGTAGCTTATGTTACCTTAATTTCATGTAGTGTTACATGTACTTGTAACGACAATAAGAATACCGTAAATCGAAGGAAATGCCACTTAGCTGATTAGTGTAAGTAGAGTCAAATACCGGTATAGGTAAAGTATATGAAACAAGACAGACATGTAGCCACGGATGCACACACATTATATTTCATACAGAGCAGAGTAGTGAACTAAGTGCACACAATTGTAAAAAGTAGGTCACAGCGATCTGGTTTTCGTACAATGATACACGACAAAGCTTTGGGTCATGGCGCATCTACACAACATTTGGCGTCCCTTAAATTAAACAGTACATGAGCTATTGAGCGGAAGATAATTTCTAAGTAAGAGCAACCAAAGTGAAAAGTATGTGATAGCAACCTGTTTTTGGTATCGGACACACATCAAAATTGGTCTCTTTAGGTAAAATTGTGTACGAAATATGGAGCGGAACAGAAGCGGACGGACCCGGCAACCTTACGCCCCGCCAAATGACCAAACGCCAGCTGTCAATCAAAACCATCGATAAACCCATGGGCAATTAGAAAACACCCAATGTTTGTCTTAAATCCTTCGTTGGGCGGAGCCATTTATCGCTTGGCGTTTGGTGAATTAAGCCTTATAAATACGTTTAACCCACCGTACATTTCTTAGAGGTAAAAACGTTTGCTTTCCATATAGTGTATTTCTGATTTCCAACAGTATTCAGTGTTACACAGCGCACCTCCTCGGCATGTGCTTTGTAACATCCCAATCTAGTCTGAGCACAACTACATTTAGTAGAATAAACTAGGTCCATCTCTTCCAAACTGACATTTTATCATTTTGAAGAGCTAGACCTTCAACTACGAGGTCAATCAGTGATACCAGTAGGCTACTTAAGCTGTATTGTCATGTTGCATGCAGTACTTAGTTGGTAGCATGTCAAAAGCTAGTATCATTCCCTCCAGATACAAGCATTTTAATACAATGATAAAAGGAATCAAGCACAAAATTGGAAACACACTCTTTCACAAGATCAACTAGACGTGGGATCAAGGGATCAAGTGCTAGTACAACTGATTGTCCCCAAGCCGAATGTGTAGCTCTAGCTCATGGAAATAACGATTTCTCGAAAATGACAAAACGTCCGTGAGGAAGTGACGGACCATATTCTTCATCTAGATGTAGTTGGGATATGCTAGAAAGGGGTGTGCATTACTTAGTAAATGCTAAGGAGCAGTGCTATGTAACAATGATAGCATAAAAACCCAGAAATACGAATACAAAATATAGAACATGCATGCAAGTTTTGGCCCCTTAGCAATGTACCACGTGCATTATACAAGACTTTGACGGAGAAAAAAATATACATCATCTTTTAATTGGCTTGGTCTTGTTCATTGCGGTTTAACGCCATTTTCAACTGCTATGGTCATATCCCGATGATTGGAGCGCCTAACCATGGACTCCTGTCGCTTCTCGTACCAGTACTATCACAACATCCTAACCAAGCATCCAGATGCTTGCCCACATAGGTTAACGATAACAAACCATTGGTGGGAGACATTTTTTTCTGAGAGGATATTTGCCGCGACTGGGGATTGAACCCTGGACTAATGGAACAATGTAGAGAAGCACCTTACATATTATGACCAACAGAAGCATTGTGCACCAAAACGATGTCAATGTGACCTACTTTTCACTTTGAGTCTAATTTACGTAATTCGAAGTTCCCTCCTGTTTCATATCTCATGTACTGTCTGATCTAGAGATACATAATGTGCAAATGTGCAATAACTAAAAGCTATGCCATGTACCAAAATCAGGATAGAGTGACCTACTTTTTGTGCTTAACTTTGAAAAAACATTTCCATTCCATTTCTCAAGCCGTTTGACCTAGAGACACAGAATGTAGTATATGAATGAGTAATGACTCAGGCAAGGTTTGTCATGCACCAAAACTAGGTCACTATGCACTTCTTTTTATGCTAGTCAAAGGATTTTCATTTGCAAATACTAGTCATTGTTCCCTAATTGGATACGTTTAATTCACTATTCTTTTTGGTCTAGAACATGACGGGTTTGTGAATCAGAGACTACAGGAGTGTCTTGTTTAAATTATTGTTAACCCTATTTTATCCCACTATAACCAGCTGTCGGGGGTATTCTGTTCAATAGCCATCAGTCACGCTACCAACAGCCACGGTACAACCAGAAAGCGCCTTCCTATCCCCTTCCCAAAGACAAAAAGCCGAATTACCAAACGCAAGGGAAATATCAGAAAACAAGCGATACTTCCGCAAGTAGGGGAAGTAAGTAACAAAATTCAAATTAATATCAACAATACGGTAGAAAATTCCCGTGGGGGTAAAACTGCAGAATTCATTTGATCATGGAGTAACATTACGCAAGAAAATTGGGTATTAGATACAATAAGGGGTTGTTCTTTAGAATTAAAGAATATACCATATCAGTCGTTTGTACCAAAACCGATGAAATTCACTGATGAGGAGTAAAATAAGATTCGCACAGAAATCAATCGTTTCATTGACTGTGGCATAATAACTAAGGCATCTGTGGACACTGAAAATGAATTCATTCCAAATATTATTTACGGCCAAAACCAAATTGGCGCGTCCGAATAATATTAAATTCAAAATACTTAAATTAACATTTAATAGAAAAACGAATTTCAAGATGAAATCGCTAAAATTGGCAATCCACATGATAAGGAAAAATTGCTACATGGCATCTGTTGACCTTTAGGACGCTTATTACTCAACTAAAGTAAGGGAACAGGATAGGAATTACCTAAGGTTTAAATTTGACAGCCAAAAGTGGGAATTCACATCGTTAGTTATGGGGTATTCCTGCAGCCCTCGAATCTGGACTAAAATTACGAAACCAGTTCTCGCTTATTTAAGGGCAAAAGGTCACAGCAGTGTGTATTTCATAGACGATTCGTGCTTGGCAGGAGATAAATACCAGACATGCAGACAGAATGTAATTGATACCGTTAATTCAATGGACAGTCCAGGACTTACAATAAATCCTAAGAAATCGGTGCTCACGCCCTGTAGAAATCCGGGTTCCGTTTTGTGTTCCGTAATGATGACCGTTACTTAACTACAGATAAAAAGAACAACAATCCTACTGAATGTGGTAACATGCTTTCAATTAGACAAACTGCAATACGTAAATTCGCAAAATCTAATTGAGATTAATTGCAACCGAGCCAGGCGTCAAACATGCACCCTTGTATATTCGACCTTTGGAAAAGGTTAAAGATTCAGAATTAAAAACGCATAAGGGAATTTCCGATAGCTTTATGGCGGTCTTTGTCGGAGTTCATGAGACAATTCAGTGGTGGACAATAGCTACAAGTCAATTACAACTAAACCACATCATGTTGTATGAAGCATATAACTCCACGAACAATACACGAATAAATGGGTTTTGAAGTTCGTCAGAACATAAATTACATATAAACTTAAAGTTTGTGAAATCGGGCTGGTTACACTCTGTAAGAACGTTAGAGTATTGTCATATACACATTTATACCGACAATACTACAAGTTGTTCGTACATAAACCGTTACGGGGGGAAGTACGATTCATCGGATAGGGTGGCAAGGCAAATAAGGTTTTGGTGCATTGATAGAAATATTCAATTATCAACAACACATATCGCGGGCACAGAAAACAAAGAGGCTGACAAACTTAGTAGAAGTACTAATGATGATCTTGAATGGTCTTTAGATCAACAAGTTCTCGAACTAATTTGTTCGCATTTCCCTGGAATGACAATAGATTTGTTTGCTTCTAGGCTGAACAAAAATTACCCGTTTTGTAGCAAGACAACCTACAGTGAATGCAATGGCAGTCGACGATTTCAGTACTCAATGGACTGACAAATTATTCCACAGACTATAATCATTGCCCCACTTTGGCCAGCATATGTTTGATGGCCAGCGATTCCACGTTTAACAACGAACAAAGTTCAAATACTACCAAAACACAAACGATACTAATCTTGGAACACAAACCGGGAGTTGCACATCGATTGACAAACATGCATCTAACTGCTGTCAATACATCAGGAAAGCATTTGGAAAGCGAGGAATTCCGGAAAAGGCTCAAAACATCACTCCTGGAGAAAAGGGACAAAATCCCAATTAAATACATAAATTAAAAATGGAAACGTTACTGTGAGGGGAAAGCAGATCCCTTTAGTACATCTGTAAACACAGTCATTAAATTCCCGACTCACTTGTTTAGAATGGGATTGAGTTATTCAACTACAATTACGACTCGATCTGCGGTCAGTAATTTCCTTAAAATAACAGGAAATTCGAACATTCACAGTGACGAACTAATCAGTCGATTTATGAAAGGGACTTGCAATGAGAAACCATCATTGCCCCATTACACTACGGCTTGGGATGTGAAAATTGTGTTACAATTTCTAAGATCGATGGATACATCATCATTATTTGCATTTCCGAGTAAATTAGCAATGCTGTTTTTACTCATCACAGCACAACGCTGTCAAACCCTTCACGCAATTAAGATCAGTGGTATAAATCACACACCAGAAGGTGTCATCATAAACATTTAACAATTACTAAAACAGAGCAGACCAGGATTTCATATAGAACCAATTGGGTTGCATTCATATAAAGGCGATGAAAATTCATGCACCATTAAAACGTTAAATTGTTATTTACAACGCACTGAAAGCTCAAGACAGTGTGATAATTCACTGATTTCGACAATGAAACATCATTGGAACATTTCTAAGCAAACCGTTACTCGTTGGATTAAGACAATTCCTAAACAATCGGGTGTTTCATCAGATTACGCGGCACGCAGTACTAGAGCTGCTTCGACATCATATGCTTTTAAAACTGCGGGATGGAGGAATGCAGACACATTCAAAAAGAACTACAAGAAACCGATAGAAACTAAAACTTCGTCTGTTCATTTAGCTATATTAACACGATGATTCAAGTTGAAATGTAAATAAATAAATTCCTATATAGATTCTAGCTTACCGTTTACTTGGTAGATCTATATCTTCTTTACACCGAAAAATATTTCTCGGGCATCATCTCTAAACTATCTGTGGGGCTCATAAGGGATTTTATGTGTTGGATGAAATTGAATGATTAAGCTAGACTTACCTTGGTAAGGTGAAGGTTGATCGTAATTTCATCCGACACAAAAATCCCTATGAGCTCACACGCCCGCCCAATCGATACCCAACCCTCAGTGCATGCCTTTCGAAATATTTATATCATGGCTCTAAAATATTACCTACCTGGTGTGAAAGCTGCGTCGTATATCTGTGTGAGCTCATAGGGATTTTTGTGTCGGATGAAATTACGATCAACCTTCACCTTACCAAGGTAAGTCTAGCTTAATCATTCAATTCATGATAATTATTTTTCTTATAAATATGTAACAGTACACGAAATAAAGGTGACGTAAATTACATGATTCATTCATACAACTGTTGTTTTCCTCTCACCAAAAGCCTCAAGTAAAAAAGTTGGTAGTCAAAATATTTCCTTTTTTCACGACTTACGGCTAAATATTAGTAGATAAGGTAACGTAAACTACATGATACATTTATACAACCTGCTGTTTTGCTATTACAAATATCTTATAATGGAATGAATTGATAACCAGACCATACACTGTCGTGTTTAAACGACGTATGGTTTAATAATACAAGATAAGTGAATGAATGAAGTTAATATGCTAATATCAAGGTAACGTAAATTACATAATGTATTCATACAGCTCTTATTTTGCTCTCATCAAAAGATTCAAGTGAATGAATTGATAACAAAACCACTCACTGTTGTGGTTGAATGACTTGTGTCTAAATAATAGGGGATAAGTGAATGAATGAAGCAATTGTCCCATAATGTAACGTAAATTACACAAAAAATGTCAACTGAACTGGTAGAAATATGTCTTATCTTTATTGTTTTTATTCCTAGAGCAACAGTAAGTGTATTTTTAGATATTTTACCTAAACTATATCAGTTGTCATATGAATTTAAACCCTTTACATTGACTATTTAAGTAATTTCCGCCATCTTGGCGGCCATCTTGAATTTCTCAAAATGCTAAAGGGTGACACGATGGCACCCGTCGGAATCTTTAACAGTAGGATGTCTACTCCAGGAATCAGCAAAGAAAAAAACTTTATACTCCACTGCAAGGTGTAAGTGGATATCATCACACTGTCAAGGCGGATCTAGAGGAGTGGTCGGGGCCGGACTCCCCTAACATTGGCCGAAATTTTAAAGTTTGTCTATACAACTTTAGTGTAACGTTATATATTTAACACATTTAAAGCCATCATCTGGGCTTGGAGGCACATTGAAAAAATCTTGGATCTGCCCTTGACGGCATTGCATCCTCCACCACAGCGAAGATCCTAGGGCCCGTATTATTAACGATTGTGGCCGCGGCCAAGGCACAGTTGGTAGCGCATCTGCCTCTCATTTGAGAGGTCCATGATTCGATACCTTCCCGCAGCACATACCCTTTCTGGCTAAATGTCAGACTTCAATGGTTTTATATCGTGAAACTATGTGGGGGATGCAGCTGGAGGGTTGGTTAGGGTGTTGTGGTAGTACTGGTGAGGGAAATACCAGGAACACATTGTTAGGTGCCCCAGCCTCTGTCAAACTTAGTAGTTGAAAACGGCGTAAAACCCCAATAATCTTATCTAATCTAATCAACGATCGTACGATTATTTTTTGCGTATGTAACAACAAACTTCATTGACCAAATTTGATTTCTCATTCATTCAGATGTCTTGTTACGCAGTTTACACAGAAAAAAAGGTCGTAAGATCGTTGATAATACGGGGTTGATAATACGGGGTTGATAATACGGGGCCCTTGTTAGTACTCTAATTGTGATCGCTATATCATTTTGTCGTCATTTTATATTGAATCAAAATACAAGCGACAACAATGGTGTTACGTCAATCACCGTAGCAAAGATTCTAGTTAGTGCTCTAATCGTGATCACTAATTTCATTGTCATTTTACGACCATCTGAATTTGATTAAATCAAATTACAATCAACATCCACAAAAGAATAGCACCGTCTAAGCTGACCGAATTGTAAACAGAGTTTGCGACAGATCCGTCATCACACGGTGTTTCGTGATCAACAACAGCGAAGATCCTGATGGGTATTTTAATTATGGTCGCTGTGCTTTCATTATCATTTTGGGACTGTTTATATTTGATTAAAAGACGATCAACAGCAACAAAAGAATAACACTACAAAGGTTGACAAAGTTGTAAACACTTACGGCAGATGATGCCTCGTCACACGGCGGTGCGTCATCCACCACAGCGAAGATCCTGGTGGGAACCCCTGTAAGATGACGTATTTTGGGTGCCCCGAGAAACATGGTGGTACCGTTAGGTGGGCAACTGTTTAAGTTAGCGACGTACTCCAACAGGGGAACGTTCAGTGGTTGTAGGTACCGGTGACAGTCTAGATCTCCAACCTGATTCGGATCGACAGATGTTGTGTCAACCCCCAGCACGGAAATCTGAATATAGATAGAAAAAATGAGAATTTGAAATAAATACAGAAGCACAACAAAGATTTAATACATTAGAATGTCGTTGGGTACGTTCGCAAATTTGTAACTACAATTTGAATAAGCTAAAGTAATAACATTTTCGAAAGGAACCGGTAATTATGTATCATGATGTATAGCTTTTGTAAAAAGTATTAATCGTTTATAAGGAATTGACTGATTACAGCTGCCAATAGATTAATGATTTGTTAATTAGATTTGGTCAGCATAACGAAATTAAATATTTGCGAGCTTAGAACTGGTCAAGTGCATGTTTAAACAGTACATCAATATTTATCGGGAAAGATCTGCATAATGTAATAATGACCTCACTTCGACAACGTTTTGTTAACATGCTCAACTTACGGACTTTGCCGACAAAATTTAAATTATCCTCGGCAATTACTGATACAATATGCATGTATCACACTGTAGGCCTACATAGTAAAAATAAATGAACCAACCTTTCGCTGTTCATGTAAAAACTTGCAAGCTTCAATCCCAAAGCCTGGATAATGAAATGCGCTAAAATCGTCAAATTTTGTGTTTCCGAACACGAGGTTTTCAAATGGATATTTCTCGGACCACCCCGAGTTCATCATGACAATAGCGCCCTCTGGTATCCGACCGTACTTGTCTTCGTAGGCTGAAAAGGGTATTCAAAAGCATTCACCAAAAAAGGTACGATGAAGTGATAGGATATTTACGCATTCTACCCATCATTAGATGCTAACACTTCGTATAGTTCCGATCCAATCTTAAGCGTTTTTTTTTTTTGTGACAACGGAAATTGACGAGGGTATCCGGATTTTTAAAAATCCGGATGACCTCGTCAATCTACGTTGCCACAGATGACGCCGAATTTGCACGAAGTCTTTGATATCGAGTAATGGATGGAACGCCCTAGATATATCATAACCGTACCGATGGAACCTTACGTTCTTAAATGTCGTAGGCCCTAATTGCAGCTTGAATAATAAGCTACACACAGAATTACAACCTATTATTAGACACCAAACACTTCGTACATCTTTGGGGGTCATCCGTGATAACGGAAAATAACGAGAGATGTCCTCGTCAATATCCGGGTGTCATCCTTTGCAATGGAAATTGACTAGGGATAGCCTACGAATGTTGCCCGAGGAAGCACAAAATATTTTGTAGTGTAATCCTAAGGACTTTTCGAAGTTATTTATTTTTTTTTATTTGTTCATGTATTTGTATTATTATCATTATTATTATTATGATTGTGAGTTCATACCTAATACATCCTCGACAGTTACGGCATAATCCGGATTGGCTTTAGCCTGTGCCTGTACATCAAGTACTACACCAGGTCCCATGAGCCTTTCTCACTGTGTATAACCGTACAGTGAGCCAAACCGGAAGTGCCACCGACTGTACGCACAAATATCACTAGTTCACCTCAAATAATTCAACAGTCATTTTTTTCGTATCGAGGTAACTTTTTATTTATTCATCGCTTTTGAACGCTTTTTGCGATTATAAAAAGCGAACTGAACATACCTGTCATTTTTGTTCCTCGTTACACCATGAAACGGCGCTTTTGTCTACAAATCAGGATTTAGCACTCGCAATCACCGAGTTTCGTTCAATTTTGGCCGTGGTTGTGACAGATTTTTATCCCGAAAGGTATGTTTCGACACACAATACATAGTGTTTTACTGATGGAAAAGTCGTTTAATCTACTATTTTGAATACCCAATTCTCCGTTTTGCAACGGGAGTTCGGATATTTGAAAAAAAGCCTACTGAAAACAACCACCCTGTTGCCAACAACTGTACGACTAGTTTCCAAAATGTTTTTCGTTACCGTACGACTAGTTCTTCGTTACTGTATGACTAGTGTCCAGCATGTAATGTATACTCAAAAGAAAAAGTTTAGTCAGTGTTTTTGATGGTCAATTGTTCGGTCAAATTACAACATATCAGTGTAAAATTTCACACAATATTTGTTCAATCAACGACTAACAAACATCTTTAAATAATGTTGCTAAATTTTAGTTTTTAGGTTTGTGCTAAAAGAATTTCAAAATGTGTCAGTTGCACTTGCTGCAGTTAAGGCGCAAGTCTTTTTCCTGTATAAATTTATGCAAACCAAAGACAATAGCCCAGATACAAAAAATCCACAATAAAATTGGTACCAGCTTACACGATTTTAGCACCCAGGCTTAATCAATTTGGCCAAAAAGTGACAATGTTAGAAACCACCTACCTAACCTACAATCTCTGGCGGTTTCCTACAGTTGAACTTGGCAAGCACTGTCAGTTTTAAGCATTTGTGTAGTAGTTGTCAAAAATGGGCACATGCATGAGATTTTGGTCATTGATACATCTGAAAACAGCGTATCAGGAATAAACGTTAATTGTGACATCATCAAGTTACGTCACGTCCAAACTGACAAAAAATATAGAAAATTGACTACACTGTAACTAATTTGTTCAATAATGACAGTTTGTTTAAAAAAAGTCTGTCTTTTACTTGCCTGGATATTTACCCTAGAGTTGGCTTTTCGAGCATTGGCTCAGCCAGATCTCAGGCATTTTTTTTGTCTTGACAAATATTGAATGTCAGTTATTTTTTCTAATTGTCTGTCTACAATAAATAACTTTGTATCAGTGGTAAACCAGCTACTGGTCCTGATAGAACGATTTCTTGAAAACGCTGTAAAATGCTAGGAGCAACAGGTTGGGTCCGTAAGTCACCATAATCTACTGTAAATTCCACTAAAAAGAAGTTTTCTCACCCACAGTCAACAGAGAGACTTCTATTCTACCAAGAAATGATACAAAGATCGATTTTTCATGTCAATGACCAGGAATTTAGACTCTACAAAAAGTCACTCCTGAAGCTGTGACTTTTCAATTTGACCCCTTTTGGGATGAATTGCCGAAAAGAAGGTTAAGTAAAACATGGATGCCAATTGAATTTCACCGACTTGTTCTAAATTGGTTGAAGATTGTTATGAGTAAAGATTTTGGCATTGTAAAACGTTTTAGACAAAATTATTGACCAAAAACTTTAAACTGACTAAACTTTTTCATCTCAGTATATGTTTAGGTTTGATTTATTGGGGTTTTACGCCGTTTTCAATTGCTATGGTCATATCGCGGGGACTGGAGCACCTAACCATAGGCACCTGTTGTTTCTCATATTAGTACTGACACAACACCGTAACCGAGCCTCTAGCTGCTCGCCCACATACGTTAACGATATCAAACCATTGGAGACGGACATTTTTGTCAGAAAGGACATTTGCCGCGGCCGGGTATCGAACCCGGGACCTTTCGAGTAAGAGTCAGATGCGCTACCAACAGCGCTTTGGTCGAGGCCTACTGGCACTTTTGCTTCCATACCAATCCTCTTCATTTTGAAAATTGATATTTGTATAAGGGATCATTTTGGGGCGAGGTTTGGGCAAATTCTCTAATTTTTTGCCAGAAATCTCACTCAAACTTGCTCAATGGGAGAAAAAGCTCACAGAAAAATGTAAAATAGTAACAAATTTGGTCAAATCTCTCACTGAAAATTCATTTTCTCTCATTAGTTTTGGCTGAATGAGACATTTTCTCTCAAGCAGTTTCAGAGTCAGAATTATATCCCTGTTGTATTATATGTTTATCATACGAATAAAATAAATATGTTGACACTAAACAAAGTTGGATTTTGGGTTTATCAAATTCTTACAAAAATACAGAAGTGACACTCATTTGTCGACATCGAATTAGAGGTCTTTATTCGCCAAAAAAAAACCTGTGTGCGACAGACTACATCATCAGTGTAGGTAAAAACCGAGGCGCTCAGCGCCGAGGTATTTGCCTTAACATGTAGTTCAGGGCACAGAGGTTTTTATTCGGCAAATAAAGACATCTAAACTTATTATTATCTCCATTATAACACTCTAAATAATAAAAAAAAACCGCACAAATGTGTTGTTTTGTGGAAATTCTGCCATGATCTAGTTTTCGGCGTAGGAAACGCATTGAAGGTTTAGTGACATTATTGATGACGTCATTTGACGCAGGTGATGTTTTTGTCGTTGTTTTTGTCATATTATGGAAATGGAAATTTACAGCAATTAATCCGAGATGCCTGGTCAAGTGAGCCGGGACTTCATGTCCGGGGAGTTAATGTCACAGCCCTTGTGTCTGCGCAGGTGTTGCTTTGCGTCTTCAGGGGGTTTCACATAAAAGTTCGGACGATCCGGAGATGTGGTACTGGCATATTTTAGTAGAATCGGAGATATTATTGAAAATTAGTTGGCGGTATGTCATTGATTGATAGAGGCTTCAGTCAACAAAAGCAGAATATTTTCATGATCGGCAGCGCGTCTTCCAATATATTCTGCTAGTTTAAACCAACCGATCAATCGCACAATCGGCTGAATTTTCTCTGTTTCGAAAAAGTCGGTGAAGTCTCATTGACTAGTTGCTGAAACTCTGTCGGGATTCTGCCGAACATCTAACGGACTCTAACTAAATATTTAAAACATCTCCGACGTTCCAACATCCAGGCAATTTCATGTAACACCGACTTTCTTAAATCGACCGGTAGAAATTAGCCGCCAACGCTGGGGCGTCGCTTTTATGTGACTACTCGACCAAACCATTCCTCCATCAAATGACTGCCTTGGTATACTTCTACATTGTAATTTGAGCATAGAAACAACATAGAACCGCACACATGCCCATACCGCCAAAGCCTATGTGACTCTACCAGGCAAAAATCACATAAAATTTGGTTGCGCCGTTTTATCAGCGATTTCGCTCGTTGTATTGCTGTCAGACCAGTAGAAAATATTGACTTACGACTGACGCCGATTTGTTTTAAAGTGATTGGTTTTCCAATCAGTCACATTAAAGCCGCGCCTTGGCAGTGGCTATTACCTTTATGTTGCAATTAGGCTGGTATGCAGGTCATCGGATAAAACTGGTTGGGAATATGCAATGCATCATAGTGGGACCCAGCGAGATGTCAACGATAGGTCGCTTATGATTGCAAAAATGAGTCAGACACTTCAGCAATGTGTAAAAAGTCAGCTGTACACCGTCAGAAGGTCGACATTATCCCGTCAAATAGTCGACGTGTAGTCATCGACGCTTCATCGACTTCTTCCGACATTCAAAATGCCACTGATTGATCGGTTGATTTTAACTTCAGGTGCAAATTGGCCGACAAGTCGCCGATCATACAAAAACTGCTATTTCTGTCGGCCAATGCGACGATCAATCGACTATGCATCTTCGATTATTCGCCGAGAATTTCCCCGATATTACCAAAACCCCATTGCAGGCGCGTCAGAGCGTTCATATGACAGCAGCAACCGATCAAGCAAAATCAAACAACTAATCCGCGGCATTTCAGGTAAAGCGTTGGCGACATCTCACCGGCGATTGGACTGAATACTTCAATTATGCACATCACAAACATGTTTGATCTCTTTTGTCGTGTCGTTCTTTAAAAATCGCCGATAAAAGAAAAAAACGACCAGATTAAAACTAACTGATCAACTGGGGACATGTTAGATTTTGATTTTATTGGGTTTTACGCCGTTTTCAACTGCTATGATCGTATCACAGCGGCTGGGGCACCTAACCATGGTTTCCTGGTATTTCTCTCAGCAGTACCATCACAATATCCAAACCTAGCCTCCAGCTGCTCCCTCATATAGATGATACCCATTTTGTGAGTGACAAATGACTTTTGTCAAATGTCAGAATGGAAACTGGCCAACTCGCGGCCGGTAACGGCATGTTAGATGTATAAAGAATTTAGTAAAGGGTCAAATACTTTTAACTGACAATTGGCCAGCATACAGCCATTCATCTGACAATGAACAACCAACAATTCCAACATGTTCTTAAGGTAGTCAATTCCTAATGAGACTCACACGACGTCGGAATTATTCAGGCAATGTCGTTAACATGTGGCAGTGGAACGTTCCACCACCGAATGTTTACAATGTTGCAGGCATAAGTTCGGATTAGGTAACAAATTTGAACGATGTCCCTCGAAAAATTCCAATGTAGCATGATTCCCATCTACCTTGATTCAGTTATCAGCAATTTCTTGATAAGTTGGCAAAGCGGACATGTATCATTCTACCATACGTCGGCAAAGCCATAAGTCATCAAAGCAGAATATCAGAATACATCCATTCATCTGACTAAGTACAGTCGATATTTCCAATATATTCTGAAGGTAGTCCATCCCTAATGAGATTCACGCAACATAGGAATTATTCCTGCAATGTGGTTAACATGCATCTGTGGAACGTTTCACAGCGGGATAATTACAATGTCGCACATATAAATTCGGATTACGTTACAAAAGTTAACGACGTTGCTCGAAAATTTTTGAAGGCGCTTGAATCTCATTAGGGATGGATTACCTTAATGCAATTATGAACAATTTTTTGATAAGTTGGCAAAGCCGACATACACTTTTATTGTTCTACCATATGTCGGCAAAGCCATAAGCCATCAAAGCAGAATCCCAAAATACAGCCAATTATCTGACCAAGTACAGTCGACATTTCAAACATGTTCTGAAGGTAGTCCATTCCTTATGAGATTCATGTGACATCAGAATTATTCCGGCAATGTCGTTTACATGCAGGGGTGCAACGTTCCACCACCGAGTGTTAACGATGTCACATGTTCGGATTATGTAACATATGTTAACGATGTCGCTTGAATCTCATTAGGGTTGGACTACTTTAATTCAATTATCAGCAATTTCTTGATAAGTTGGCGAAGCGGATATGTATCATTCTACCATACCTCAGCAAAGCCATAAGTCATCAAAGCAGAATTTCCGATTACAGCCATTCATCTAACAAAGTACAGCCGACATTACCAACATATCATTAAGGTAGTCCATCCCTAATGCGATTCACGGGACGTTGGTATTATTTGGGTATTGTTGTTAACATGTGGCTGTGGAACGTTTCACCAGGGAATGTTTACAACGTCGAACATATAAATTCCGATAACGTGATAAGTGGTGATGATGTTGCTCGAAAAATTTTGAAGTTGCACGAATCTCATTAGGCTTGGACTACCTTAATTCAATTATCAGCAATTTCTTGATAAATTGTATAAATGTAAGTGGGCAGAAATAACACTTAAGGACAGATCCTCCATTTATTTCCCACGGTAAGATTTTTTAAATTTTTTCTGTACCGATACTTAAATATATGAGAAGTAAAAAAAAGGCTTAAAAACTATAGGTCACAAAGCGAATTAAAAAGTTATTGAATTTCAAGGGAGACCACTCTTGTCTAAAATTGCAAAAATGAGGTGTCACTTAAATACCCACAAAAAATGTGTTCGAAATGACTAGGATTACATAAATAAGTCTTTATTGTGTTCAATATGTTTTATTCTGTCTAAATGAGTATCAATTTGGGAAAATTTAGTGATGATTTTGAAATTTTTAGTAAAACATTCTTTCAAAAGTAGCTGAAATTGCTCTTTTTTCGCAACGTTTCTGATAATAAAAAATATTCCAGCGGTAAGAATTTTTTCCTTTTTGGTATAGACATAGTGCTTGGTCATACCTACAAAAACAAAAAAAGAAAAATATATCAAACCAAGCGTTTTTCTAAGTTATAAGTAAAACTTGGTTCACTTTTTACAGCTCTGTCCGAAATTGTTTCACTTCTTTTATCCATTTTCTTCCTTATTACCAGCTTTAGATAATAAAACGTGTCATCTTTTGTGTCCATCTGAAGCGGACTATCTCATAAAGACACCACTTTGCTTTTGTTGCTCCATTTCCTATCGCTAACGCCACATTTTGAACGCGTAACAGAAAGCGAAATGTACCATCCGAGTACTATTACACTTTAATTGACCAAACAGAGAAAATTGAAATAACACAAAAAAGGTTCCTGTCATTTATCAACCAAACATTAACTAAATGTAAGAAATACATTTGCTGAAAAAGGCCAATTACTGAAACAGCTTTATTTCGTTTTTTAGGATATGCGCAGTAAGTTTCGCAGTAACAACTGGAGGATCTGTCCTTAAAGCCGTGTTCAAACGTCATTCTTCATCTGTGCTGAAACGAAACAGGATAAATTTAGACAGTTAGGATTATCATAACTATGTTTACAAAATGTAATTACATAATTTTGTATTTATTTTACATCGATTCGGAATCAAGGTCTTAAAGCTTAAGATTGGTCCTTCTCGGTTCTGCTTCCTGGTAACTGCACCAGTACTCGCGCCACCTCTCCTTCACGGACATAAAATTGTAAACATGTCGCTATGCCAGTAGCGAAACTATTGTACCCCCATTTCCCAAATTTTATAGGAGAGGAAAATACTGCTTAATTCTCTTAATGTTAAATAACAACTTAGATAACACACATGACTTTTGGGAAGAGTTTACATTGTTTAATTCCGCAGCTTATACTCTATGGATTTAGACGAGATAAAGTTCGCCGTACGTGCGTCCATTTCAGGTTGTAACTGGACTTTGCCCCGAATCCAGTGGTTTCTTCTAACAATCTAGCGAAAATACACTGTGCACGTGAACGCTATCTACTTTCGTTTTTTACCGAAAAATACTGACTTGATCATTTGAAAGTAGATCACTCAGATTATTTGACCTAGAGACATAGTGTCTGGCCATCACTCATACTCAGAATGCCTGCTTGATACATGTATAGCGGATGAGAATTGACCTGGCAGAGCTTTCCATTCGATTAGCATGGGCTGCTCTGCCAGGTCATTTCTCGTGAGGTATATATTGAGTACATGTATATTTAAAAAGCCTCAATTAACAAAAGGGTTGCTGGTTTAGGGAGAAAGAACACATCTTGAAATGAAGTATAAAGCTGTTAATTAAATGCCTAATACCCTTTGCTTACATTTCCTAAGAAAAAAATAAACACAAAACTACAAAGCAATTAACTAGAGTAACGGAATCCAGCCCATCAATACATTGTTATAGTGACACTAGTCGTACAGTTGTTTGGCGACAGGTTGTTGACTAGTGATTCTGTACACTTGTCGCTAGTCGTACAGTCAGTCGGAAGACAGGGGTGTAATTCTTCGCTAAATACTCAGGAGTGTATAATACCTAGGCAAAAACAGGGACATAGGGCTTCAAGAATAAAGATTGGCCTGTCTTTCTGTGCGTGTTTCATCAAAATCCATGCACTCAGTAACGAAAAATGGCATTGGAAACACAAATTTGATGGGCCGGGAAAATGAAAAGTCAGTGATTTGCAACCGAAATTACTGTTTGATGGGTAAAGTATACATACTATCATAAAAATCATCACCCAGGCTGAACAAGGTTTAATTCCGCTCATCAAAATCGAAAACCGCGTTTAGATTCGATTCCTGGGCTTTCATCAATCTCAATATGAAAACGTGACCCTATTTGTTTATCGACGTGAACTAGTGATATTTGTGCGTACAGTCGATGGCACTTCCGGTTTGGCTCACTGTACGGTTATACACAGTGTTTCTGGCGGGATCTCGTGTAGTTGTTGTCTTCCTCGACCAAAATGACTCGGGGCGTCGATATGGGTACCCTGGTGTTCGTAGAGTTCAACACGGCGTAATTCTAACCTGTGTTTGAAGAAAACAGAGAAAAATTCAACGTAATAGTTCCTTTACCCTTGTCATACTAGATTTATATCCACGCGAACATGTAGAAAAGAATATGGTTAGACTGCACGAATGTGCAGGCTGACCTTGTTCTATGCTACATGCAAACAGGACCTTTATATTCGGGTATTGACATGACGAGAATTAAAATTCATATTTTTTGAAGATTGTGACTTGTAACATGTATTGCTCAAATTTCGAGTTCTCAAACCAAGTGTCTTGCACTGCTTGATAAACCGATAACAGCTTATGTCTGCCTTTACCAAAATGACTCGGGGAGTCAATGTGGGTACCCTGGTGTTCGTAGACTTCAATGCGGCGTAGTTCTAACCTGAAGAAAACAGAGAAATAATCTACACCATTGCTCTTCCCTAGCCATACCATATCAAAACAAGCATTTAGCATAGAATATGGTTAGACTGCACGTAAGTGCAGGCTGACCTTGTTCTATGCTAGACGCAAAAAGGACCATTATATCGCAGGATTGAAATTGAGTGGAGTAAAAGTCTTATTTATTGAAGTTTGTGACATGTATTACTCGAATGCCAATTTCACAAAGAAAGTATATTTTCCACTGCTTGAACAGCAGATAACGGCTTATGTCTGCCTTTACTTAAATAATTCTTGCGTCAATATGGATACCCTGGTGTTCGCAGAGCTCAACACGACGTAATTCTAAGCTGGATTTTCAAATAGATAAAACAAAAAAGAAACCTCAGCAGACAGGACAGGAAGGAGAGAGTGAGGTTTATGTAACGAGAAGTGTAAACATTAACCTAAAGCAAACAAGAGGGCCAAGATGGCCCTTTATCGCTCACCTTAGAGATCATCAAGATGATAATATTTGTCTCATCTCACACACACAACATCTGGACAACGTTCATTAAAGGAAACAATTTAAACAATGCTAGTATAAGAGTTATACTACCATGGGAAGTGCAAAATTTACCGTAAGGATCTCTGATAAACAGAATTGGAGAAGATTGTATCATTATGAGACAATTGTACATACAACATTTCAAAAGCCTTACGCCAAACAGTTAAGAAGAAAAAGATTGTACAAGATTTCCTTCTTTGTCTCAATATGTAATTCTATACCCACAACATAGGGTCGGTTTTCCTTGTATCACAATACTTTAAAATATTTTTGGTAGAGGGGCATTGAGATGATTCTACACTCAAACTTTCAAAACTCTAGGCCAAACGGTTCAGGAGAAGAAGATTGTACAAGAATTCCTTCTTTGTCACTTTATGCAATTCGATACCCACAACATAGGATCAGTTTCCCTTGTATCATAATAATTTGAAGTATTTTGGTAGAGGGGCATTGAGATGATTCTACACACAAAATTTCAAAGCTCTAGGCCAAACGGTTCAGGAGAAGAAGATTGTACAAGAATTCCTTCTTTGTCACTTTATGCAATTCGATACCCACAACATAGGATCAGTTTCCCTTGTATCATAATAATTTGAAGTATTTTGGTAGAGGGGCATTGAGATGATTCTACACACAAAATTTCAAAGCTCTAGGCCAAACGGTTCAGGAAAAGAAGGTTGTACAAGATTCCCTTCTTTGTCTCTGTACGAAATTCGATACCCACAACATAGGGCCAATTTTCCTTGTATCACAATAATTTGAAGTATTTTGGTAGAGGGTCTTGAGACGAATCTACATACAAAATTTCAAGACTCTAGGCCTTATATGGGGTAAATTGACATGAGAAGCAATTTTTATCTTTGAAGTAGTCCATGTACTTTCAATGGACCAAGGACAGATTATTATTGGAATTATGAACCATGCATATCGACTTGTTGATTGCATGTACACTGTCCTCTGTTAATCTAATATTTTGCTTATTTTTGATTACTCGCTCTACGAAACTATCTTTTCAGCTTCTATTTTGAATGAATTGTCATGATATCAACTGAACCTGATTCTATACTATTAGGCCTATGTGTAAACTTTGAGTTGAATTCAAAATATAGAACCGAAGTAAGCTGACCTTGACCTTCACAGATCAGTGATCTGACCTTGGTCCATTGAAAGTACATCGTCGTTGTAAATGCAGAACCTCGTATCTCGTTTTTGAAAATTTTTAAAGGGGACGGAAAAAATTGTAATATTTTTTCCAAAACTGTAAGGATTTACTCGAAATTTGGACATATTGTTCACGAATAATGTGTCATTAATACTGATTAGTAAAATACTCCAAAACCTACAAGATTTGTCTTAACTGGGCACACAAGATTTGACTTTCAAAATCGCAACGATCGACATACGAGGTTTTGCATTTATACCAAGATAGGTATCTTTCGGCACCGAAATCGTTCAGTGGTATTTGACGTGAATTGTTACTTGGAGATAAACGTTTTTTCACAGACAAGTGAATTCGAGATATCAAGTATGAAGTGTGCCTACCACATTTCTCTGTCGGGGTACTCTTTCCCTAGTCTCTGGTAGTTTTCTTACCAGAATACATTTCCTTTAACATCGAAGTCTTTAAGTGGTATTTTGGATGAATGATACTTCGAAATAACAGGTTTTTCGAGACAATCGAGCACGAGATATCAGTAATAATCTATACCTTCCACATTTCTCTGTCGGGATACTCTTTTCCTAGTATCTGGTAGTTTTCGTACCATGAAATATTTCCTTCAACACCGAAATCTTTCAGTGGTATTTTTGGTGAATTTTCATCCAATGTGTGAGATAGATCAATGATACGTCTTGCTGATGTGACGGTCACGATCAGACTCAATAATACTAGTGATCGAATCATCTTTCTGGCTGAGTTGGTTGCTGTAATAAGAGAGATGAACAGTGGCACGTTATTTAGAGAGGGTTCTTTAAAGATTTATTAAGATGTTTTAGATAAAGCGTTTTTAATTAAGAACTAGATTCTGACAGGGGTGTTCCAAATGCTCCATACTTCATAGCAAATGACGTCATGATGACGTCATTTGTATGAAATATGGAACATTACCATGGTGCCATGAATCATGTGGAACAACTCGGGCACTTCCCTCTTATATTATTTCCACAGAGTTAACTGAGGGGACCCGCACGATATATAGGGTAATGGCGTCTCCCATTTAGCGTATTAAAATCTTTCTCTAAAGAACGCTTTATCCTAAAACATCTTAGGAAATCTCAAGATAACTCAAGAAGACTCGCTCTGAAAAACGCGCCTCAGTTTAGCCCTTTC
This sequence comes from Fragum sueziense, assembly GCA_963680895.1. Lineage (NCBI taxonomy): Eukaryota > Metazoa > Mollusca > Bivalvia > Cardiida > Cardiidae > Fragum > Fragum sueziense. The sequence continues at coordinate 6,180,553 of OY804592.1, forward strand.
CCAAACGACGAAAGTTTTTGGATTGTCCAGATATAAATAAGTTGCTGACTATAAAATAAATGTTGACGGAGAGCATTTGTGCACAATATAGCACAAAACATTGAAACAAAAGGATAAGTTTTGGTAACCCACATTTCCCTCTTTTTTAAAGGCTACCAAGCTTGGCAGTTTATTGCACCGTATATTGGAAGAAAATCATTAAATAAGCGTGTTTTATAAAAGATCCGCCAAACTCGGGTGTTTTAAAAGTTTTATTTGCTTTTCTTTACATCGTTGAAAAACTGATTTTCGAGAAAATAAAGATCGGCAATTTCCGTAAAATTGCCACGGATTGACGTCATCAATGGCTTGACTCCGCCCCCAATCTAGAGCCTGAGGTGTCTGACAAAGATAATGTGTTCGACTTTTCTGTCATATAGCGAAGTCTCAGTTTTTATCCATTTCTCGATCGTAAGAGTAATACAGACAAACTTAAAGCGTTCTTTGGCACATTCCTTAATTCACTTACGACCTATTCTCTGACTGTTTTAACATTTTTTCTAACATTTACTGAGGACGAATTCCGTGTTTTAAGTATCGATTGGGGAAGTCGCTTTATGACAGAAAAGTCGAACATTTAACTTTTTCAGAAATTTCAGACTTTCCGGGAAATGACCCATGACTGCCCGTTTTTCCCGCCATGACGTCATTCAGTGGCAAGTATGACGTCATAATTTCAAGTCGGAAGTTTAGCGTATTTTCTTCGGCAAAGATCGGAAAAGACCAAAATATCCAATTTAAAAGACGAAATAAAAACACTTCTAATGTTGGAAAATTGTAGAAACTTTGATATTTGGTTAATAGTAAGGTGTTCTTTCGGCACAAAACTTTAATTTTGCCAATCATCGGACACTTTAAGTCGCCATTTGTCAAAATGGCAGACTTATTGCGATTAGCTGGAAGGGTGTATATGGTGATCTTGTGTACAGGGTGTCTGTATACTGGTTTAGGCAAAGAACTACTTTTTTCTGGGATTTACTCTATCTCCTTGCACCGGACCCAATGACACCAAAAAGTATTGCAGACAGTTTAAAAAAAGCAGCTTTATTGTTTGTTTAACCCTTTTCCAAACGGCAAAAATTTACGGTGATCCACTTCAAAAACTGCTACAAATGACAAAATTGATGTTATTAAAGATAGGATTTGTGTAAAATGTGGCATAGAAAATATTGAGACAAAAGGAGAAACTGCTGGTTATCAGCAGTTTCTTCTTTTGTTTCAATGTTTTCCCAAGCCATTTCTTTAAGGGACGTCAAAACCAGGTCTTGTTTGGGAAAGGGTTAATGTAATACTTTGACTTATATTTTTCCTTTTGAAGATAAACACAATCTTATGAAAACTTCATAATGGATATCTTGATGTCAAAAGTAAATTTGAGTTGCAAAATTTGTACGCCGAGGATTCTATAAATTTTAAAGGTCAATTAAGACCAAATGAAAGGATTTTCTGGTTTTCTCATAAATCGTTTGGAAATGGGTTTCACTATAATGCATCGACGGTCATTTCACAATCGAAAGCGTTTACGCGTTGAACATTGCAGTCATGATATCGGATTTTTTTACCGCGATAAAATGTCATGATCGCACGTGCAATTTGTTTATTCATGTGGTGACGTAAATTAAGGTAATATGTTTTCATAGATCCTCGTGGATGCCTAATGCCCCACGAGATACATGTTTTAGTGGGCGGGCGTTGAGTGTCACATGCCTCTCTGTGTTGTATACCGTTGCATATGACCAAATTCGTATATCAACATAGGTCAAGCACGTGTACTTTCCATGCAGTCTTTGTTTATAAACGATTCAAAATCTTTTATTGTCGGACAACATTAAACTGATATTATTGAACCGAAGTAACCTTGCGCTCATTATTGTCAATATTGCAGACGATTACGTTTGTTTATAAATATTCATAGCGCACGGTCACTTCGGTTTAACAATACTGATTAATTTTCGTGCGCTAAGTCCGTTAGTTGAGTGTCTTAACAAAACAATGTCGAAGTGGGGTCATTACATATGCAGATGTACCAGGTTAATCTTGCAAAACAATACTAATGAGGGAATAGACCGATAAAGGAAAAGAGGGGAGTCAGGATGTATAATCCGTAAATATTGACCTGAACTTGTTGAATATGTAATGAGTAACTGTGATGCGAAATAATCCATACTCGCCTGCACTCCTAACTGTCGAGCAGAGTCGATAGTTTCCATAAGCTTTGGGACTTTGTATTCTGCACGTGCTCCTCGTGTCAATATGCGTCGAAAAGTGATTATTTCGCATCACAGTTACTCATTAGATATTCAACAGGTTCAGGTCAATATTTACGGAGTATACATTTGACTATTTATACTAACAACTTATACAGTATTGTTATTGTCCAGCAAGATTAACCCGGGACATCTGCATATGTAATGACCCCACTTCGGCTTTGTTTTGTTAAGACGCTCCACTAACGGACTTTGCGCACGAAAATTAAGTTGTCCCGGGTTAACCTTGTTGGACAATAAACCAAAGTGACCGTGCGCTGTGAAAATTTATAAACAAACGTAATCGTCTGCAATATTGACAATAATGAGCGCAAGTTTACTTCGGTTAAACAATAACACACTGATATAAAAAAAAATACCTGTTCAACCCTAATATAAACTAAAATATTTATATCGATTCTCGTTTATAATCCATTTTATTCACCTCACAGGGTGTGGCTAAGCGAAGAGGTTATTCGACGAGTTTACTTCTCGATATCTTGGTTGATATTAGAGAAAAACGTACGGCACGAGCACGAACACATTTCGAAATTGAAAGAACGTTCTATTGTAAAATGAGTTGTTATAAAACCTCGTTACTACAACCTCATTCACGCTGTAGTTTAGTCCTTTCTATAAGCCCTGGCATATTTTATCTTTGAAGTGATGCAAGGTCTTATCATTTCCGCCATTTTGTCTATAGCACTTCCGCCGTGCGGAAAACTTCGGAGGTTTAGCCCTCTAACTACTTCATTTGAAATCAAAATTTCGATCTAAAAATGGTATGAATTGAAATATAAATCAATTGTTTTTCACTTCAGTATAATTTTGAAATAAAAAATTACCTTGTTTTATGAAAAATCCAACCAAGTTTCCAACAACCCTATACAAAAGCAAGATGGCCGACAGGCTTGTCAGTTGTAGTAAAAACACGTTTCACAGTCATAATTTGATTGACACATCAGTATTTTAGTAATTTTAAGGTGGTTATAAGCATAATGTAGTTATTTTTCATTGTTTATGCCGCACTTTACCATGAATAGGGACTTAAAAGAATTTAAGATTTGCTACACAGAATAACAGTAACCTGACAGGACTAGCTGTAGTTATAATGTTTTGCAATAATACCGATGATGTACCGCTAAGCGAGAAGGCTGTTTCTCCTCAAGCTTAAATGTAATGAACCGTTTACTAGGCTCCACCCTGTCTCCCGAAAAAATCAGAATATAACGTTGAATGTATTGCTAAACCGAAGTGACCGTGCGCTATGAATATTTATAAACAAACGTAATCGTCTGCAATATTGACAATAATGAGCGCAAGGTTACTTCGGTTCAATAATATAATACCCTTTCTTTATTGCTTGTATTGTCCAACAAGGTTAACCCGGGACAACTTAATTTTCGTGCGCAAAGTCCGTTAGTTGAGCGTCTTAACAAAACATTGCCGAAGTGGGGTCATTACATTATGCAGATATCCCGGGTTAATCTTGCTGGACAATATTCAAATGATTTTTACCTTTCTCAATAACTTCTGAATTGAATTCTATCATTTTGAACAGATCTTGATCAGCATATTTAACATTTTTCGAGTTTAAATGGGTAATATATGTGCAACTGGCATAAATGACGACGATAATCAACAAATGCTGTTATTGTTTTTGAACTCCAATGGCGTCTCATGTTGACATCTATCAATAACAATCACTCTAGTCGGGTTTTTAGATATGTCAGTTGCCTACATGTTCTATCTTATTAACTGGATGGATAAATTTTAAACAGGAATCATGAAAAATGTTTTTTAACTACTTTTCACGCTATAAAAATTAAAATATAGGTAGTAGTTGACCTTTAACTCAATCCCCAGCACCCCTAGCAAGTGCTCTTTCATGAATATTAATGAGTTAGAAATTATGAATATTAATGGCCTTTTCATATATTGAAAAAAGTAGTCCATTTCGTTTGCGTTCTTTTTCGACAAAAACTCCGAGTTCTAATGTAATTATCATCATTAACATGTTTTTTTTCGTAGTAATAAAAATATACTGAAGAATTCGGTCGTTGTTCTTACTTTGAACTCGAAAATACGCATGAATATGTGTTGAAAATGCTTTGATGACATTGACCCCTGGATGACCTTGACCTTGTGACGATCAAAGTCCAAAAACTTTAACATTGGCAAAAAAACTTTAACATTGGCCTTAACTTCCTTTTTACTTAACATATTCACTTCATATTTTAGTACAACATTCCTTGGCACATTAACATTTTGAAAGCACATACTTTGATGACCTTGACCCCTGACTTGACCTTATGACGATCAAAGCGGTGTCGGGGGCATTATCATCTTACAGTGACAGCTCTTGTATCTCAATATTTTCTGAGCTATATTGTACATCCATTACACCTGCATTAACTTTTGTTTTGCTTTCTGCAGCAGATTTTGAAGTGGACCACCCTTAAGGGCGGTTTACACGATGTGTTTTAGCACATGTGCTTTTTCACATATGTTTTTAGCACACGTGTTTTTTGCGTTCACACGGTATGTTTTAGCACATGTGCTTTTGGTGAACTTAGCTGACCTAGGTCAAACTGTTTACTGGCCAGTCGTACATTGCATTCCGAGGATGGAGGATTGTGAAATATTATACCCCATGACTGTGCTTTATCCACTTTGATGTAGCTTATCACCAATACTTAAGAAACAAAATAAGAAAGAAGCCATTGTGGGAAATAAAATATTGCTTGCAACAAACAATTTCTTCATTTTCCGCAATGTTTTCCAAAGCCATTATTTTGTAGGGAGTCAAAAGGAGTCATTGTCTGATAATGAGTTTAAGTTCACTGGCTTAGCATGACAAACGCTATTGCATAATTCTCTATTATATTTTTGATATGATGATTTTACCATTTCACAATCAAGACATGTTTTTTTACATCCCTAATACAATAGGTTTTGTAAAACTTTAAGGCCAAAGAAGAAAATGATGATAACATTTTCTCATTTTGCTTCAATGTTTTCTATGCTATATTGAAATAAATTCTACCTCAATAAAGATCTGTTTTGTCCAATGCAATAACTTTAAGATTGGACCAAATCTGAAATTCTGTCGTTTGGGAATCGGCTTACAAAAAAAAAAAAAGAAAAAAAAAACACAGAAAAACAAATACGATTAAACCATTCTTGTTTACCCATTCCCACACATTGACTCTTTTTGACTTCCAAAAAGATAAATGCATTAGAAAAATAGTGGGAAATGAAGAAATTTCTTCCTTTCCCACAATGTTTTACAAATCAAAAGACAAAAAAAGTGATAATTTCATTCATCCTCTTTCATTTTAGATGAGTCTAAAATATTGTTGTCTGGTAATGGGTTAACAGTTACCTGTAGAGAATCAGTGGGTTCATAGTAATTAATGAGGGGCCGAGCAGTATTTGTTTATTTTACCGGGTCATATCTCCGGAATCAGAGATCTGATTGGTCAATTTCCATGTGCTTTTTCATATAGTCCGGGAGGTAGATGAGGTTTAATTGCGGTAAAAGCACCATACAACTTTTAGACTGATTCTTGTAGCAAATTGTCTCAGGAGTTCGGAAATGCGCGTCTGACGCGCATCCGCCTAGATATAAGGGGAGAAAATTGAGGTTAAAGTTGTCTGCCCTTGGATTTTAAGCCAAAAATGGAAATCTTACTAGGCATTTCTTTTAAGGCATTGATTCATTACAAATGGTTTAAAATTGGTAAATATATGCACATATCATCTCCATACATATTTTCATGATGTTTAATGAATGTTTTTGTTTCACAAAAATCTAAGATGGCCGCCAGAATGTCTATTTTTAGTAACAAAAAGGTGTTTTTTTCATAAATAAGATTTTTTCTGGGATGCATATACGCTGATATGAATTTTTATGCATGTATTTAATAAATATAAACTAGGAAATTGTCTCAGGAGTTCGGAATTTTTTGTCTGACGCGCATCTGCCTAGATATAAGGGGGGAAAATTGAGGTCAAAGTTGTCTGCCCTTGGATTTTAAGCCAAAATGGAAATATAGCTAATCATTTCTTTTAAAGCATTGATTCATTATAAATGGTTTTAATTGGCAAATATATGCACAATTCATCTCCATACATATTTTAAAGATGTTTTGTGAAAGTTTTTGATCCATAATAATCCAAGATGGCCGCCAGAATGTCTATTTTTAGTAACAAAAGGGTATTTTTTTGTAATAAGTTTTTTCTGGGACGCATGTATGTTGATATTAATTTCTATGCACGTATTTGATAAATATTAACCATTTGGAACTGAGCAATTAGGAAAAATAAGTTTTGGATAGTATTTGAAACGGATTTTTAATGTCCTGAGAATTTTACGAAAAGCGTTTCGATGCATTCCTTTTAGGGCATTGATTCATTACAACTGGCATTTAATTGCGAAAATATGCACAATTTATCGCCATTCATATTGCAGTGATGTTTAATGAATGTTTCTGATCCAAAAAATCCAAGATGGTCGCCATAATATCTATTTTAGTAACAAAAAGGTTTTTTTGAAATAAGATTTTTTTCTTAGACACATACAAATGCTTATATGAATTTTTATGAATGTATTTGATAAATATTGACTTATTGTAACACAGAAAAGTAAGGAAAATAAGCTTTTGATAGTAGGAAAATAAGTTTCGGACAGTGTTCTAAACAAAGTTTTAAGCTTAAATTGCATCTAATTTATATACATAATCCCGAGGATTTTGCCAAAAGTTTTTTGAGCCATACACAAACACATGCACAAACAGAGTTATTCTTTTCAATATACATGTGTATTATACATTGTATATGCATTTCACATAAACACTTAGTACGGATGCTTATAACCAAGAATTATGTAATGCCAACATGATTGCCAAGATGGCCATCGTTTTATGAATTCTGTTGTTTAAATGGGCTAACTCACGGGAAGTTTTCCTAATCATACAAACTCGCATTTTTTTATGCAGGTCTGCACGTTATTGTTTCATTATCTGGCTGAATCACAATTAGAAACAATGAATTCGAGAAGCAATGAATCCGATAGAATTTTGTATTTGTTACACAGAACCTTGGAATTTTACCTTTTCCAGGATGTGGCCCTTGTGAAGTTTTAAAATGTACACTGTATCCTATAACTTTTATAACATTATTTCTTTCAGTTTCCCAGGTACATACGACAACTGATATAATAATGTAAAAAATTGAAAGACATAAAAGGAGGTCAACATGTCAAGAAATAAAAACTTACATCTTGTCCAAAAATCATGACCTGGGGAAGCGAAATCCTTTGGTGAAAATACCTGATTAAAAGCATTAACGTGTGTGACACTAGACAGTCCTTTAAAGCTAGTTTCAGCCTGTTAACCGATTCCTATTTTCCTCTAAAACTCCTAAATTTTGGGTACAAGTCCTATATTTTTAAGTACCTCGTATACTCCTATGTTCAATTCTCCTATAGTTTGAAAATATTTCCAACATTTTTTGGTAAAATTATTGTCAGTGAATGATAAGATGCTATCTGCTTCTTTATTTTTCAGGTAAGAGAATTCTTTTAAAGCATTAACATACTGTTTAATGTTCTGTTGTTTTCGTCTGTTCATCAGCACTGATTTGGTTACTTACAAATTCATTGAATAGGACATATACCTTTAAGGTGCCAATGCAGATGATGAGGATTATGATATGCTGTTTAGTAGCCTACTTTCTGCATTGTGATGCTTTGGAACCGAAGGGGTTACTTTATTAGCTCACCGTAGCATAAAATGCTGAGGGTGAGGTATCCTGATCACTCGCAATCCGTCGTCCGCCTGTCTGTTCACAAGTAAAAAAAAAATACTCTCCTCCCATACCATAAAGCCTAGAGTTTTGAAATTTTGTCTGTAGAATCTCATTGTATGAAAGCCTTCTACCAAAATAATTCAAGTGATTGTTGTACAATGAAATTCAACCATATGTTATGGGACCTGTATCAAATTTCATATAGACAAAGAAGGAAATCCTGTACAATCTACTACACTTGAATCGTTTGACCTAGGGCTTTGAAATTCGGTCTATGGAATTGTCTTATAGCACCCCTAAAGTACTTCAAATCATTAATATGTTATAATGAAGATTTGCCCTGTGTTGTCAGAGACAAAAAATCTAGGCTTATTTTTACTCCGGCTTTTGAGGGCTTTCAAATTTGGAGTGCTGCATTGTCTGAAAGCCCTCTGCCAAAATGCTTTTGATTATTGTGCTACAGTTAAATTGGGTCCTATGTTGTTAAATATCATTTTCTAGATAGAGACGGGGGAGCAAATCCTCGACAATATTTCTTCTCCATATATGTTTGACCTACAGCTTTGAAATTTGGTTCGTATAATTGTCTTATGTTCTTCTATCAAAATACTTGAAAGTTTTGTGGTGCAATGAAGATTGGCCCTTTGTTGTGGGATGTTGTATTACATATGGAGGGCAAGAATGAAATCTTGTACAATCTTCTGACAAATGTTTGCCTGAAATGAAAATTGGCTGGAAGTTGTTGTTCTGGGATGAGGCAGAAGGTATCTGATACATACAATCTCCTCTAAATCTTAGTGTTGTGCGATATATGGCCATCTCGACTTTCTTGTCTAGATTAAACACAAATGCATTAACATACAGCAAACTAGACTGGGTAAGAACTGTTGGTATATCACAAAGCTGTCAGTGGAATTATGGCCATGGCTGTAATATTTCTTTGGCTTAATACAATACATGTATTTACATGTTTATTGAGATTTAAAGCCAAAATGGGCCTCTCAGATCGCAGTCAAATTGATTCTAAGGACATTTAGATTGTCAAAATTTTCTTGGGGAGCACATTCATCCCCAAAAGTTCAGAGATGTTGTCTCTCATGTGTTCTCCCCACTTGTACCTTTTGCGCTTGTTTGAATCAGCATTTTTAATGCTGCACCACTTTCAATAATAGCTTGAAAGCCCATATGAATGCATGAGACAAAAATACTTTACTTAAACTCCTATATTTTAACTCAAAATGGGCTCAAAGCTCCAGTTTTTCTTGGAAAATATTCCTATTACAACTCCCTTGTTTAGAAGACTTGGTTGACAGCCTGTAGTTCCTCTAAGCATGTCTCAATTCTCAATTCCCAGACTTGTTTGATGATACCATGGGATATCGCGCCAATTGTTACAGCAACTTCACTGCCATAAGGGGTTCTACAGGACAACCAGATACTGTAGATGAGTCGAAATCATACACAATTTGCTCTAATGAGCAAGGGAAAGCTGGTCCATAGAGTACCTCTAGTATATTCCCTGCACCTCTGTATTTTGTAACTGCCCTGCGAAATCTAAAGGCCAGTTCAAAAAGGAATATCCGGGGAAATGTGAAACTGAAGATGCAGCAAATGTCTTTATATATATGAATTATCTGTGATAAAAGTTGATAAAAACTGATAGCAAAAATCAGTGACATTGGCATGATAGCAAAAGAAGTTAAGTATCACCAAATCTGCAAGGAAACCTGCATCATGGCAAGGGTCTGGTTGAGGAAGCCTACTAGTATCTAATGGACAAATCACCTTCAGTTGATTATCATACTGTTAATTTACTAAAGAATCTAATTCAGGAATCACTAGTAGAGTGCAATGGAGCTGAATTCTTGGCATCCCTGAACAAACTTTACATCAGCTTCTTGGATGATGAAGCTAAAAAAAATGCAGGTTAACAGTCTTGGAGTAAAAATCAGTAAGTTTTTCCCTGATTTACTACTTGAGAGGTTTAGTGAAGGATTTAGAGAAAGACCTCAAGGATCTGTCTGAACCTGTAACAGTGGAAGCCCTTGCCAAATGCCAAGCAGATCCCCCAGGAAATTTAATTAGATTCTTCATTGTGCTTTACACATGGTAAAAAGGTATCCTTAGAGTTTAAGATTGCTATAGCCTAACCACCCTACAGTTTTGTCATTTAGGAAAGGGTTAAATAATAGGGCTGCTTTAAGACTAAACCTCCTAAGTAGTAGGTTGTCTCAACAATTGAGCTGTGATCAAAATCAAAACTAGAAGGACTAGCTTTCTCTGGCACATCATAGCATTGTGTATGATTTCGACTCTTCTACAGTGTTAAATTGCCCTGTAGAATCCCTTATGACAGTGAAGTTACTGTAGCAACTGATGTGATATACCCTGGTATCATCAAACGAGTCTGGGAGAATAATCGAAGCATTTTTGGAGGAACTACCTCTGGACAGTCTAACAGACGCACATGTTTGTGTTTTTAACCAGGTATTTCCGCCAAATGGTTTCACTTCCCAAGGCCAGCTGTTTTAGCCAATGTATAAAGTACAATTTCTTGACATGTTGACCTCCTTTTTTGTCTTTAAATTTTGCAGCATTATATTAATTAGTTTGTGTACCTGGGAAACAGAAAGATATATTATAAAGGTTATAGGATACAGTGTACGACACTCATACATTTTAAAGCTTCACAATGGCCACATCCTGGAAAAGGTAATATATTAAGTTTCTTTGTAACAAAAATAGAATTGCATCAGATTCATTGCTTTTCAAATTTGTAACATGTAATTTATGACTGTGATTCAGCCAGATATGAAGCAAGAACATGTAGACTTGAATCAACAAAAGGCCATTTTGTATGATTAGGAAAACTTCCTATGAGTTAGCCCATTTCTAAAACAGAATTCATCATGTAATTCTAAATTAACCAAAATTATGGCCATCTTGGCATCCATATTGGCTTTAGAATTGTTTCCGGGTGGTTATAAATATCCATTATAATTGATTATGCGAAATGCATATTCAATGTATAATACACATGCATATTGAAAAGAATAATTTTGTTTGAAAATACCTTAATCTACGGATCGAAGGGCTTTTCGCAAAATTCTCAGGATTATGAAAATACAATTTGAGCTTAAAATTTGTTTAGAATACTATCCAAAACTTATTTCCCCTACTTTTCTGTGCTACAATAGGTCAATATTTATTAAATACATGTACATTCTTAAAGATTCATATTAGCATAATATAATTATTATATGCGTCCAGAAAAAAATCTTATTTAAAAAAAAAACAACACCTTTTTGTTACTATAAATAGACATTCTGGTGGCCATTTTGGATTTTTATGGATCAAAAACATTCAATAAACATCATTAAGATATGTATGGAGATGATATATGCATATATTTGCCAATTAAAAACCATTTGGAATGAATCAATGCCCTAAAAGGAATGCATCGAAACGCTTTTCGCAAAATTCTCAGGACATGAAAATGCAATTTAAGCTTAAAAATCCATTCAAATACTATCCAAAACTTATTTTTTCTAATCGCTAAGTTCAAATTGATCAATATTTATTAAATACGTGCATAGAAATTGATATCAACATGCATGCGTCCCAGAAAAAAAAAACTTATTACAAAAATACCCTTTTGTTACTAAAAATAGACATTCTGGCGGCCATCTTGGATTATTATGGATCAAAAACTTTCACAAAACATCTTTAAAATATGTATGGGGATGAATTGTGCATATATTTGCCAATTAAAAACCATTTGTAATGAATCAATGCTTTAAAAGAAATGCCTAGTAATATTTCCATTTTGGCTTAAAATCCAAGGGCAGACAACTTTGACCTCAATTTTCCCCCCTTATATCTAGGCGGATGCGCGTCAGACAAGCATTTCCGAACTCCTGAGACAATTTCCTAGTTTATATTTATTAAATACATGCATAAAAATTCATATCAGCGTATATGCATCCCAGAAAAAATCTTATTTATGAAAAAAACACCTTTTTGTTACTAAAAATAGACATTCTGGCGGCCATCTTGGATTTTTGTGGAACAAAAACATTCATTAAACATCGTGAAAATATGTATGGAGATGATATGTGCATATATTTACCAATTTTAAACCATTTGTAATGAATCAATGCCTTAAAAGAAATGCCTAGTAAGATTTCCATTTTTGGCTTAAAATCCAAGGGCAGACAACTTTAACCTCAATTTTCTCCCCTTATATCTAGGCGGATGCGCGTCAGACGCGCATTTCCGAACTCCTGAGCCAATTTGCTACAAGAATCAGTCTTAAAGTTGTATGGTGCTTTTACCGCAATTAAACCTCGCCTACCTCCTAGACTAATATGAAATAGGACATGCTCTAAACCGTATGCTTTTTCACATATGCTAGCATAAGGCCCATTATCTAGGGTTTATCTGGGGTTTACACGGTATGTTTTAGCACATGTGAAAAAACACATGTGAAAAAGCACACCGTGTAAACCCCCCATTAGATGTTGTTGTTTGGGAAAGGGTTAATATATATACTGAGAGGCAAAAATAAGTATACACCCTAGTTCTTCCACGTATTCTAAGAAAACGATGTATAGATTATTACGATTTTTAAACGCCACTGATGAAGGTCGTTTGTTTATGTACACTTCTTCGCCTACCCGTCTATCTGTCCTCCCTTCCGTTGCGAAGGTTTTTTCCTATCATACAGCGGCATCGAAAATGGGTTTTAAGAAATAAATTAACACAATAATTCACGTTGACACAAACCCTACATTTATGAACGGATTTGGATAAAATATTCGCAGAAAGAGGCTAGTTACCTAGAACCATGCGTATATTGTTAGTGCTTTCCATATTATGATGCGTCATGGCAAAAGGGGGCTTGATGCAAAGAAGTTATCTGACATAACTCCTTCTATTTATAGACGGATTTTGATAAAATTTGCACAGGATGTTCCTATGCTACATGAATAAGTGCATATTGTGTCACGTTTCTTTTGTATTACGCTGTGTCATAGAAAAATGGGTCTTAATGGCAAAAATGGGTATGTTGATCGTTTTCTACCAGCCACCGAAAATTGTGTTATGATGTTAGAGAAAATTTAACGTTGTGATTTGTTGTGATAATTGATAAAGAATTCCAATAAGGATTAACAGTAATATTTGATGCTCCACTAAGTCGCACGTGCAAAATTTGCAAGATCGGCATGTAGCAAGAGTACAGGTAATCAAGCAATTTCAGGTAAAATTTAACAAGACTGCATTATTGGTTTATAAATAGGAATAAATAGTGCAAAATTCTGAGTCGATATGATGGAAATTAAGAGAGATATCGAAAATCAAAAAGTGTATACTTTCTTTTGCCTCTCAGTATATTTTGTCGTCTGCAACTCTTTTCAAATTTTATCACCCCAAGATTTCGCAGTTTGGTTAATTGTTGATAATCATAAACCTAAGTGCAATAAAACACTGGATGCTCACAGAGGATGTGGTAATAGTGGTGGGAAATCGATGTGTAGGTGTTGCATCCAACACAATATGACATACTGTTAAAAGTGTTGTAAAACTACATTCTTTCAGTCAGATTCTGCTTAGAATCTGCAAAACAGAACTCTTGAATAAATAGAAAAGGCTTAGCATCTGAAATTGAACAGCAACCTGAACAAAAGGAGCTTGTAATTCTGCTGTTTTAGATCAGTAAGTGCTTGGGGTGAGCTTTTGTGATCTCTTATCATCTGTTTGCCTGTAAACAATACTATCGGGTTATTCTTGTCTCAAATTCTGAATTATTGATCACAAATATTCAAAGTTCCAAAATATCATGGTATCATCCTCATGGCGACTTTCAGGACCTTCAGTCCTTTGATTTCTATTGGGGTCGCCAGAACCCGGTCTTGTTTCAGAGATGGTTGAAAAGTTACAGTGAATGGGAAAGTTTCTCTGCGAATACTATTTACACATTAGTCTAGTCTACAAGCTTGTCGATTAGCTCAAACCCTGTCTATGTCGAATGAAAAAAATTGCTCCGTTAACAAAAATAGAACCCAAAAAGCGGCCATACATCAAAATTTGTTCAAAACAAATATTAATCCTTTTGAACAATTTGCACAATGATTGAGATATTTCGTGGTTATAAGAGCAGAAACAAGATCTGACCAAATTTTGCTGAAATTACGACAAAGTTCGGACCAAAATTGGCACTTCCAGAGCAAAAGAAAGGATTCAATGTCATTTTACATTAAGTCGTACCTTTCTGCAAAATTAACATTATTCATATATTCGAAATTCAACACTAACATACGTACATAAAATTGCATCTTAACCCTTCCTGAACCAGACCTGTTTTGACGTCCCTAAAAGAAAAGGTGAGAAAAAACATTGAGACAAAAGAGGAATATGAGGACTATCAGTTTATTCCCCTTTTCTCAATATGTTCCATGTTATTTTGTACATAAATCCAATCTTCATTTTTTAAAAGTTACCTTAAACCTTTACCACACAGTGACGCCTTTTGACGCCATACAAAATTTAGGCTTTGGAAAACATTGTGGAAAATGAAGAAATTGCTTGTGACAAGCAATTTCTTCATTTCCCACAATATTTTCTAAACAACAACAACAACACCAACAACACCAACAACCCGTAAAATTCCATGCACATGTAATTGTCGTCTGCAACATCTTTAGCTTTGAAATGGTAATGGGTTAAACATTTTCGGAAATTGAACCATGCATCTTTTCCATAAACAATAATAAATCAATAAGGCACCCTTTCGTTAACAGCAAAGTTTTAGACTGGTCCAATTTTTTAAAGGAATTTGCGCGACAATACTTATCATTTCATTTATAAAATCTACACGTAAAAACAAAACAATCTTTTAAAAAGGAACAGGTAAAAATACTGCTTATCAGCATTTTTCTCTTTTCCTATAAGGTATTCTTATCTAAATGCATATTCAGTAGGGTCATCAAAAGTAGCCAATGTTTGGGAAAGGATTAATTAATATAAAAAGGATACCTTTTTCCAAGAATCACAAATACTGGTAACTCACTTCAATGCCTAAACTCCAATGGCAAAGTGTATAAAGAAGAACCAAGGATTGACTCTTTCCCAAAGCATGCAAAATCTAGATCGTTCCAATTTGGCAGATTTTGTTGACACCAAAATGTTGATGAAGATATGATTTGTGTACAATATAGAAAAGAAAACATTGATGCAACAGGAGAAAATGTTGATTATCAGCATTTTATTCTTTTGTCTCAACGTATTTCAAAGCCATATCTATCATGGGTGTCATACCAGGTATTGTTTGGGAAACATAACCCATTTTTTTCGGAATACGTTTAACCTTTTTACACTGACGGGCATTTGGAAAAAAGCGAAAGCATTTCATGAACATTGTTGAAGATCAAATTTTATAAGAGTTTCTTACGATTCGTTCATTCTAGACCATAAATATTTCTAAACAGATAAATGGTGGGGAGAAAATGAGACATAGTTCTGAAAGAATGGTTAAGAAGGAAATTCTTGGCTGTCTACATTTACAACCTTTTCCCAAAAAGTAACATCTTTTGACGCCCCGCAAGATTATGGCTTGGAAAAACACTATGGAAAATGAAAAAAATGCCTGGAACAAGCAATTCTTTCATTATCCACACAGTTTTTTTCCACTAAAATATCGCCCCCCACCCCCCCCCCCCCCCAAAAAAAAAAACAATGTTAAATTTCATTCACTACAAATTGTCGTCTGTAGCATCTTTGAATTTGGACAAGTCTAGATTTTTCCGTCTGGTAAGGGGTGAATCCTACTTTTTTCTTACCCCCAGATATATTAGTTTACGTTATCAATCTACGCCCGGAATTGAGAATAACAAGCAATGTACATGATGCACAAAATAATTAATATTAAGGAAGACTTGCTGTAGAATATTTAAGAACATAAGATTTTATCACCAAATCTTTTACAAAACTTATAAATTGCAGCTAACTTTTGAATTTACAAAAATAATTTCGCGAAAAACAATTCGTTTATTTTATAAACGTTACGATAATTCCTGGCATTATCCGGGTCATGTTTTGCACACGACACAATTCGGAGATGTTTGATACATACCATGCTGTGCAGGTCGTAAAAATATCACCTTTCGGAAACCATCCTAATCAAAGTCGCTTTCCCAGATATTTTTTCGGCTCTAACGAATGGCGATTTGCAAGATTCGTTGTCGAATAAAAGTCTCCTAATTTTCTAGCTCTTTACGACTCAAGATATAAATGAGCCAGGATCTGGAAAACGTCCCTTAAGGCTTTTGAGCCCAACATAGATCCAGATCAGCCTGTGCATACGCACAGTCTGATCAGGATCCATGTTGCTCTCTAATAGCTTCTTCGTGACATGTAGTAACTTAAAGAGAGCAGCATTTGTGCATATTGGACTCCATTTGACAACAGGCTGATCTTGAAACTCAATTTTGAAAAATGCTATAAGGGACGTTTTTCCAGATCCAGGCTCAAATATAATAAGCCAGGATCTGGTAAAACGTCCCTTACAGCACTTGAGGCAGCTATGTTTCAAGATCAGCATGTTCCTAAGAGCAGTATGATCAGGGGCAATGCTGCTCTCTTGCAGTTGCTATGTACAAGTCACGAAGAAGCTCTTTGAGGACAGCATGGATCCTGATCAGACTGTGCGTATACACAGACTGATCTGGAACCGGGTTGTTGTCAAATGCCATAAAGGAAGTTTTCCAGATCTCGGCTCAAATGTACGCATAAAACTTAATTCCAAAGTTAAAATGACCCAGTAAAATGTTGGGACATACGAAGAAATTGCTGATTATAGACATTTTCTCCCTTCGTCTCTATATTTTCCGAGCCATAATAGATCTACTGAATACCTTTGTATTCATCATCGTGCCGTCTGCATTAGCTTTGGAATTGAGGCGGTCTAATGATACGTCGTTTGGTAAAAGATTCAAATCCATTTGAAAGATTTAAGTGGCAAGGGACCTTACTAGCGATACATAGGTAAGAAAATCCGTGTGTACCAATGCATAAAAACTGATCAAAAATGCAAGTTATGCACGTCAATTAATATCAAGATTGAAAACGAAATACTGTATCATCTTTTAAATCACTGTACACTTCCCCAAATAAGACCTGGTTTGACGTCCATAAAAGAAATAACACAAGAAAACTTTAAAGGCAAAAGAAGAAAATGCTGATAATCAGCATTTTCTCCTTTTCTCTTGATATTTTCTGTGATATGTCGTTAGGAATTCAACCGTTGCCAGCATGTAGTTTGCCTTATGTAGTTCCCTTTTTAAATTAAAAAAATAGATTTATTGTCATTTAGAAAAGTGTTCACGCGCGAGATATGTACAGATTGTCATTTAAAATGCATTACAGAAATGTGTCTATATCAAAGAATGTTATCACTGATTTAATGTGGTAAATCAACTTTTTCTAAATTTTCAATAGTTACTTTCTCTGCCTGATATCTATAAAAAGGTGGGTAATCACGTGACTCAAAATTTCAGAAAATCATCAATATTTTTGTTAATGTTTATAACCAAATTGAATTTGGTCAGAAGCAGAGAAGGTGAGAAAATGTCAGGAATAAGTTGGACGTGGTGGATTTTTAAAACATCAACTGATAGAAAAGTAACCAATGATCAACCAAATTTTGGTTGATCTTTAATGTTTCTTATCAGCTGATTTCGTAAAAAGCCACGACGTCCATCTAATGCGTGACGTCTGTCAACCTTCTTTGCTTCAACCCAAATTCATAATCATTGATGATTTTCTGAAATTCTGAGTCACGTGATTAACCACCGTGTATAATGCGCACATTAATTCCCCCCTCTATGCCGATTCAGTTGTCTGCAAAAGATTTGAATTAAGAACTTATTTTTGGTCTTATCTTTAGGCCTGTACAGTTGGGAAAGTGTAAGTTCATGTGTTAGACTAAAAAAAAATCTTTTGCAAACAAAACAAAGGTACGGACTGGTCTTTCACAATTTGAAAGCTTCTGCACACGACAAAATTGATGTTGAAAAAACAGTCCTGATTAGTGCACAATATGGCGAAGAAATACCTAGGCGAAAGGAGAATACGCTGATTTTCGATTTATCAAAAGCATTTTAACCCATTTTAACCACACTTTGACGCCTTTTGACATACTAGAAGAAAATTGATTGGGAAACATTGTGGAAAAAAGAAAATTTGTGACAACTAATTCCTTCGTTTCCCACAATGTTTTCTACCAAAATGAAAAAAAATAATAATTCAATTTCCGTTCACTCGAAATTGTCGTCTGCGTCATTTTTGACTTTGCATAAGATTGTGCCGTTTGGTATTTGGTTAACATCTAGATCACTTCGTCTTTGTGTTTAACAGCGTTAAATTCTTACACTCTTTCCCAAGCTACAAGATTAAAGGCAATCATAGTTAAAATAAAGTTAACCCATTCACACATTTGCACATTCCCATTCGCACGTTTTGGCGCCAAATAAGATAAAGGTTTTGGAAAACATTGTGGAAAATAAAAACAACGCTTCGGAAAAGCAATTTCTTCATTTTCCACAATGTTTCATATTTAGAAAGTCTTAAAATGTTAGATGTCATTCTCTTGAAATCTCCATCTGAAACATCTTTGAATTTGAGCAAGGCTAGATTTTTGCCGTCTAGTGGTGGTTTAATGGCAACAAAATAACGATACTAACGGCATTGATCCCTGGTCAGATTTCGTCAAGGTCAGTGTGGCTAATGACCGGTCAGTTCTATCTTAAGGTAGAATATCCGCAATATGGCAATTTTGAGATTCATAAAACATAGGATTTTTTTTCGAGCGGCGTCGTTACGTATTCGAACTTATTCGGGCGCGGTCGTAAACATTCGGCGGTGGAAGTTTCCACCGCCGAATATTTTCGACTTCGCCCGAATAACTACGACGTCGCGCGAATCTCATTAGTAATTTAGGGGTGGATTACTTTAAATGAAACGTGAAGATTGTAAGTGATACACAGTATTATCTTGTGCTATCTTGAATCAGTGAACGTGCTAGATATATACTAGGACAAAAAAGATACGCAACCCCAATTTTTCATAATATTTTCGACGAGATATGTTTTTAATGGCTGTTGAGTACATTTTTAATATACCTGCATCCATACGCATAAATACAGTGCCATTTTCTTCAGATGTCGTACATTCATCACGTGATACATGGTAAATTGTTAAAAACTGTTTATCCGCTGCCGTGTTTTCTAGATGACTACTATCAAAACAAATTTTCATCAAACACAAGCTAGAACATAGACAAAGAAGACGCCAAAACGTTCACACCCTTTTCACTACGCTACGCATATTAAGGCTAGGCCAAAACCAGCGCGTAGCTGCAGTACAGATGTTGTTAGTGGAAAAGGTTCAAAATGTTGTCGTAAGACATTGATGGGGCAAAAAAATCGACACATTTTTTACTGTATACGTTGTTGGCTCTCAATTGGATCATAACCAATTGAGCATGAGGCGGATGTGCAAGGAGTATGACGTCAAGGCAGGACCGAATAATCACGTTAACCCCACCTACGGGATAGGTTTAAGACTGCAACGGAGACCGCTAATAACTCGTATGGACTTCACAACATTCGAATATCGGACCAAATTGAACGAAACAGATTGTTTTTTTTCGACCTCCGTCCAATTTTTTTGTCGTATTGTGTTGACGCTCGGTTTAAACTGGGTGTTTTCTTACTAATTAAATTGACTACCAACAAGATTTTGTGAACTTTGCAAGGTGAAATGTTATTGCTTTAAATGTATTAAGTTTTCTTAAATCTGATTTGATGTCTTTGCGTAAGAAGGAATTGAAAATGAAGTTGCGTTTCTTTTTTGTTTCAGTATATTATAGCTGATTAGCCAGATTTTCCTTGCCTCGTAAATTTCTTATTTACGGGAGTAAATCACTGAATTTCTAGATTAGACCTTTAACTCTTTTTTTTTGAGAATTAGACCAAGGTTTTGAAAGTACATGAATTATTATTAAAATATGAAGGAAAAAAGAAACTGCTGATAGTCAGCATTTGACTTTTATTTACAATACATTTTTTTTAACACTTTCGAATGTATCGGACAGATATGCAAGCGTAAATAGGGAACCATTTTATTAAGTTAAACGTGACGTAATTTCGGACAAAAATAGTATTTCGTAGGTGTTGTTATAATTTCTCGTAACTACGGCTTCATTCACCGGCGGTTTATCAAAACAAAGCCTGGTTTCTGACCCTGTATTTATGTGTTTATGTCTCTAGAAATATCAAGGGAGGTAAATAATCAGAAATAATGTACACAAATTAACCTTCATTGGTCTTAAATATACAGGTTAAGACCAACACAGAGCAACGATTTTCTATGAACCAGATTTTTATATACATTTCTTAATACAAATCATATTATTCTTAACAGACTGACACTAATCTAATCAAAACATAACGGTAAGCCAAGTCCATTTTAACACAAAATTCTTCGTCACTGAAGTTTGCTAATGAAGATAAACTTATTGTCGGTAGCTATTTGTCCGGTACCGGACAATTAGCCATTTATGCTATTCGTCCGGTACCGTAAAATTAGTCATTTAGAGCCATTTAGTCTATTCGTCCGATACCGGATAGTAAGCTATGAGGAATTCATCGACTATTCGTCCGGTACCGAACTATTAGCCATTTATATCATTCGTCCGGTACCTGACGATTAGCAGAATATACTTCCACTGAGTGGCATCTAAGTCTATTCCAGGATATCTAAATAGGGCATACTGAGAGAGAATTAACGCCGAAATACTTTCTAAATGCCAGCCCTCTTCAGTCTCAGTCCACAGTTTTCCCCTCTGTACTGCGTTGTCGGCTGTCAAAAATTGTATTCTATCAAAATACTATTCTGCAATAGAAGAAACATGTTCTTTGTCATGTATCATGTAAAACTATCTACAAAATCATACTAGTATCCTATAAAATGGAAAAATGTGAAGCATTATGGATGTGCGGCCGAAAATGGTCAATTTTGTGCTCGACAATAGGAGCGGCACAGGTCAAATTGGAAATGATGGAACCCAAATAACTTGCTTTCTGTACAGCAAAAGCTATAAAAAGTCAGCCAATGCAATCAAAAATACCATGTTTCCTGCTACTATTTCCACTATCTTGGCCCATATTTATACCATTCAAAAATACCCTGAATTAGCGTCAAAAGTAAGCATTCCACCACTTGCAATTCTAGGCACACGAAAACTGATGACAATCTCTGAGAGCTAGCATACTGTTTGGCGAATTTGAAAAGGGGTGTCTATTTCACAATTTGGGGCTAATTGAAGGAAAAGTAGCTATCCTTACCTTCAAAATGGCTTTTAAAATCGACATTTTCCTAATATTTCATTATTTGATCATGGCAAAAGCGATTATTCTAGGAAAACCGTAGACTGGTACCTAAATGCATACAACTAGCGTTTATCACTGTGTTGTAAGCTGTCCGTTAGATTTGTGTAATTTATACGGAAGTTTTGAGTAGTCAATCAAAGATGGCGTCCGTGGAAAATCGTTAGAGGTGGGTGTCTTAGTTTTTCGTCGATAATTTTCTTAAATGGCCGTATCTTGTCTTGATACTGATATCATTGTACAGGAGAAATGTATACCTACTAACGGTGCTATATAGCCAAATACCAGTGTTGTCCTATCGTACTCAGTCGTTGTGCAAAGACAGCCCAACACGGCAAACTTTTTTCGAAGCGAGAAAGTTGGCCTTTTAAGGATGATTACATGGTACACAGTGACCTAGAGAACAAACTATTGCTCTAACTTGGATGTTTTTAACACTCTCTTTTGTATGGTTACCGTTATTGTACACAAAAATGTCCAGAATGACCACAAACGCTGTGTTTACTAAATGGCCAAGCAACGGTGTAGTCCCAGTGAAAATATGCAGACACAACGGTGCAGTTTCTGTGTTTTATGTACGGTGTAGTTATTATTCTCACAACAAGTTGTGAACGGTGTAGACTTAGTATGTTGTATAGGGCGAACTAGCTCTAACAGCTAGCAGATCATCTGCACATCTGATTTATCTCCCTCAAATACATTGGTCTTAAAAACCTCAGTTCTTTCCCTTGATAAAAACGCCGCCATCCTCAAAGTAAACGAAAACAAAAGTTAAGAAATATGCCGTTTTCTCTTTTTCTTCATTCACATAAGCCTGAAACAGTTCAATGTATGTTTAATTTAATTTTCGGAAGACATTTTTTGTTATTTGTAATTGAAAAAAAACATCTGACGGACATGATAATCACAACGAATACCATCAAAAAATATTAAACAAGTCCTACGATAACAGTCATTTTAGAGCCATGTTTAGTGACTTACCCTAAGATGTGGGCGCAATGGCCAGTTTCTTGTTCATCCGTTTATTTGATTTGTAGATTCGAAATTTCGGCTCTGGCTTTGAATTGAATTTTTCTTTGAAACTGTTTAAATTGGTTATTACAATCAATCCTTGTTACTAATGAAATGATTTCAACTCAAGGAGTATGATAATTATTGATCGAAGTGAATCTATTTTTCAAATGGACCCCTCATTGAAAAGTCTGATTTTACCAAAAATAAAGGATTCCATTAACAAAACATAAATTATAAATAACAAAACATAAATTATAAATGTGTTTCATAAAAATTTGGGCCTTTTTTCATCTTGTTCGACTTAAAGTAATTAAGTCTTGAAAATAGAATTACGGAACTGCAAAATTCATTTTGGAATTTTCATACCTAATTAAGCTCCTCTTCATGACTGACAATTTTCTGAACAAGATTTTTTTGGGCCCACTCATAAAATGTAACCATTTGAACCAATTAAAAAGACACTATTCTATTCGCCAAAACCGTCTGACTATTGGAGTATAACGCATTGAAGTACTTCCAAGAGAGTAGAACTTACATCCATAAATAAATGAAATGCAATGTTTTCCATCGGGAACCGACCTTCCTTGACCAAGATAAACAATTACCAAGTTGATCAACGCTTCTCAATGACTTAATCACATCTCGGAACAAACTGTTCATTTCAGCCATTGTTTTCATGTCTCGTGGGGAAAGAGAAAAGTCCCTATCCGTATCATCTGTTTCAGCACGTCCAGTGGAAATATCAGGAATTAAGGTCGGAGCTTTTTGAACGACTTTATGGGGTGTTGAACTTCGTATTTTTTTATGTACTGGACAGTCCAACTCATGCATACAAAATCGTGGATATCATCGATAGAAAGATTGTTAACCCCAAAATCTTTTTTTCTACGTTGATGAGGTCTATCTTGTGTATTCTATGCTCGCAAATGGGGATGATGTCCTATTCTGACTTCTTGATAATATTCAGAATTATACTACAGTTCAGAGTTTTCAAACCTGTTTGACCTGTCTGATCATTGATCTCCCTCCTGTGCACTTTAAATATCTAGCTGGAATGGTCCTGTTCCGAATGCTTCACAAACTTTTCGAAACTTCCTTCGAAATAATGTTATTAACAAGTGAACAACATGGAACTGAAAATAAAAGAAAAAAATAAAACAGACGCCGGCAGATTCTTGGTACTTTCTACTATTTGACCCTTACGGAATTGCTTTGACAAATAGTAAAGAAACTAGATTCTTTCTATATTCTGATTAAAGTATATTTTGTAGACATATTGTCACCTTCTTTGCTGCAAAGCAGCTACAAGTCAGTCACATACTAACATAATTGTTGAAGAATTTCGGTAGTAATTGTGAAACATGATTCTCAGCCCTGAAAACGTTATCATTAAATATTACTATATTATCAAGTCTACACCGTTCACAATTGCATTGTGTCTACACCGTTCACAATTTGTTATGAAAATATAACCACACCGTACATAAAACACAGAAACTGCACCGTTGTGTCTGCATATTTTCACTGTGACTACACCGTTGTTTGGCCATTTAGTAAGCACGGTGTTTGTGGACATTCTGGACATTTTTGTGTAAAATAACGGTAACCACAGAAAAGACCATGTTAAAAACATCCAAGTTAGAGCAATAGTTTGTTCCCTAGTTCGCTGTGTATTATGTAATCATCCTTAAAAGGGCAACTTTCTCGCTTCGAAAAAAGTTTTCCGTATTGGGCTGTCTTTGCACAACGACTGAGTACGATAGGACAACACTGGTACTTTGATATAATATCGAACCGTTGATAGGTATACATTTTCCCTTTATAATGATATCAGTATCAAGGCAAGGCACGACAGTTTAAGAAATTTATCAATGAAAAACTATGACACCTACCTCTCATGCTTTATCGTTGTCGCCATCTTTGAATGACTGCACAAACCTAACGGACAACTTACAACACAGTGTTTATGACGTGATACATGTAAAACCAGTTTTCGTTCTCGAAATAACCTGATTGCAGAATTTATATATATAGACTGATTAGAGCTATATTTATTTTTTTTTAAATTCAATAATTTTGAGACGAGTAATAAGTTTGATTTGGTAATAAGTGTAGTCTTTATAGCAATTTTCTGCTCGCTACTTCTTTGGTGACAGAATTTGCATTTAGACTCAATTAGTAGTGATTTGCCAAATTGGGCAAACACATTTACTTCCCTTAGACCTAGATCTAAGGGAAGTAAATATGTTTGCTCATTCTTTGACATGGAAGATGCGGTTGAATAATTACGATCAAGTAGACCTGTGATTGGACAATGTTATTACTGGAATTGAACATGGTTTATTCATTTGTGACTGATTACATTCAAGGAATGAATGCAATTTTATTTTTTTCATGCAGGTAGGAAAATAAAATCTAATCACATTTTATGAATCCGCGAAGCGGTTCATACAAAAGTGTGATTAGATTTTATTTTTCATACCTGCATGAAAAATAACATTGCATTCATTCCTTATAATTTAATATTCTGGGATTGAACAAAACACGATTTTTAACCCCATTTTGAGGTAAAAACAAAAAAATCCTTCTTATTTCCCATCTTATCCGAGCCTTTACATTGCGTATGAATACATGTTCTTTTGTGTATTTAGAAAAAAAGTGGCCGCCATTTTGTTTGAATTTTGAAGCGAGCACAAAATCAAGCATAAAATTGGGCTTTGAATCGTCAAATGAGACCATGATAAAAGGTATAAAACGAAATGAGTACAATTAAAATGTTCTAGTCTAAAATCATTCCAAATGACCAGTCTAAACAATGGAGATTACTGCAAAGTAGTAAGGCGATCTGACAGAAAGAAAAGAAAACAAACAAACATAAAAGAAGAAACAACCAGACCAAACTAATGAATTGCAGGTGTTTTAGGCACGGAGGATAATCGCCATTGATCGGATCAATCTTTATCGTACTCTGTAACGTGTCTTTGGGTTGCTTTGACCAGAAGGGAAAAATTACAGTCTGTGTCGAGTGACTTGAATATGTGTCAAGGTACAATTTCAACGTCTTAAGCAGTAAGATCTCATGTTCCCGTCAATTGATAATGGATGAAAATCATGAAAGAATAAGGGTAGTTCTCTGTTGATTGTTCATGTTTATCTTTTTTGCAGATATATCTGATTTGTAATGCATTTCTGAATTTATACAGTGGGCAGGTCCCGACAGCGAGTTCAACTCTCATATCTGTGAATTTTTCTAGATAGCTGTTACATTAAGCAAAATCTCTTCTATATACAGGGTTTCACTTTTAGACTTTAAGGAAAGTTGGTGGTGTGTTTAACAGGAAAATAGTCTCGTCATTTTTTTTTCTTTGAGATATGATTTTTTAACCAATCAGAACTCTCGGATTTAAACTAAATCAACTAATATTAAATTATTCTATTTTCAAGTTAAAAGAAAAAAATCAATGATTTTGAATCATTTTGGCAATTTCTGGGCCATTTTAAAAGATGGGTATTATACTCTGAAATGCTTCTGAGAAGAGCTCCGCAGTTAGGGTGATCTTAAAATGGGATCAAAGGTCATGCCATACTAAAATTCATTTTTCGGGTGTATAGATGGATGTTCTAGAAGTTAAGGTAGGTCGGATCATTGCTGCAAACTCATGGACCAAGCTATAAGCAAATATGCTAAAATGGTCGTCAATGCAAAATCAATTAGTTCATATCGACCAAAAAGGAATGTTTTGTAAACAAATTTCAAAGTACTGAAGTTACTGAAAACTTTGCACCTTTTATTTACAAATATCAATAGTCCAGAAAAAGCAGACATGGATGAAAAATTGGAAACCAAGCTTAACCAAACGAGCTTATCACGCATGTTAACGATCCGTTATTCAAAAAGAAAATATACATTGATAATGATGTGACTAATAAAAATGGTACATTGAATACCAAAAATCAAGTCTGGTTGGATGACGAGGGTAAAATAAACAAATCAATTTTTTTATAGTCAATTAAATGAATTTAGAAAAAGTTAAAACGACAATTCTAGAAATAATATGGTTAATGGAAGAAGTCAATCAAAAACTCTAACAAGAAATGAAAGACTACAATATTAATGGCAACAAACATTTGAACTAGAGAATTTAAAACTAAAAAATGCCAAAGAGTATTGGAAACCTTTAAAATGATGTCAAAATAAACATTCCGTTAGCAAAGTTAGTAAGTAAATTTTTCGAAATATTTTAAAGCTATAAATAACCATGGCTCAGTGTTTTCCAGACATTTTGATATTTAATGAACGATATTGACTGCTTGGCATCTAACATAACCAACAAAGAGATAAAAAACAGAATAAAGTTAACCCTCATCCTACCAACTGGGGTCAATCTGACCCCACGCGTCATTTTTTGCGTGTCATATATTTACCGCAAGCACCCTGGTTTCCAAATTTTAGGAGTTTGTTGGTCTACCACAACCTTCTTCATGTCAAGCATCATTTTCAGAATTTAGCGAAATTTGAGTTTGTAATACTGATATTTTTGCTGGGGTCCGTTTGGACCCCACTGTAATTACTCTTTATTACAACTATTTAAACTTATTTAAACTTTCTGTTAAAAAAATCTCCATCTAAAAAACCACTGAACGCATTTCAACCAAACTTCACAGGAATAATCCTTGGGCAACCCTCTCTGGGATTCCTTCAAGGAATTTTGATTTGATAAAAAATATCCGACTTATCTGCCCTTGATTGTCCAAAATTGCGGTTTAGACTAATTTTTTACTATTTTTACTCTCACATCAACAAATCCTGACTAATCAAAACAATACTTGAACAGAATGTTGGTGACTATAATATCTTTGCTGAGTGCAATTTTCAGCTTGATTGAAATCTTAGATCATGAGTTATTTGCCCTTGAATTTTATGCAAAAATTGCATAAAATAGTAAAATAAATACAGGCCTATGGAGCGATTCAAGCCCTTTAGGCCTTCTAGTTTTTCATTTCCGTATGTTTTTGTGCTATTATCATTTATTAGTAACCAATATAACATTTAACCAAAGAATATGTCTTTTGTGAAGCATATTTTTGTCATGAAATTCAAAATTGCGTGTGGGGTCCAAATGGACCCCAGTTGGTAGGATGTGTATGTAAAATATGTTGGTAGGATGAGGGTTAAACATTGGTCCTTATGAAAATTTACTCACTTCAATCAAGCTGAATTAAATATTATCATTATTTTTCTTCAAATTCTTTGAAATACAAGTCAAATACAGAAACAAGAATAAGAAGAACAAATTTTGGTTGATTAGACCTGAACATCGCATTTCATCGTCTGCATTTGCCTTTTCTTCGTCCCTTTCCCAAAGTCTAATACTTCTGAGCGTCAAAGTTTGATCTAAGGGTTAATCGTGCTTTGGTTAGATCAGGTAATTACGATGTTTCGAGCCATAGACATGCTAAAATGACAGTGAGCATAATATCACTCTTTTAAATAGCCAATCTATTTATAATTTGTATATTTTCATAAACATTACATTTCGTGACGGAGCACAATAATGACTAAAATTAGTCGCCTCTCCCGGCGGAAATTTTGTCTATAAAGATGTTTGTGTAACAATAATAAGATAAGAGTTTTGTTACGAGTCTTTGTTTGAGATTTGTCTTAAACAATACATCTATTCGGTGTTTTTACTTTGTCCATTGATAACTCAGCCACTGATATACAGCAAGACCTTGATATTTTTTCCCGGGAGCGCGACAGATCATCGGCAGACAAATCAGTGTCATGAAATGTCATGGACCCTTTTTCCCAAACGACTAATTTTCAGACTGCTTTAATTTGAATGCTGCTTAAGAATGCACAATTGATGTTTATGAAACTAGAAATTGTAAGCATAATACATGTAAGATCTAGTATAGCAATCATTGATGCAAATGAAGAACATTTTAAACATAAGTATTTCCTCCTTATGCTTCACCAATTTCCATCCAAAGAAGGTCTTGTTTCGGAAAGGGTTAATTACATGTATAACAAAAGCTTGGCGCCACTCCGAGCCACCCTCTTTGTGTTTAAGTAACCACGTCTAGCTTGTACAATAACAAAATGAAAACTTTTGTCTAGTAATTTCCTTTAAAACAATGTGTCTTTTCAAACTTTTAAAACTTATTGTCACATACAAATAGAGTTTTATCCTTTTATCATTCCTCATGACAAAAGAAACAATGTAGCAAAGGGGTCAAATATGTTTTGACTTCAGCATTTTTTCTTTTTTTTTTTTTCTTTTAAGCAATTTTACAAATTTAAATTCTTCACTATTTCATTTTTATTTACATCATATTTGTGTTCTAGAAAAAGCTTTCTATGTTTAGTTTTGATTATTATTGTGTCTTACGGGAAAGGTTTAAAATACAGGTCAGACCCCTTTGGCTTTAGGAAAAGGAAGAGCTCAATCGACTGGTTTTTTAACCCTTGCCAACACGGGCTCTGGTGTGATGGTACTCAGTAGACGTTAATGGTATTTTCTCAGTTTTCTAAATATCCTAAGTGTTTTACATGTATATGTTGTGCCGATTTCAAGATTATTGCCTAAATTAGAAATTGGGTATGCCCAATTTCGAAATTGGGCACGGAACTTTGCCCATTTTCGAAATTGGCCATCCATTTTCGAAATTATGATTCAGTAAGTTCCGTGTGTCATGCAGAACTATTTCTGTCGATCTTTTTCGATGATTTATTGATAATTGAATCATACAAACGCCCGAAATGTTAATATTATTTACGGTTTACTGCGAAACTGCCATGCAGAACTATTTCTGTCGATTTATTTTCGTGTTTTCCTCAGTGATTTATTGATAATGAATCAAACGACGTCCGAACTGATTATTTTTGCCCATTTGTAAGGTTTACTCTGATTTTTTACACTTCCTACGTACTCGTTGCTGCGGCGGATCAAGGATGTCTGTGATGGGATTCGAATTTACAAATAGAGAGGTTCGTTTGCCCAGTATTGCAGTGGCGTAGGAGGGTTTACAATATTGGGGGGGGGGCAATTGTTAAAGTGAATGGAAAGGTGGGTGTATTATGGGGGCAAAGGGGGCCCTTTTCTAAACTATGGGGGCAGCACCCCCGCCCCCTCTTCCTACGCCTATATATTACACAATTTTGACTGAATTCAATTCGGAATTTCTGCATTGAAATGAAATAATCAGGTTGCAGAGACATTGGCAGATTCAGAGGGGTTCGGGGGTTCGGGGAGGGACGAATCAATCCTAATTATTTTGATTTCATGCAAAAATTCAGTCAGAATTGTGTGATAATAGGAATACGGCAACATTTTATCTGATTTTCTGATAGAATTAGGTCATAGGATAAATGATGTCATCATTACGTTGCGAGGTCGTACTGTAAGGGGAATCATGCATACTTATTAGAATGATTATAATAGTATAACATCAATTTTTCATTCTGTAGTTTTGGCAAGCACGGTGGGAAGGATCTGCTAGTTCGGCTGGGTCGGTTGCTTGTTCTAGCCAGCATGGTGGGAAGGATCGGCTAGTTCGGCTGAGTTGGTCGCTAGTTCTGGCCAGCAGGGTGGGCAGGATTGGTTTGTTTGGCTGGTTTGGTCGCTAGTTCTGGCCAGCACGGTGGGAAGAATCGGCTTGTTCGGCTAGGTCGATTGCTCTTTCTGGCCAGCACTGTGGGAAGGATTGGTTTGTTCGGCTGGGTTGGTCGCTAGTTCTGGCCAGCACGGTGGGAAGGATCTGCTTGTTCGGATGGGTCGGTCGCTTGTTCTGGCCAGCACGGTGGGAAGGATTGGTTTGTTTGGCTGAGTTGGTCGCTAGTTCTGGCCAGCACATGGGAAGAATCGGTTTGTTCGGCAGGGTCGGTCGCTTGTTCTGGCCAGCATAGTGGGAAGAATCCGCTTGTTCGGCTAGGTCAGTCACTAGTTCTGGCCAGCACGGTGGGAAGTATCTGCTTGTTCGGATGGGTCGGTCGCTGATTCTGATCAGCACGGTGGGAAGTATTGGCTTGTTCGGCTGGGTTGGTTGCTAGTTCTGGCCAGCATAGTGGGAAGAATCCACTTGTTCGGCTAGGTCAGTCACTAGTTCTGGCCAGCACGGTGGGAAGGATCTGCTTGTTTGGATGGGTCGGTCGCTTATTCTGGCCAGCACGGTGGGACGTATCGGCTTGTTCGGCAGGGTTGGTTGCTAGTTCTGGCCAGCATGATGGGAAGGATCGGTTTGTTCGGCTGGGTCGGTCGCTTGTTCTGGCCAGCATTGTGGGAAGAATCCGCTTGTTTGGCTAGGTCAGTCGCTAGTTATGGCCAGCACGGTGGGAAGGATCTGCTTGTTCGGATGGGTCGGTGGCTCTTTCTGGCCAGCACGGTGGGAAGGATTGGTTTGTTCGGCTGAGTTGGTTGCTAGTTCTGGCCAGCACATGGGAAGAATCGGTTTGTTCGGCAGGGTCGGTCGCTTGTTCTGGCCAGCATAGTGGGAAGAATCCGCTTGTTCGGCTAGGTCAGTCTCTAGTTCTGGCCAGCACATTGGGAAGGATCTGCTTGTTTGGATGGGTCGGTCCCTTATTCTGGCCAGCACGGTGGGACGTATCGGCTTGTTCGGCTGGGTTGGTTGCTAGTTCTGGCCAGCATGGTGGGAAGGATCGGTTTGTTCGGCTGGGTCGGTCGCTTGTTCTGGCCAGCATAGTGGGAAGAATCCGCTTGTTCGGCTAGGTCAGTCGCTAGTTCTTGTCAGCACGGTGGGAAGGATCTGCTTGTTCGGATGGGTCGGTCGCTTGTTCTGGCCAGCACGGTGGGAAGGATCGGCTTGTTCGGCTGAGTTGGTCGCTAGTTCTAGCCAGCACGATGGGAAGGATAGGTTTGTTCGGCTGGTTTGGTCGCTTGTTCTGGCCAGCATGGTGGGCTCACCATTTTGATTTAGTTATCTTCAAAGTCTAAATGAAATTAGAACATATCAAATTAATTAACATTAAGTATGCAGATCTATGGTAGATCACATATATTTAGCAGATGAAAAGCTTCGTAATAAATCTTGTTTGCTTTAAAAGAACCATTTCTAAAATGCCGATATTTAACTTAGTGAAACCATTTTAATTTCGGTGGTTAGAAAGCCCAAAGCAATGGATCT
The DNA here is from genome assembly GCA_963680895.1 of Fragum sueziense. Lineage (NCBI taxonomy): Eukaryota > Metazoa > Mollusca > Bivalvia > Cardiida > Cardiidae > Fragum > Fragum sueziense. The sequence continues at coordinate 6,212,252 of OY804592.1, forward strand.
AATTCAGGCTCCGAAAAAATATGGAACTGCAAACTTTTGAATAAATAAATGAAATCGGGTGTAGATATTACTTTTATGGCAATATTATCTATAAATTTGATGTCCTGCTGAACGTGTAAACGAATTGATAAAAGCAGAGACATATAATATAATGTTTATCCATGTCTCTGATAAAAGATAAGGTGCGAATTGCTTAGGGTACGAATCAACTTCCGCGCAAACGGAAGAAGAATGTTCCGTATGTTCTGTTCGGTACGGAACTTTAGCTGTTCCGTACCGAACTTTTATTGGACTAAAAACGGCTTAAAATGATTTTGTAAGTGCTAACTGTGATACCTCCCTAAAAACGGATATTTTGAAGATGAGTTCTGCACAGAAAATGGCCCGATATACCATAAAATAATTATAAATAAGCTATTTCGCCGAGTTTCGAAATTAGGCAAATGAGTTCTGCAGGGATTTGCCGATTTTCGAAAATAGGCAAAAACGAAAATCGGCACAATGTATATGCCTTATTTATAAACATCAAGTTTAACACATATTTTGTCACCTGTAGAAGCTTTCAGTTTGGACCAGTTATATGTTTTGTCGTTTCGGGTGAATACAAATGCCCAAATAAGATATTTCGTTAAAAGCCTCCTAGTCCAACAGACAGTAAAGATAGAATAAGTCTATATAATTTGGGTAGAATTGTTGAAGCGACCTTGTTCATACTCAAGCAATGGCTGAATAGGACGTTGTATGCAATTATCTACTGGTTTTGAAAAGAGTAGTGTAATCTTACACCTTTAAACAATTTTTCTGTCAGTTTATAAAAAACTGAAAAGACCTACTAAAAATCATGTGTTAAGCTTAAAAATGCTGAACAGATTCTGTAAACCGCCACGGCATAAAATTATATATACTACGCACAAAAAGTTTAGCACGCTCGGCAAATGTTGTTTCCTAGTCAAAAACAATTCCAAAATCCTTAAAATGAAAACACTAATGTGTTTGAAAATTCAATTTTCTAGCGCTTCCTAAAAATTTTGTTTCAAAATTCTTAAGCGTTAATTAGGTATCTTACGTTAAAGTGCACAGGGGTCAGATATCGAAAGTCAAGCAAATTTCAATGAAGCGAATGTCCAGCATAAGCAGCTAGGACCGCTATTCAATGTCTTGCCATGTAGCAGACAAGCTTCCTGACCACACAGAAAGGAATTTTGCTCATTCATACCGCAGATGACGCTCAATGCTATTGACGGTACAGACGTCATAACTTTCTCTAGCCTGACGTCCAACAATGTTCTTTATGTGTTCTTTTGCTGGTAATAAAGCAGTTCAGGCGTAGATCATTCTGTATGTTCCTTGGAGTAAGTGGGCGGTGATTATCTTATTGAAATATCACAACGTTGTGTCGTTGTAAGACGGTCCAGTGACAGGTTGGATAATTTCATTGTAGTACCCTTGCACGGTTTGGTTGCCATTAACTGAAATGAGGTCTGTTTAACTGTTTTCATCCATTCCTGCCTAAAAATGACGCTGCACTCGACGTAACAGTCTCAATGATGACGTTATTGGTATCCAGCCTTACGCATCTTCCCCAACCACAAATCTGCCGTCAGTTAATGACACGTAAAATGAGATCCGTCCGGACATTTGTCCAATGTCTCCTGAATCCATATCGATGTGTCCATACCCACTGACTCCTTGCCTGTCGATGCTTAACGTCATTGGCGTAAGATCGGAGGACCCTGATGCAAGTTGTGCGGAGCATGTTCCGGACAGTCTAGTCACTAACGGTATACCCTGTGACGTCTTGGAGGAGTAGCACGAACTTCTTACTAGAAAGGAATTCGAAACATCGTCATGACGTCGCTGTGAAACGATCCTCCTTGAACGTCGTTTTACACGGTCTGCAAGATTTAGGTCGGTCGTTGGTCGCTAAAGTTGCATAAATCAAGTGCCGTAGGCGCGTAATTGTCAATTCGAGCCAATCAAAATGCAACGCGACATCTCTAACAGACATACCTGCTTGGAGCATGCAAAGAGCTCTCTGACGTCAAACTTACGTCATCATTTCTCGCCTTCTCATAATCATTTTCAAATAACTTGTAACAGTTAAATTGATTCTGCTAACAGATCTGTGTAATCGTGTGTTTTTGGACAAGCTAGACATTATCGATGTCACTGCACACGTGCCGCACGTGACTTTTACTAATCTGGACTTTGTCCAATACACTGAATGCTCACTCTACACATGCACTGTATGCGTAATGGTTGTTGATCGGGACAACTGAGCAGCACAAACCAATGTTCACTTAATTATCATAAACTGAAAAATAATGTGTTTAAAAACGTGCTAAACTTTTTTTGCTCAGTATAGATATAACTCATTTTATCTTGAGGATGGAGATGGCAATTTCAACACAATAATTTAACATAATATATGTCAACAATAATGGTTTTATTGAGACCCATTTATAAAAATAAAAATCAATCTCAAATTGGAAATGGTTGTACTCTAACGTTTCATTTTCACAGAAATGGAAACTTTAAGTACGGGATGCATCCCTCTGCTAAGCAACGAGCACTATACATGAGTACCTATACGATCTCATTCCAGACGTCTCTTTCTCACACTTTCGGTTACCTAGTATGTAACCTTAAGTTGTTTTAATATTCGACCTACTTTATGGACCAATGAAATTGCAGTATATTCAAAATTTCGCCGCTATATTTAGCATACACCAGACTGCCGGCTAATTTATGTGAGGGCAGAGGCCTGTAAATAGCCACACCTCCGTCTCCAATGAACCGCTAGTGAACAGTAAGTCAGATAGAGTCTGTATAGTAGATTTTACGCGATAAAACATTCAATGCACTGAGCCTCTATCTAATCCGTAATGTCGTAGGATCTTAAATAAAAGTGATACATGCATTAAAAAGTGATATTTGTTGACTGTTAACAACAATGTAGCCATAATCTTCACGATGCCTTGCCTCATTGTGTTCTCCGGAATAGAATAGGCATAATTGCTCCTGGAGCAGCAAACTACGAGGGACGGTCGGAAAGTAGTTGGACTTTTCGTGCTGCTGTCTCCCCATTTGCAACTGTATAAACACAATATATATTGGTGGAATCTACATCCATTTGCTAATGATGTGATCAGTTTATTTTCAAAGATAGTTGTGTATAATACAATATTCTGTCCACTTATATGTGATAGGTGTTTCATGTATCATAGGTTATTTGTTAGAGGAACAACTAGGGTAACCAATACAAAAGAACATTTTAGTCATTTTAATTGCAAAGGAGATACGTTTTTGAACTACATAATAACTGAAGATTAAATGTGGGTTCATAATTCCGTACTTGGGATAAAAACTCAGTCAAAGCAGTCATGAAAACGAGCTGGTTCCCCACCCCTGAAAAGATTAAGCTGTTACCTTCGGTTTGGAAGTCATGTTTGTTGCTTTTTGGGATTCACAAGAATTGATAGTTAAACATTTTATGTCAAATGGTAAAAACCGTCATTGCCAAGTAAAATTCTGAAGTATTTCAGAAAAATCTAAGAATAAATACTGCAGTAAACGCGTCCCAGATTAGCAAAGAAAAATGTTCCCTACTTCACGATTATGCACGCTCCCATACCACCGCATCTACAGTGAAGATTATCAATTATTAAACATGACAATAGTTGTTTTACCCTTCTTATAACCCAGACCACACCCCACGTGACCTTTTTTATGTCTAAAACTGAAAAAAATACTTGTTGGGAAGAAATTTGAGACCAGTGCGCCTTTGATACCGGTTGTTACACTGTACCTAATACAGTGGGTCTACGTCATGGTTAATATTGGGAATAATAAAGCTTCCACGAAGATGGCGAAGATGTATAGACATAGATTGACAATTTCTTCATACAGTGTAGAAAGAATTTTGTTAAAAAATTGAATGGTTTCAGAGTAGTAGTCAAAAGTCCAACTACTTTCCGACCGTCCCTCGTATAGTTTGTAAACATAACTTTGTGTCCTTTCCAGTAGCAAACACGTGTCAAAGATCCATAAATATATACTCTAGAAAAAGTTTAGTCAGTATTTTTGAGGGTCAATTATTCGGCCAAAATGCAACTTAGCGGTGTAGAATTTCACACAATATTTACTCAATCGACGCATAGAAAAACCCAACAAGTATTGTTGGTAAATCTAAGTTTTTTTAGGTTAGCACTAAAAATTCAAAATTGTAAATGAATGTATAAAAGAAAACAAAGACAATAGCCCAAATACAAGAAATCTACAATAAAATTGGTACCAGCTACATGATTTTAGCGCCCTGGCTTTGTCAATTTCGCCAAAAAATGCCAATTTTAGAAACCATCTACATAGCCTACAAAATCTTGTGGTTTCCTACAGTTTGAACTAGGTAAGCACTTACAGTTCACGTCCCATATGACGCAAAAACATTGAAAATCGACTACGTTGTAACTCATTTCTTGAATGAATACATGTTGTCAAAAGAGTTTGTCCTTGCCTTGTCTGGTCATTACTCTGGAGTTGGCTGTTCGAGCACTAGTTCAGCTAGATCTTGGGCCTTGTTTGACAGACCTTGAATGTCGTGTAAGTTTTCTAATTGTCTATCTACAATTAAAAACTTGGCATGAGTGGTAAACCAGCTACTGGTCCTAATTAACCCATTACCAAACTACAAAATTTTGGGGTAGTCCAATTTGAAAGAAGTTGCAGACGACATTTCAATGTGAAGAAAGTTCGAAATTTTATAGCTTTTTGGGTAGAAAACATTGTCGGAAATGAAGAAATTGCTTGTCACAAGCAATTTCTTCATTTTCCACAATGTTTTCCAAAGCCACTATTTTGTGGGGAGTCAAAAGGAGTCACTGTGTGGTAATGGCTTAAACGATTTTAACAACGCCGTAAAATGCTATGAGCAACAGACTGGGTGCAACGGTCACCGTAATCTACTGTGAATTTCTTAAAGGGGGTATCTTCACTCACAGTCAACAAATAAACTTCTTTTCTAACAAGAAATGGTACAAAAATCGTTTTTTATGCCAATTACCAGGAATTGAGACTCTGCAAAAGTCACATCTGAGCTTTGAATTTTCAATTTGACCCCATTTGGGTTGAATTGTTAAAATGAACGTTAAGTAAAATATGGATGCCTATGGAAGTTCATCGACTTGTTCTAAATTGGTTGGAGATTGTTGTAAATATAGATTTTGGCATTGTTAAACGTTTTCAACAAAATTATTGACCAAAAACTTTATACTGACTAAACCACTGATGGTGAACTAAAACAAGTTTCGCTACAACAAGGTATAGACATTTTGCGTTTAAATGTGAGTTTATAGATTTTTTCTAATGACTATGAACTTGTTCTAAAAACAGACCGGGTTTACAGTTTTGTATTGACAAACTGTCTGTGTGTAACAACGGCTTCGATAAAGCCGTAGTTACGATATTGTATAACCACTGTGTAAAAGCGTACAGTCGCGTGTATCGGAAGTTGCATCTAACTGTACGCAAAATATCACTAGTGGTGGTAAACAAGCTGATGGTTTGGATTTTTAAAAGCAAATAAGTAAAAATCGGAACAATCTTTCTTGACGGGGTTTTCAAATTTGAAGAGAGAATTAGATAGGCATTACCTAAAGTAATTACGATTTCTAGTATGTCAACGGATTTTGTGTGTAAATTCGTATCAAAATGTCAAATCACTGTTTTTTGCTGTTTTTCGTCCTGCTTACTGGCACAATATGGGCTAAAATCTCGCGATCTACACAATATTGAAAGCCTAAATTTGCATCATCTAGTAGCTAAACCTATCTGCTATGATTTGCAACAGTTGTTTACACAAATATGGTATGTTACACAAAGATATCGGCTTTTGAATGAGACTGGTGTATTTTTTTCGACTGTACGCCTAGTGCTAAATGACAAATTGTGTTCTGTACGCCTAATGGCGATTTTACATGACCTGTTGTGGCAAAATCTCTGTTCAGAAAATGTCAATTACTACTTTGGCTACACATACACAATGCATCAGGGTGCACTTGATTAGTTCATTAGATCACTTAAAGGGTTACGCTCGCTTCAAACATACGCAAAACTTCTTTATGCTGCACGAGTATAGCGGTCGAATTTATTTGTCTGTCCACAATGAATATCTATAGAGATTAAAAAGTAACTGGTCTTGTGGACATAGCCCAACTACATTTAAATAAAGGAACACCAATAGGGAACGATTTTATCAAGTAACCCGTAACGTAATTTCTGATATACAATAGAATTTCGTCGGTATAATTCTAAAACCTCGTAACTACAGTGATTTAAGGTATTCGCACACTAATGAACGTCAAAAATCATCGGCAAATGTCGACATATGTCGACATTTTCCGTATTTTCTTTCAAATATTTTTTCCAAAGGAAATTATTTGTGTTAGTATAATTAAATCCTTTTGTTCCAATATTTTAGAGTTTTAAAGATAAAATGTTGAAAAAAATAACCTCTTTCTGCATTTATCTTGAAACAAAAGTTACATTTCAGGATTTGTTTTGATGACGTCATAACGTCGCCGCCAAAAAATACGACGTCGTTCCCGCGTTCTGTATAATTGACGTCGACGCGTGTATAGCTTGTTGTCCTAGAACTAAAACCAAATTGTAGGGAAATCGGTTAATAGATTTGTAAATGGGTGATTTGTAGTTCAATTTTCAGTTTAACCTCCTCACAAAATCATGTCCGAAAGGATAGATACTTAAAGCAAAATCAAATTTAACATGTTCTCTGTGTGTGTCAAAAAACGCACAAGGCATGTTACCATGGCGATTTCTTTAATTTTGGACGGCGAAACTTCCCTATTCTTATGTATTTACTTCCTACACCTGTGAAGATATTTTTTCAAGTTCTGATTGGAAAGGCCCACTAATACTTAATGTAGAATGGCTTTTTAAATATGACAATCCAAAAAATTTTAAACAGATTTTCAAGAGAATTGTGTTGCTATGCATTCCGACTTTTGTATTTTTTCCAATATTATTGTTGCCACAATATGTCAATAGTAATATTGTATAGTAATATATTTAATAAGCTCTTGTTTGGTGCATAAATTATAGATGTTTCTTGAAAATGTCATTTTTAATGAGTTTTGAGCATCTGTCACTCAGTGAGCGAAAAGCCCATTTTTCATATCGGTGTGATAAATCTTAAATTTGTCATAAAATTGTGAAATTGCGGTCAAATTCCCTTATTTTTTCAGAAAAGGTGTCCCTTTATATGTAGATTGAAAAAATATAGTGATCCACCCCGTAGAATTTTATGCCCATTAGTGTGTGAATACCTTAAGTTGTAGTTACGAGGTTTTTTCACTACATCGATAATTTATCAATATAGTCACGTAAGCAGTCTCATTTTAGAACAAAGTTCATTCGTATTCCTAACTGAACGTAGATTAATTTGCCTTGGTAAACAATAATTACGTACGACTACATACAGTAAAGGTTTATCATGCGATGCTACTATTAACCTTGATTCCTCCTTGCGCGATACTTAATGTACTTTTGCATGCGTACAATTGTGTGTGTGTGCGTGCGTGTTTGCTTACGTGCACGTGGTTGTTTGTGTGTGTGATAGTACGCATAGCTTGTGAGTGCGGCTGTATCACATACTATCGTGTTAGTGTTGACTTATATACGAGGGACGGTCGGAAAGTAGTTGGACTTTTCGTGCTACTGTCTCTCCATTTGCATCTGTATAAACACATTATATATTGGTGGAATCTGCAACCATTTGCCAATAATGTGGTCAGTTTATTTTCAAAGATAGTTGTATATATACAATATTCTGTCCACTTATGTGTGATAGGTGTTTCATGTATCATAGGCCATTTGTTAGAGGAACAATGAACAAAGAACATTCTAGTCATTTTAATCGCAAAAGAGTTATTTTTGGAACTACATTATCACTGAAGATTAAATAAGGGTTCATGATTCCGAATTTGGGATAAAAAAATCAGTCAAAGCAGTCACTGAAACGAGCTGGTTCGTCGCCACTGAAAAGATTAAGCTGCTACCTTCGGTTGGTAGCCATGTTTGTTGCTTTTTGGGATTCACGAGGATTGATAGTTACTCATTTCGTGTCAAATGGTAAAAACTGTCAATGCCAAGTACAATTCTGAAGTAATTCAGAAAAATCTAAGAATAAATGCTGAAGTAAACGCGTCCCAGATTAGCAAAGACAAATTTTTTCTACTCCATGATTAGGCATGCTACCATATCACCGCATCTACAGTGGAGATTACCAACTATTACACATGACAATATTTGTTTTAGTCTTCTTATAGCCCAGACCTTGCCCCATGTGACTTTTATTTGTGTCTAGAACTGAAGAAGTGCTTGCTGGGAAGAATTTTGAGACCACATGTGGCGCCTTTGATACCGCCTGTTTCACTGTACCTAATACAGCGGGTCTACGTCATGGTTAATAGTGGGAATAATAAAGCTCCTATGAATATTGCAGAAATGCATGGACATAGATGGACAATTTGTTCAAACAGTGTAGAAAGAATTTTGTTAAAAAGTTGAATGGCTTTAGAGAACTAGTCAAAAGTCCAACTACTTTCCGACCGTGCCTCGTAGTTTGTCGTTCTTGCTTTCTTGTTGTTACCGTGGCCGCGGGCCAAAAGTGCTGAATTTTCCCTTTTCACGGTGAAAATACAGGGAAAATCCAAATTAGCCCCCCCCCCCCATCTTCAGACACTGCGCTTCAGTCCGCCCATGTAAAATTGCTTCCTAGTGAAAGTTGCTACGGGCCTTTGGAATATGCCATTTTCATCTCAGCTTTCAACGAGTTTTTGGGCTTATCAGCAACAACTTAAAAGGTCTATCATTTAAATGATTTAGAATAATCAACCTTGGCATCAAAATACATGTATATATAAGGAAAAATGAAATAGGATGTCTCTTTAATAAATGTAGGAGATGATGGAATGTGATTTGGAAAAACCTGCCAATATACGTATCGTCAAGTAACTAGGAACGTTCTGTTTAAAATAAACGTCCATAAATGTAGGTGTGTAAATAAACTTTGTAAGGACGTATGGTGACAGGTCACTCAGATTGGCTCCTACATAACTCTATGTAAAATCCCCCTTACAACACATTTTTACACCTTTTCCAACATTCCAATGAGCAAAACTGCACGTAAAATGGCATAGATCCATCCTTGCCTTGTATTTTTTTTTCACAAAATGGACCCACCTCATGTAATTCGTTTTTTCACAATTTCCGTTCAAACATGCGTAAAGTGTATTTTTCCGCGCCAAAATGGACACACCCGAAATGGGGGCCACGTGTCTCCCTGTACAAAAACACACACAATAGTCCTGAAAAGAAGGATGAATTCTGGCTCAAAAATGAGAAAACATGTCATCCAAAAGCATCAATGCAAACCGTAGCTAAAATCATTCACGAAGAGAGCAATGTTTCACCAGAAAAGGAGTCAAGAACTATTTTAGCACCCCACAAACCGGAATGACTACTCTGGGTGACCTTACGCCGTATGGACAGACCGAGATAATACCAATAGACGAATACCTTCGATGGCGTACATATACCATAGCATCGGGATTTCAAACTTTTGTTCTGGAGCGTTAAAATCCAGACTCAAATGGGCAATAAAAAATGAAAATTATATACACTTTTTAACATAGGCCCTGACTAGCTACCATCTGTCGCTTGATCCAATAAATCATTGAAGGATCTTGATCCAAGGGTTTGAATCCCGACTCTATCAATATCCTTTCGTCATTTTGACTAGAATGATTGTCTCACCATAGGACGAATCGGCTAGGTAGGATGTTTAACTGGTGGTACATAAGGTTTGGAATGTTGCTTTTGTGCTGTTGAGAGAATTGCATGGAACACATGGCTTTGTATAAACCAACGCATAGTAACTGCGGTAGTATTAAACGGGGTGCTAAATCACTTCAAACTACTTATCTGATTTGTCGCTAATATTTACTATATAAACTCATCTACGGAACATCTACTGCGTTTACGCATACGTCTGTCGCTTTTACGCGTGTTTGGACAACTGTTTTCGAGCAATTCGTGGTCATATTTGCTGTCGACTTGTTTGAGACCAGATCGTTTTAATGTAATCACATGTAGTAATTTGGAATAAACTCGCATTGCAAATGTTCTATCTTTGAATAAAGCAATGAATGGTTGATCAAATGTCATCTCAAAGCTTTTCAAACGAAAATTGATTCCACTTTTTCAATCGATTACAACATATACGGAATGACATAACGGCACTAGGCGTACAGATACATGTTCCTCAAACTGCACTAATGATGCTGTACAGTTTGCACTAGGCGTACAGTCGGAAGAAATACACCAGTCTTATTCAAAAGCCAATATCTTTGTGAGACAATGTGCATACGAGCATACAACCGACGGACACAGTAGCAGAGAGGTTCAGCTATTACCAGGTACAGGTTTAAGCGTATATTATTGTGTAGATCACGCGATTGCAGTCAAAATTGCACGAGTTAGCACGATGAAAAACAGGACAAACCAGTGATTTGACAGGTAAAATCCAATTTTATAAACAAAATAGACACCGATCGAGAAATCGTCACTACTGAAATGAAAGTACATTTAGTCTACCCCACAACGTTGAAAATCGCATAAAAAAAGATTGTTCCGATTTTACTTATATATTTTTAAAAAGCCAAATTATCAACTTGTTTATCAGCACTAGTGATATTTTGCGTACAGTTAGATGCAACTTCCGATACACGCGACTGTACGCTTTTACACAGTGATAACAACACCGATGGAATACATTGATCGCGAAAAAACGTCCCTCGCATTGGCCGAGTTCACCACCAGTGTATTGTTTGACCAAATTTACCTGAGACTCATTGTTTTCCGTAAGCGTATTCCGGCATTCATCGGCGTATTCGACAGTTTCCGCGTGTTTATACACTGCGCTGTGAAAAATGTTAACTTTATTTCTGCGTAATCTCATTGAACAAAAAACTAGCGTAGTGGAAAGACGCTGGACTTTCATATACAGAGACTCAAGATCGAACCCAGCATTTTACTGATGAAACTTTTGTTAAGCTTTTTTCTTTCTTTTTTCCTATGAAATGGAATACTTAATTAATGTACAGTATTAATTTATTGATTCATGAAATACTCATTTTTTTTTAAATTTCACAATAATTATAGTTCAAATATCTTTTCCCTTTTTATCATAATCTTTATTCGCTCATTTATCATTTATAATCTTCCCTTGAACGTTGCTGATGTGTTGGTCTCTCGCAGCTTCTCTCGAATCAAAAATACATTGACCCTGCTTACTCCAATTGTATTGATGGTTAAGCGAGGAAAAAAGTTCTGTGTCCCCCAGTTGTCTAAAAAAGTTGCAATATCAGCAAACAAGTTTTTATATTACCTGTATCTAAACGGTTTCGACATTTCTTGAATGACTACTTTAAGTGAAAGGATTCAAGTGAACTGATTGAGGTTTACAATCTGTATGCATGCATTTGAAAAAAAGAAAAGAAATAAATGTTGAAAGTAAAAATATTTAAACAAAAGCGCTCCTGGGATGCGAACCACGGACATATGGTTTACAGGAGAGTCGCCTTACCCACTAGGCCACTATTATTCGATGGATCTTGCGAAGTGTATAACAGTAGTTATACAGATTATAGTCCCGATGTAGAAAATACGGAAAGACCCGAATATTTAACGGGATATGCAAGGAGTCTCAGTTCAATCTGGTCAAACAATAAACCATTTCACCTCAGTATACATGTATGTTTAATTGACACATGAGACATGTCTTGGCCGTCAAGAAATGTACATGTTGATTATTTGTTTTTAAGGTTGATTGCAATGGTGATGATGTGTGGTACAATGGCAATGAATTTTGCGCTCAAAATAGACTAGGTTTACCGTTATGTTTTGATGATCTGACAATGTTGTTATAAAATCTCGTAACTACGGCTTGGATCGAGCCGTAGGTACGAGATTTTATAACAACACCTACGAAATACTCGTGTTTGTCCGAAATTACGTCATGGTTAACTGGATAAAATCGTCCCCTATTTGACATGGTTTTGTACTGATAAAACCCGTTATATAGAAAGCAATCGGAAGGAAGCCAGTGCATTTAGCAGTATCACGAATAACCTTCTCAAAACATGCACCTTTTGAAATCTCGGGGCAGTTGTGCAATGGATAGGGGACTGAATGCAGCATGTTGTTCTTTTATTGTCACAGATAACGAAGAAACTATCACAGAGGACATGAATCATATCAGAGCAATCTGGTCTGGCTTCTGTTATTCTCAATTATTAAATCAAAATTATTTCATGTTTGGGATTAGTTGTGGGCTATTGGATCTTCGGATTGCATTTCGAATGCAAAACAATCAATTTACAGAAATCGGTCTACAGTCCTTCAAAGGTTCACAGCGAGACATATAATCTGACACCTCAAAATAACCCTTATATATTGAATCGTGAGTTAACCTCTCAAATACAACCATTTTGAATCTGACCGTTCTGTAAAAGGCACAGTTCATGATTCTATGATCATTTGACGTATACTATCCTTATTTCATGTTAACCGATGAAAATATAACATAATTTTACAGTTTCGCAGTGTTTTGCAGCCCTTTTAGACAAAGAAATTACCCAGGTATGTCTATTCGTAGAGGTACAACATTTACAAAACAAGTTACCCTTCTCATATTTCTTTATTTAGTTTTGGTATGTTTCCTTTATGTAGAAAAGCAAGTAGCTAGGTTCTAACACGTGACTTAACGAACGTCATACGTTGTCATGAGCAACAATCCGGACGTTCTAATTGGTCGGAGAGACCGGGTAGCCTGGACTGAATATGTTAAACTAACATTGTCGTTGTTGAGAAATTCGCAGTGGGGTCTTGAGCTTCTAACAATACGTGTCTAAGTGTGTTACATAGAGGAAAAGAATTATCTTCAGAAATTCGTAAGTTAATTGTGAAAATTTGTATATTATGCTAACTACATAAATTTATCTTTAAAAAATGTCGAGTAATTTTACAATGTATACTGAGCAAAAATGAAAACTTTACACCTAAATTGCTTGTCATATTTCTTCTAAATACAACAAGTAAAGAAATCAAATGAATGTGCTTTGCATTTTTCATTGGCTTGGTTTGCCAAACACCAAATGTTTTGTTGATCTTAATCACAGGGATGAAAATCGGACCCTTTAAGTGTGACAGGGGTCCGTTTTTTCAGGTGTACAATTTTAACAGAATTTTACAAAATTCAAACCCTCAAAAATCTGAGCAGAAGAATTCAAACCATGTCAGACTGTACGGAATGGTAGTCTGACAAATTATCAGTCAGAAAATGTTAAGAAGCTTGCTGAACATTGTTTGAGCTTTTAAAAAAATGATGTTTGAAAAGCTGATTTCTCATTATGTTGCAAAACTTGAAAATTTTACAATGCAATCTCCATAGGAAATTGAAATCGCTATTGCATGAACATCTGGGGAAAATCCTTGTCGAAAAAAGGGTTCAAAAATCCCATGTAAAGCCTGCATGATATTTAAAAAAAAATCAATCGAAAACCGTGATAAATTTGTGAATATCAAACATTTTAAATTCCCTATTTGTTTATGTCAAAGGGAGGTAATTCACAAAATTGACAGATTGGACCTTTATTTTAGAGCTTGCTACTAGTGATAAGAAAGATTTTTTGTGTTTTTTTGGCAACTCGGATACGACAAATTCAGAAAAAATAATGAACGGTTTCTGCGCATGCGCATATGTGACATTAGATGCAATTAGCTCTAAACGCATTAAGGGCCGTAACTCTGACATTAAAGGACACAAGGCAATGACATTAAAGGACACAAGGCAATGAGATTTCGACAAAACGATTGCTGAAAGCCTGGGAAATAGCGTCAAAATATATTCCAGGCTTTTAGTTCGATACTTTTCCAGAAACAAGAAATCTTGAAGTGTAAAGTTTTCATTTTTGTTCAGTATATTCTTTTATATCGTATATTGTTAAACTATTTTCACTTCACTATAACTACTTCATCTATGACATGGGCGGATCTAGAGGAAAGGTCGGGGTGGGGGTCCGGACCCCCCTGGCATTGGCCGAAAATTAAATTTTGACAATATAAATTCAGTGTAACGTTACATATTTACTACATTTTAAGCCATAATTTGGGCTTGGAAAGGGAAAAAATCTTGGGCTTGGACCCCCTAGAACAAGTCCTGGATCCGCCCTTGAATAACCACAAGAAATTACATTTCACATCAGCAGTAAAGATATGAATCATAAAGTATACATGTACATGTATCACACGTTCGCACATTTTATCAGAAACAACAATGAATTCCGTTCAACTTTAAGGTATCCCAACCATCATTAGATAACCAAACACTAAATGTGCAACTCCGGATGTCATTCGTGGCAACGCAAATTGCCAGTGCTATACCCTCGTTATTTTCCGGGCGCCATACTTGGTAAAGGAAATTTACGAGGGGTGACACGGATGTTTTATATCTTATGATCGATTAAATATCTGAAAGGATGGATAATAAATGGTCACATACATTTTAAAAGTTTTCAACAATGTTGTTAATACGAGGACAGTTTTATACTTTTTTATTTATCTCATTTAGCATTCTTTACTTTCTGTACCTTAACATGATGTCTATGTCATTTCGCGGCGACTGGATCACCTAATCACAGATTACCGTCGTTCTTTGACAAACACCACCACAATATACATTACAATCTTACAATTCCTCCCCCACTTATTATCACGATTATTATAACAAGTAAATAGAGTTGAAACCTAAGCATCAACACACAGTGATATATCTTAAATCTCTTTTCGGAAAGGATTTTTTGTAATTGTCATTTTGAGATTAGGAAATACTATAAAACTACTTAATCAAACTGCAAATGTCTATAATAAGAGCAGCGGTTACATGAGATTTGAACAACATAGTTCCAGATGAGATTGGGTACAGGCTTTTCAAAATGTTGTTTTTGATATAAACCAAATATTGTTTATAAAAACTTAGTCTGTGGATACTCATTGGAATCGTCCCTTCGAATATAAGTTTCCTTTTTTTAGCTCCACCCGCTTTTCAGGCAATCGGGCTATTGTCAGGGCACTTTTTCCGTCCGGTCGTCAAGTTTTTATTCTTTAACAATCTTCTTCTCAGAAACCACTGCATTGGTTTCAATTAAACTTCACAGGAATGATCCTTGTGTGTGTGACCCTGTCTCATATTCCCCAAAATATATTTACAATATTAACAAGAAAGTCTTGAGTTATATGCTATTGATTGTCAAAATGGCCATTTTGGCTTTGTTTTCACTCTACCAACAATAAGAAAACTTGGACATAATGTTGGTCACTGCCCAGAACTCATTTATGTGGCATAAACTCAGCCAGCTAATGAGTACAGTGTGAAATGGATGGAAGTGTTACTGGTTGCAGTATTTATCTCTAAGATGGTTTTTAGGAGTGTACTTGGAAGTGCAGAGAGTGTCCTAGGGGTAGTAACTAAAAGAGAGAGTAGACCATAGTGAAGGCAATTATTGTGTTTGCAATTTTTTTTAAGATTATCTAGACAATATTATATAATTTAAGCCAATGTTACCAGGGGGCAACATTCTAGGCTAGTCTAAATTTAAGACATTGCAGACAACAATTTGAGGCCAATGGAATTTTCATATTTTGGTCTTTTGGGATAGAAACCATTATGAAAAATGAAGAAATTCCTTGTCATTAACAATTTCTTCATTTTTCGCAATGTTTTCAAAACCTACATCTTGAGAGAGGTATCAAAAGTGTCTTTGTGTGGGAATGGGTTAAAGTAGCTATAGATGAAAAACAGTTTAGAACATGGTTAATCTTTTCGATATTAGAGTTTTGATTGTTCATTGATTTTATGGACCATGTAGCTGTTTTGCCTGTATCATCCTAATCTGGAATTCCCCCCCCCCCCTTTCCTTTACTTTCTTCTTGCTCTAAAAACCGCATGTATTGAACAATCTAATCAAAACTTGAATAAAATATTAAAAAGAATCTCAGGTATGTGGAGCAACTCAAGACCTTCAGGTCTTTCTAGTTTCTCATTGTCTATCAGACACGTCAAAACCGGATCTTGTTTGGGAATGTTAAACAAACATTCTAACTGTGTTTTATCAGGGATGTTATTTCTGGTTTCTTTTAGACTCAATAACAGTTAGATTGTCTCAAGAAAGATTTTGTGCAGTTTTGTTCTACAAACAGGTAAATATTTTATCGTGTTTTACCTCATATGGATCAAATTTTTATAACAAGGAAGATCTACATGTAAACAGTGTTCTCTATTTTTTTTTCAGAACTACAATGTTTGTCTTTATAATTACTCATTAAAAGACAAAGCCATATAACCATTTACACATCAAAACATTTCCTAAACTAAATATAAAAAAATCAGGGTAAGTTTCCATGCTCGTTTTCGAGTCAGATTTATCTGCCCTTGAATAGAAATGACCATTTTCGCAAAACTACCCTTATATTGTATGTTCTATAGAAATAGAAGTTATATAGAAAGTGATTCTGAATGAATAACTTCAAATGTTATATCAATTAACATATGCACAAAAGTGATGATATGATTGCAAGAAATATTTGAAAACCATTTTCTGGAAAGAATTATGGGAAAAGTTGAAAAATCATATTTTTGAGAAAATTTTGCAACTTTTTTCCATTCGCAAAAGATTACCAAATGAATAATTTTTTTTTTGTTTTTGGATATTTTGAAGACAATACCAAGAGCTTTTTTTACACAAAAAAATCAGCACACCTTTCCACCCAGATAAAAAAAGATATTTGATTTTATCTTACCCACCCACCCTGTTCTAGCCGAATTATGACCAAAAATATCAAAAAATATTTTCAATAAAATCTAATTTTTCCTTGCAAATGTTTACATTTAGAACTTGTGACAAAATACTTTATTTGACATTCACCATCACAAACAAGGAAAATGTTTCGCTTTAAAAAAAATGATGAAAATTGAAGCATGGGCATTTGGTGCCACAGAATAAACACAAAATCTGTTAGTCACGTGGTCGCTCTCCAAACTTACTTTAATGCATTTTTAAAGAATAGAAATTGAAAATCGAGACAACTTTTAAGACTTACAATATCTTCAATAACCTTTTTATCAGCTGAATTTTCAAAAATCCACCACCTCCATCTAATGCGTGACGTATATACGCCTTCTTTTTTCTGAAATTGGTGTATCACGTGATTCTCCCCCGTGATAGACAACCCACGGACACGAACACGGCAATATGCACTCTAGATAGAATATAGTTTGAGTATTAACCCATTCCCAAACATTGTAGAAAAAATAAGTACATTTTGATCCGCAGCGTTTTGTCTTTTTCTTTCGGTGTTTTCTTTCTTTAATGTGCATAAATCTCGTATACGAGGTATAGTCGGAAAGTTCCCGGACTTGTATTGTGGTTGTAATATTTTCCCATAAATAGCTCTTAAACACATATCAAAATATTTTTTAAACATTTTTCTTCACGTAGATCGATAATTGCAATAGTGTTTCCTAAAAAACAATTAAGTTTTCACATCTTAAACAATAACACCTAATGCTGTACGGAGCACTTTGACGTCAAAAAATGCTCAAAAGTCGACGTTTAAACGACGTCCTTACTCCGATTCAGTGTTTCTCGAAGTTTTGTCCGCTGAAACTAACATATTTATTATGTCTCTCAACCCATCTGTAGATATATAATAACATGTTAGTGTCTTGTGATATCAAAGTTATCTGGCGAGGTTGGGAGAATTTATCATGACGAGGCTCTGCCGAGTCATGATAATTTCTACCAGCCGAGCCAGATAACTTTGATATCACCAGGCACTTACATGTTATTATATTTATCATGCTATCATCGAAAATCATAATAAATAAATAAAAATAGCTTATTTAACACGTATTTGGGGTTATTCTAAGATTTTTAACGTATAAATTATTGCGCAACGAAAAAAATCACACAGCAGTATGAAATCAAAATGTCGGCTTCCGATGAATATAGATCTAATTTCACTAGTCATTTACACGGCAATGTTTGAATCCAAAGAATTGCGAATATTGCAGTTGACTTCATTTGCATTTTATAGAAATTTTTGTGTACACAACTGAACTCCAATGTCCGTACATTTATCGTCGCTTCGAAACAGATTTGGATCGGCATTGATGGCGGATCAGTAGGCCTAGATCTAGTAAAATATTAGGCTATCGTCATGTAAGTGTAATTATCTTGTAATTTGTGTACGACAAGCTTTCAATTCCAAAATATGCATATGCAGAAAATGATAAAACAACTGAAGAACAAATAAAACATAAAGCAATGTTCAGAACGTACCTTTATATTGGTTATTCAATGACAGAACTTTCGGCTTGAGTCAAGAATCTTCACACACACATTTATTATGCTTTGTCATTCTTTCCTATGGGACATGTATATGTCAGTTTCACTTTTCTCAACACAATATAATCTACACAAAACATTGTTTGTAAAAGCCTTTTATATCACTAAATAAATCTTCTATTCTCGAATGCTTATGTAGTTGGTATTTACTTGTAAATTCACAAAAACAAACTTGAAAATGTCACCACTGAAACGTCAACGTGGGCCATTCTACAGAAATTGGGCAAATAGGAGTCGCAAAAACTTCAAATTCAGCTTTTAACCTAGTATATTATTTTTATCTTACTACCTTCAATAAACTTCCTGGAACCCATTCCTGCAATTTGCAAAGATAACATTCACTTACTTACGCAGATATTTTAGTTTAAACTTTGCGACCTTCATCATTTTTTCACTACCGTAACGAATTTGTAAAGTGGCACAATTTCTCTTTCTGTGATCCGATTAACATGTAGCTTTTGCATACTATTAGAACGTTTTTCATTTAAACATAATTTCGATGCACTGGTGTTTCTTGTATTTTTCCTATAGAAATAAGTCTTTGTTTTATTCCAATACCGGTGAAAACTACTTATATTTATAATTGAGAGAGACACTACAAATTCAGTCATCCACAGATTTCAAAAATCATTTTGCAGTCTGAATAGGCACAATTTGTATTTTTCATTGCATGTATTTACTCCTATATGTGAATGACAGCTTTACTGTTAAACCTCAATTGTCACAGTGTTACGGTAGGGAAGTTGGTGTTACGGTAGGGAATGAAATATCAGAATTCGAAAATTTGAGATGTGAATAAAACTGGACAGAGTGTCTGAAAAAACTATGCCACAGTCATCTGAAAAATAATGTTGTAGACATCCTGTTTACTCTTCAAAAAACAATTAAATCATGCATATTCTCTTTGTTTTGTTGTTCTAAACATGTCAAAAATGTATGCTGCTACTTTTTCACTACCGTAACACTACATTCCCTACCGTAACACTAAAATCGTTGAGCCATATCTCCTAAATTATACATGATAGCAACTTGAAATTTCTTGCATTTGTAGGTTGCATATCGGAGAAATGTAGTAAACAAGAACAAATAATCAGAGACCCTTACTTATTAAGTTATTGTCCGGTTTTGTTTCCAAAATAGCTCAGACTTAATGTGCAGTTTTCTCATAGACCAATGGAAGTCTTGCTTTGAAATTGTGCAATTATATGTATGAGACGATCACACAAAGTTTTGTACTAAGTTCCATAACTCTACCATTTGTTTCAACAGAGTTATGTCCCTTTTCTACTTCCAATTTTACTACGGTAACGAAGAATTCACTACCGTAACAAAGTTTGTATCTCAACAACCTCTGATGTCATTGTTTTGAAACTTTCCAATGTGTGCTGGATCACAAAACAATGTTACAGATCAAGTCCCAGAACTCTGACAATTACAGAACCAGAATTATGTCTGGTTTTGTCTTGCAATTTCACTACCGTAACAAAGAGTTCCCTTCCGTAACGATAAGAAAATGTTACGGTAGTGAAAATTATTGTTACGGTAGTGAACGTTACGGTAGTGAAAATCCATCGAAAATTCGCCGATTTCAAGGATTAGCAGCCTTTTACTTGGACAACTGTTATAGTCATTAGAAACTGGACCGTTTACTGATTCTTGTGATGGTGAAAACTGTCATTTACTTGTGTGTATTCACATCATAAATGGCGTTACGGTAGTGAACAGGCAAAAGTATACGGGTGAAAAAATTTGCATTCAAATTCTATTTTCTCAGTTATCACACAAAATTTTTGGGATGTTTTTTCGCCATGACAAGGCCAAGTACTATGTCTACATATTACTTTTAAATTCATTGCTTAAATCACATGGAAAGTGTGTTTTATTTTCAATTTCGGTTCGCGTGACGGTAGTGAACTGAAAACAATGGGACAACTTTCAAAGCGTGAAAAAATCAACAAACTTAAAGAAATTGACACTTATTTTATATGCTATTCATGCCTTTTTATTCGCTCTTTTTAAGACAATATTTATTTTACGATTTCTTTAATGTTCAAGACAAGAAAACAGTGCCTTGATCAGCGTAATTGGAGGTTGGGACATAGGGTTTTATGCCACTCAATGACATATCTTCATCAAAAAAAGCATCTAAAAGAAAGCAAAAATGTTTTTGTTTCATTTCAAAGTATGTAGAATTGGATGATGCGTATAAAGGTCAATTTTCCAGAATCATATTGCATGTAATTGTCTATTAATTCAATTTCAAAGTTGTGGGACACGTTTTTCCCAATTTCTGTAGAATGGCCCACATACTAAAAACACAGATCTGCTCTACACAAATACATAGTATGACGTCACATGTGACGATGTCACAACTGTTTATGTCTTGGTCTAATTTTAGATCATTGGTGTCACACCAGTCAATTTTTACAAGTCAAATTATATGCAACGAGTTATGAATTCATGAAGGCCCAATAATTTTTACAATTTTGAATTGGCGAGGTTTGAAAAGTAGTTCCAATGAGATCTCGCGAGAGTATGCAAATTAGTTCTAAAAATAAGTGACTGATATAACTTAATGTTATCGGACGGCTGATATCAGGTCAATGTTGACACAATAGCATGATAAAACACTAACTTATACCAGTCCTTTGGGTTTCACTTGACAGTAGATCAGACGGCGTATTTCAATTTCTTCTTCATACATGAACTATTTTTATCGGAGCTAAGATTTCAATCGCGGGAATATTGCGAAGTTCATTGGGGCAACTTCTGGCCCCGGTTTCTCGAAAAAAACTTAAGTATATTCTCATGAGTTCATGCTCAACTTCTATTCAATACCAATCAACGTTGATTGGTATTCAATTGAAGTTCACGTAGATTTCGTGCGATTTGAGCACGATGCTCAGATTTGAGCATGTGAACATACTTAAGTTTTTTCGAGAAACCGGGGCCTGGGCTATATGGTGGTAAAAGTTCTCAAACCCCAAGAAATAAATTGTCATTATAGCATATTCTGTGCGGGGGGGGGGGGGGGGGGTAGTAGGGTGCTCATTAAATATCAAGTTTTCAATTTCGCAGCTTGGGCGCTTCTTGCATGTGCCGTTAGTCGACCAACTGAAATGACAATTATTTAAAAACATACCTCTTTTTACAAGCGTTTTAAACGATAAAATGTGTTTTTTGTATCATAACCTAGACAATACAATAAAATAGTTGTATCCATTTCAATGCCTTATAAAATGTAGAGCGGAATATTGACATAAACTTGCCTTCTGATGCTAGGCCGCTACATCCTATTCACTGTCAGATGGTTTGGTACTGAGTGCTGCGGAAGCATTCTTTTGTTGACACAGAAGAACGAGAACATTATGTTCTTGGCACATTTTGCTATTTTTGCCTTTTGGGGGGATTGGAAAATTGTTTGTTTCGGATTCATGAAATCCTGGGTTGCCGTAGGAGTTATACTAGCACTTATAAAAATCTTAATCGTGGTCCGCTGCTCCGTACGTTCACATGACGTCGTAGACGTACCGTTTGATGGTGCTTCCTTTTCCATTTTAAATACTTGAAACAATTTCGACTTTTAACTGATCTCGCTGAAAATTTAACATTGTCTTAAATTAATGTTGATGTAAAGTTACGCAAACTTCCGTGGTTTTATGGTGTCAATTTGTGGCCATTTTTTAAGATTTTTCTGGGATCCTAAAATTTCGCGACGTGATTTTTTCAAACTGCTCCGTACGTCGTTCTCAAAGCAAATCCAATGATCGTTTCATGTAGAAAAACTGAGCGTATATGCTTGAAAGTTGTGCAGATAAGTCCAATAAGAGTCAACGTACACCCATGCCAAAATTTATCGTATTCTGACGTCAAATATTGACAATAAAGGACTAGTCCGGGAACTTTCCGACTATAACTCGTATATCTGAATTACACCAATTTTGTCGACTGCAGCAGGTTTTAATTTTGAACAATTTAAGGTTCGCCGTTTGGAAAAGAGGCACATTTGCATCGTGCCAAAATCAAACAAAACATAGGCGTATGAAGGTTTATAATATTGGGGGCCAAATGTTTGAACAAATGGAATACTATAGAGCGTAGCGTTGCTAGGGGGGTATGGGGTCATCCATAGAATTTTGAATTCTAAGGAGCCATTTCCTGCAATCTGGGCACTTTCAGGCAGTATTTTATACTTTGACCTTATTAATGAAGGAAACTATGGATGTATTATTGGGGGTCCATATGATATGCTAGCCGCCCCCTTCTAAATCATTGGGGGCCAGCCCCCCTGCCCGCTCTTCCTACGCCAGTGTAAAATAGAATAGTTCTACTTTAGTAAAACATATTATATCGTTGTACATTTTTATAACATATATTAGATCTAGATCTATTTAGAACTAGATCTATATTCATATTGAATTTTATCTTAATCCATTCCCATACACTTGAACCATACATTTCCCATGCTTTGGATAGATCTAGATCTACATTGTTGAAAAATGAAGAAATTTCAGAAAGACTAAAAAATGATTCACTTAGATCTGTAAGAACTCTGGGACCATTTTTAAAGTTTGCACATGCTGAGAATGGGTTAACAAGTCTAGTAACTGTAACAGTGCTTCTGCACCATAAATATTCGAAGAATTGTGACGTCAAGACGTGACGTAATTTTTCAATAATAACACGAGAGCGTTAACTCTGGGTTTGTTTATAATTTGAGATTTGTAAACATTTCGAGTGACTGTATGTATATACATGTAGCCTAATGTGGTTTATTCTTATGATGTTTTACGATTCAAATTGGCAATGGTAATTTTTATATTCTTTCCGTGACTGTTTTTCTAGATCCCAAAAGAGTTTTAGATCTAGAGTCTCTTTATTTACGTATTTGAAATTAAATTTAGATATAGACTAGGCCTAGATCCATTTAGAACAAACAAAAAAAGATCTAGAAAATCTCGATCTAGATAACTTAAGATTTAGATCATTGATCGTTATAGATCTAGATCTAGATCTACCCCAGATATATCTAGACCACGATATTCAGTAATTTCGTTATTTAGACACTCAATATTTGCCATACTTGGTCTTTTTGGGGATAGGGAAATAGGTCTAGATCTACAACTATCCATAGATCTAGATCTGATATTTTATTATTGTTTTCTTACATTTCAGATTATCAAAGACGAAAAAAAGTTTGAAGAATCTGTCTGAACAATTGAACGCTCGTAAATTGAGGTTAGTCAATTTGTTTGTTTTTTTGTTTTTTTTTGTCAAGTGTAAATAGATCTAGAAGACATGTCGATGGCGCACAGCGAAATGGTTGTAACTGCCTATATGTTTATAGGCAGTTACAACCGTTTCGCGCTGAGTCATCGTTGTAGATCTTAGATCTCTGATCAAAGGTTAATCTTGATCGACATTCGACAAATCCTCAGGAGTTTAGATCTAGTCTATTAACTTTTACTTGATTCAATTCAGATCTATTAGATCTATTTACAGCGAACAATTGTGTAAACTTGAATTTTGGAAAATGCTCTGGACCTAGATATATAACGGTCGCACAGTCGGACATTATTTATAATTAATAATTGATTACTTGCGCATGCGTGTGAGAGGAGGTCGACAAAAACTTAAAGAAGAGAAAAATCGCTGAAAATTCAGATTTCTGAGTTTTTATCCTCGTTTATATTTGCTGGAAAGGTAACAACGGAGGGTCTAGCAAAGCCAAGAAACCAGACAAATAAACCTGGGGGTATCAAAACGGTTAACCCGTCCAAAACGACAAAAACAGTACAGCACAGGTGAACAAAGGAAAAATGGCGGCCATTGAGATTGACGACCAATACACAACATATAGTAGTGACAGTGACAGTGATTCATGTTTATTAAAGGATAACATCGGTACTATACATGAGAATAAACAATCTACTAAACAAGGCAAAAAACAGAAAGTCAAACAAATTAATAAACAACGAACTGAGAAACGCAAGAGACTTAACACAGGAGACAGTGCATGTGCAGGTGAGAATGTAGATCACTATAACGGTCTTAGTAATGACGACAAACTGTCTCTTATATTAAATAAACTGTCCGCCAATGAATCCCGCATGAAGTCTCTTGAGTCGAAACTCGATTTCGCCCTAGAATCATCTGGTACCAGGCTCAGCACTGTAGATGCAACTTTAGACACCCAGAATCGCCGAATCAAAGTCCTGGAATACAAGAGTATTGATCTTGAGGCCCGATCAAGGAGGAAAAATCTAATTTTCCATGGTTTTGGCGAAAATACTGGGGAATCTTGTCCAAATATCATCTTGAACTTTCTCCGAGACAGGATGCATATCGACGAAGAGATCGTTATTGATCGTGCTCACCGTCTTGGTAGATTTAAAAACACTACTATTCGTCCCATCATCGTTGCATTCCGTGATTACACAGCGACGGAACGGATTATGTCCCTTACACATACTCTTGGTGGCACAAATATCAGCGTCAGTAGAGACTATCCTCCCGAAATCACTGCAGCACGTAAACAACTTTGGCCACACTACAAGGAGCTGAAGTCCAAATTTCCTACAGCGTCTGTAAGGCTTCAATTTCCCGCAAAGTTGGTCCTGGATGGGAAAATTATCCGTGACATTTTTCCTGAATGGGCAGATATTATAAACACGCCCCGTGTAAACAATACAAATGATAGTACTATAATAGATTCACAATTAAACGAGAATAATTTCAGTTGTTTTGATAAAGCAATTCAACTGTAATTATTCTCGTTTAATAGTGAATCGATTATATAATAGATTCACTATTAAACGAGAATAATTACAGTTGAACTGCTTTATCAAAACAACTGAACTTATTCTCGTTTAATAGTGAATCTATTATACAACCAGTATAATAGATTCGCTATTAAACGAGAATAAGTTCAGTTGTTTTGATAAAGCAATTCAACTGTAAAAATTCTCGTTTAATTGTGAATCTATTATACAGCACAACCTGCACATGCGCACACGGAATCACGCCATTCAAAACAAAAACAATCGAATCCTCCGTCTCGCGACACAGATTTTAACCCCGGTCAATTCAGTCGTCGTCCTAATCCATCACCAAACAACGGCGCTATATCCCAATGGGACAGACTCACTCCCGACAGTGGATATGCCCGGCCCGGGAAAATCCCTGCAAATAAACAAACGGTGATAGACCTGAAGTGTGGTGTCCTAAAGGTGTGTGTGATTTGAAACGTAGGTTAATGTACCCTGAACTAAGTGAACTAATTAATTCTTTCGACTTATTTGGTGTTGCTGAAACACATTTAGACTCATTGGATCTGATAGACTTTCCAGGATATTCATTTGTAGCAAAAAATAGACAAAATTCATCGAGCCGTAAAACAGGTGGTATTGGTTTATTCATCAAGGACTGTTATTTAAACCATGTTAAAAAGATTAACTCTGACAATGACTATATATTGTGGGTAACTGTATCAAATGAATTAACACACTTAAATAGTGACGTCATTATTGGCATAGTATATATTCCCCCAGGCAGCTCTAAATATTTTGATGAAATGCAAATGATAATGCTTGAAGATGAAATATCGCATTACTGTTCAATTCATGAAAATGTTATTATAGGTGCCGATTTCAATGCGCGAACCGCAAAAATGAGTGATTATCTCTTAACCAATAATTTTACAGTTCTTGAACTAAATATGTTCAATTTTGAGCATGGAAATGAAGAAATTATTGACATCTTAGAAAATCTAAAAATCCAGATATACAGGGAGTCAACTGATCATCCTAGAAAAATGGTTACCCTATTAAATATTGGTGGGTGCGATACCATCACAAACCCCTATAATTAGGGGTTTGTAATGGTACTGCTAACCAACCATTGACATTACTTATGTAAATATTTCAACTCATCCCCAAACAAGACCTGGTTTTGACGTCCAGTAGTATATATACTAGACTTGGGAAAACGTTGATGGAAAAGAAGGAAATGCCAATAACCAGCATTTTCTCCTTTTGTCTCAATATTCTCCGTGCTAAAAATTATACATAAATCAAACCTTAATTAACACCCAGTTTGTCACCAGCAGCAGGTTTTGATTTAGACCACCCAAAATGGTTGCCGTTTGGGAAGATGTTAGAACACATAACTATGTCCTATACTCTCGTTTTCTGTAGTTAATAATTTAAATTATGTTCTCAATATGTCTCTGTTGTCATAAACATATATTAAAAATTGATAAATCCATTGATGTCAAAGTAATGCAGCGGCTGTCACCACCAGATTACCATAACCAGTGACCTGTTGGTGACAGGCGCGACATTATAACACACGGAAAGCAGTGTCAGCATGGCTTGAGAAATGTATGAACAGATCACTTGGCATGCTCCCACTAACAAAAATTATACTTAATTAGTCTACTTGTCTCTGTTCTGGAATTTTCCCGACTTAACTCAAATACACACAAACGATATGGGAAAAAAATCCTAAAACATGAACTCAGCAAGTCAAGGTCGATCTTTCTCTCTCCACAAAAGTAGCTAATACATTGGTTTATGTCTAATGTTGTACTTTTTTGTACCTTAGATATTTAATTAAGGATTATGCATGTATGTATGTATGGATGGATGTTTTTGTTGTTTGCTTTCATGTCGGCAAGCTCATTTTTGTATATCATGTACAATGCTATTTACATCTAATTATTTCTTTCTGTTTTTATTTTCAGCACACAGAAAGAAAGACTCAACTCGACAGTAGAGATAATTTTGGTGTTTTATTTTCATTGGGGGTAGGTTTTCTTTTTTTTATGGTCACAAATAAGAGGTGCATACAATGTAGCTTGATAAGCATAACTGACAAGGGTTTGCATTATGCCAAAGCCAGAATATCGTAACAAAATATTATACTGTATTCTTAGATGACTTATAAAGGAAGTAATTTTAAAGTGAAAATGTATTAGAGAACAAGATAGATCTGGATCAGACGTTGCATAGGCATTTGCTGATCTAGACCCATGATGTTCCCAAATGCCCGAAAGTACCTTTTCCAGATGCCATGACGTCAATTAAAGTCTACGTATGTTTACTTTATATTGCTGCATTTCTCTCTTCCCCTCTTTCTGTGCTTCTCTGTCTACCTCATTTTCCTTCTAGTCTATCTTTCTTCCTATTGCTAACACTGTTGTTTTTGTTTGTAGATATTGCTGAAAGATGGCCGAGTCGAAGCCTGGACGACTTTCCCAATTCTTCAACAGACTGCAGGACAAAAAGGATAAAAAGGCAGAACAAGAAGAAGTAAAAGAGGAAGGCCAAGAAACAAAATTGAATATTGAGGAGATTAGCGTTGTCCCTGTTGATCTCTCACAAACAAAAACAGATTCTCCCAAACAAATAAACGGCTGTAATATTTGTATGGTAAAATCTGTTTTTACACTCAGTTTCTATCTGTGTTACGTTTGTGGAGTCTATTTGTGTGAGAAATGCTCACAAAAGCACGATAAATCACACCAACTGGTCAAAAGAAAACATATGGAGAGTAAAAGAAGGGGAAAGGCATATAATTTAGTTTTTGGAATGAGAGAAGAAAGTAAGGTAGAAAGAGAAGATTTAGATGGCGAGTGTGATGAAGTGATTGGACATGTAAATGTGAAACATGACTTGGATAAAAATTATTGTGGGATAACTGGATTATCTGGATTGGACAACAAAAGGTGGGTGGCTGTGGATAATTTTAACTATTGTATTAAAATATTCTGTTCTGTATCAAACACGTTGCTACGATACATAAAGTTTGGGTCAAAACCTTGGGATGTTACAGAAATAAAAGTTGTACAAAAATCTACTGATCCGGACTCAGCGTCCGGCAGTAAAACTGATATTTCTGGAGCAGCCCGAGATGAGCCGGATAAACACTGTTTGTTGGCTGTAACTTTTCCGGAGATAAAACAAATATGGTTTATAGACGTGAATAAAACTCCCGCAATCAAGACAAAAACAATAAAAATGGATAAAGAATGTCGGTCAATAGATTTTAGCGAGGACAAGATTTTTACCCTCTGTAGAGAAGATCATCTCGGGTATAGATATTTTTATTCTATCTACATTTTGTCTACAGGGGGGGAACAGCTGAAAGTTGTACAGATTGGTTTATATGGTCTGTATATTTCTGACTTCGCAGTTTATAAAGGACGAGCCTATTTGTCTGATCACCGTAACGACAAAGTATTGTGTATAAATGTGGAGGACGGGAAAACTATATATATATATATATTTCTGAACTCACACTAGAAGGGTCGGGGCCGAGAGGGATCAGCGTAGACCCCAATACCGGTGTGGTATATGTGTGTGGGTTCTGGAACAACAAAGTGTATAAACTGTCTCCAAACTTACGTGAATATGAACCATTAAGTCTGGATACAGATTATACAGAGAGACCAAACTGGTTGTGTTTTATGAACAACAAATTATATTTTAATCATCGTGACTGACTCGGGTCATCTCTAGATAACGTTGTTACTGTGGTCCATGTACTGACATAAACATCCAGCCCCACCCTTCTAGTGTACACACACACACACAAACATACACACATACAAACTACTTTATCTGGATCGAACATCACGTGATGTTCTGTGGTTACCATGGTTACGGTTGAACGCTGTTGTCATGGCAACGATCGAATATATTAGAATTCTGAATTCATTTTCCCGTCACGAATTTGCCACAATACTTTATCTTGTTTTCTCACGTCTCTTGTCTTTATAGATTTAAAAATCTTGTTTTCACTTTTTAGTTGATTTAAGATATTAACCTTTTACATTCACATCTAGATTTTCAATTAGAAAATGTACAAAATTTCTGAGATTCTAATTCGCGTCTATAAAATACTAGTACCATATTGTTTTATACTCACATATAATATTATTGTATAACTTGCACTAAACTATTTTTAACTTTTTCCCATTAATATTCATTTGATGATTTATTCATATAAATAATTGATATTTCCAATTAACTTTGTTTATCCGACATTGTAAATCTTCACTATGTTGCAGTCTTTTTGTCATTTCTTCAGAGCCAGCCACTTACTTTTTCCAATCCACAGTACATGTCTATTATTCATTTGAGCCGGGATCTGGAAAAACGTCCCTTATAGCATTTTTACAAATTGAGTTTCAAGATCAGTCTGTTGTCAAATGCAGTCAAATGTGCATCCATGCTGCTCTTTTTAAGCCACTACAGGTCACAAAGAAGCTATTAGAGAGCAACATGGATCCTGATCAGACTGTGCGTATTCACAGGCTGATCTGGATCTATGTTGGGCTCAAAAGCCTTAAGGAACGTTTTTTCCAGATCCTGGCTCATTTGTTTTATGTTTATCCAATTCATATTTCACATAAGAGTGAGTTAGGGGTTATGAGAGACAGAGTAAGAGAGAATAATATGTATATTATAAAATGTAATAAAACACAAGGTTAAAATAAATATAATAGATTCTAGATAAGTAAATCTATTAGATATGTAATAATTACTGTATTCTACATTTATTTTGTATATTTTGTGACTATAGATTCTTTTTCGTTCCCTTTCCAAAAAAACTTGATCCCATATTAATTAACTGGTTGAAACCCTTGTGCAAAA
Source organism: Fragum sueziense (assembly GCA_963680895.1). Lineage (NCBI taxonomy): Eukaryota > Metazoa > Mollusca > Bivalvia > Cardiida > Cardiidae > Fragum > Fragum sueziense. The sequence goes on from OY804592.1 coordinate 6,242,451, forward strand.
ATGAAATGTGACCTGTCACGCTAAAAAGAGCCTTATGGGAAGTGTGAATAATATCGATCCTAGTCAGTCATCGTAATTCTGCGCAGCCTGACAAGGATCGACACTTTTTACTCTTTAGGTAATGTTCTGGACTTGCAAAGTTCTTTCAATCTTACGATATCTTCATTTTCCAAATGCTATCTCTTGTTATGGTCAACAAAGTCTGATCCGTTAGGCGAAATTGTGTCCCATGAATTTCCAAGAAGGTTCCTTTTAGCGTGACGGGTCACAAATATAAAACATTCTTTTATAAAGTAATCGTATATATTTCGCCCGGTTGTTCAAATTTAACGATACCCCGTAGATCTATTTTGTATTTCTCATAACAACTGTTCTTTGCAACCATCTTTGCCTTCTACATCTCCACTTGGAAAGTTATTTTGAACGAGATTATCAAAAACAAAGTTGAAACTATAAATATTCGGGGTAAATGAAAAACACTGGTTTATCATTTTGTCATTTTAATAATCTTGCTAAGACCTTGTTATCAATTTATTTACCCTAAGTCCCTAGTTGTTGAGTGCTCTGATTTTAACACTGTGGTTTATCACGTGACACAGAATTTCAGAATTTTTTCAATGCTATTGTTAATACGAGGCCGATTTGAATTCAGTTTGAACAGGGTTGCCACGCGTCAGGGAAAAGTCAGGGAAATTTAAATTTTTTCAAGGTCAGGGAATTGTAAGGGAATTTTGTGGACTGTCAGAGAAAGTTGAAAATATTGGAAAATGTCAGGGAATTGTCAGGGAATTTTAAAAAATAAGATGCAGTGCCATATAATAAATTATTTCAACATCACCTTTGAAAATTGTCTCAAGACTTCGCGAGTTACCGCGAAATTACCTTGTTGAAAAAATGTCAGGGATTTTTCCAATTTTGTTAGGGAAATATCAGGGAATTGTCAGGGAATTTTATTTCCTCTGACTAGTGGCAACCCTGAAGCAGAGAAGGTGGGAAAATGTCAGGAATAAGCTGGATGTGATAGAATTTAGGTTGATCTTCAATAACTTTTTTATCAGCTGGTCCCGTATTAACAAAATTATTGAAGATTTTCTGAAATTGTTGAATCACGTGATTATCCATGGTGTTTAAGCCTTTCCCTAATGACACAACATAGGCCGGTTAAACAGAAAACTGCTACTGATGGTATAATTGGTGTCTATTTAAGTTTTTTTGTGTGAATTTGGTTTAAACATGTAGTCCAGAATACATTGAGGATAAAGGAGAAAATACAATTCATACAGTTTTCGAGACAAGATTTACTAAGTAGTTAAGCAAATTATAATTTCTATTGGTCCATAATTTCTTTTTTAGAGAAGAAGCAGCAAGTTCTACCTCATTGCAACCCACTCCAAACAGCTGGGTAGACCGAGTAATTGACAATTAAGTGTCTTACCTAAGGACACACGTCCCCACTGGCCCATGTGTGGCTCGAACTCGAGTCCTCCGGGTTACAAGTTCAGTGCAGTGCGCTATCGAGGCTGTCGATGATCAGCATGTTCTCCTTTTGTCTCAATGTTTTCTCAATCCACTTCTATAAGAGACACCAATCCTGGTCTTTTTTGGGAAAGGGTTTCGAGCATCGTTTTCAAAATTCAAGGTGGAGGAGAAATGCTGAAATCTTCAATATCAGCCAATGATATACGAGGGTGATCCAAAAATTCGTAAAATGGACCCATTACTCTCATATTACTAACTTGATCAGTGTATAATTTGTGATATTATAGTTCATTATCTAAAAGACTGCATAAAAATTAAAAGGTTTACAAAATATGTTAAAGCGGCCGAAAACTGCGTTACCTTAGTAACGTATGTACGCATAAGCAGAGGAGCGTCAAAAAATGATAAATGATCGTTAAATTAATCGAATTTTCCAATTTTTTGCGGGGATTTTGGTGCTTATTTATTATTACGCCATCATGACGTTGTGACTTCAAGTTATATACATTGTTGTTAAAGTTGTTTTGAAGACACCACATTTTTCATAGGAGAAAACAAATGAATTGAAAAGCAATATGACGTCGGCGCCAGTTAAAATATCGGTCAGGCATAAAATTCTGCCACGATCTTGGTCATACACCAACACAGACATTTAACATAATGAAGAAAACGAGAATATATAGCTGTAGAGTAATTTCATTAAAGTGACTCCTAAGATTCGCACTTCAATAGTGGGTAATGAATGCTAAGATAGTCCTGTAAACAGCCAAAACCTGATTAATGACGTCAGAACTGGGGTAAACAGTGTTAAGCTTCGCTTTGAAAGTAGATAGACCTTAAAACCGCCAGATACAGAATTGTTCTACAATTCGATTCTAAAATGGTATGATAACATTTTCAGTACATTTATACCACGGGAATAGAAATGTATGTGAGTAAATAAGGACTTTAAATAGAAGGATTCATGGTCGCGTGAAGTTGACGTCACGTTTGACGTTCTTGCTCCCCCGCCTCGCGCATTGTCTTTGTATAAAATATGTCACTGGAAAATAACTGTTTTATGGACACTCTTCAGAATTTCCACATTTATTGCACAGATGTCACAGTTTATGACAGTATAACTTTTGTTTTAATAGTAAACACTCCTCAAGTTTTATCAATCCATTTTACGAACTTTTCGATCACCCCTCGTATGTAATTGCAAAATGTATGATTTTATTACATAATATTAAGCATTGTGTAGATATGAATAAAGAATGAAATATTATAGATGTAAATTTGAAACATGTTTTAGCTGAAGAATGTCAAACACTTTTGCAAATGAATAAACTTGATATTTTTTCGTAGAATGTTGGTGTTTGTTTATGTCAAATTGCCAAAATTATTATAAATCCTTTAACACACCAAGGTTCACAAAACATCCATTGAAAAGGAGGAAGAGCGGAATTCCCAAATCAGAAATGGTGCCGAGCCTGATTAGCCTGAATTATCAAAGCACTCTGATCCGGACCCAATTTGTTTAATAGAGACCATTGTTCACAAATAAATAATGATTTGGCGATTGGAAAATATGAGAAGGAAGAAGAAAATTCCGATTAATTATCAATATTAGCCTCAGTTTTTAATATAGTACGACGATATCAAAATGCAGAAAATTACGACTGAACTATTATTAGGAAAAAGATGTAATCATGAAAATAAAACTTAAAGCTGTGCCATGTCAAATGAAATCAGCAATAGGCCTAACCTACTCGTCTAAGTACATGTACTAAGTAATAACCAGCATCATATGGCTTTCCATTCAGACAAAGTATTTTCTACGCTATATGGTCTTGCTTATGCCATATTCTGCTAACCCAATGTCATTGAATTTAACCTTTCCTAAATCGCAAAATTTTAGGGTGGCCCAATATGACAGCTGCTGCGAAAAAACAAAGTAGACGTTATTAAATGTAACTTTAGTGAGTAATATAGCACATAAAGTATTGAGACAAAAGGAGAAAATGATGATTATCCGCATTTTCCTCTTTTGTCTCAATCTTTTTTCAAGCCTTTTTTTATTTGGGACGTCAACACCGTGTCTTGTTTGAGATAGGGTTAAAGTGACATCACATTCTAATTTCATTTTTAATGTATGCCTTGATGCCAAGGTTGGTTATTCAAACTACCATATTTTTTCTAAATTATTATTGATAAGCAAAAATATAATTTACACCTGAATTCCTGTATACAACAATTAGTTTAAATTTAAGAGAAAATATACAGATTTTTATTCCTCGTAAACAGCGCAAAACTTTGGCTTGAAATTTTCGAAATTTTCATAAGAAAATAATTATGCTCTTTCATATAAATATTAAAGTAAAAATCATTAGAAAATATCTATGAAATATTTCTTTGATATTAAGCGTAACTTTCCGGAATATGCACGGAAAACAAAACGAGCATCGATGTAAGTACGCTACATGAAATCGTCCCAACAAAAACAAAGCTGGGTGCGCCATTAGTGTCACTTGGCATGACGTCATCAATGATGGCGAAGATCCTCGTGGGTGCACCAGTACCGCCCCGTATTTTCGGTGCCCCTATAAAGATGGTGGTTCCGTTCGGTGGAATGTTGTGTAGATTGGCTACATATTCTAGTATGGGAACATTGAGTGGTTGTAGGTAACGATGGCAGTCCAGAAACCCGAGTTGATTGTCTATAGAAGCTCCATCTGTGCCCAAAACTGATATCTAAAAATTAGAAAAATGAAAATATTTTGTAGTCCACTCCTAAAAATATTCACGTAACATCGCAGTTATTTCTTGCGACGTTCCAAACATATTTGATACGTATCTGAACCTATTCGGGCGACAGTGGAAGGTTTACGACGTCGCCAGAATAATTCCGACATCGGATGAATCTCTTTAGGGATGGACTACCTTAAGTATGTGCAGTCTGACCATATTATTCACTGTCTGCTACAGAGATCTAAATCTTTCGCGATCAAGATTGAAATGGTAAAATATAGATGTTGGTACTCTCTTATGAACAGAGCACATTATCTCTACATTCCATTTCGATAGAATGAGCTCTGTTCTCGCGGGGTCATTTCATGTCTAATCTCGGGGCCTTGGCGGGATTTCAGTATCCAATCATTGGCCATACACAACAAAACAATTTAAAAAGCTGATACAAACTTTCATTGGCTGACGCTTCAATTTACCGACTTCAGCCAAAAATAGAAGCGACGTAATGTATACGTAATCAAACAAGATAAAACTGAATGATTTTGATTCGATAATTCAAATGTTACCGGCTTCAGCTAAAAATAGAAGCGACGTAATGTATACGTTATGATCATGCAAGATAAAACTGAATGATTTTGATTCGATAATTCAAATGATGTGCTATAATTAGATTATGACGACCAAATATGCTGTTGGCGAACCGAATACTGCAGAGGTCATATTTGATGGTTTAATCAATAGACCTCGGCTTTGGAGAGTAAGATGTTGGCAATGTTCAGCAGTAGCTATGGCCAACGTGTATACTGTGAAGATAAGCCATGTATTCCAATATTAAATCATTTAGAGACTGTAGGGAGCGATGTCAATACAAAAATAATTAATTAACTGTCTATTGAAGCTCAACCTACGCCAAATTCTGAACCCAAAACAGAACTCTGGGAATAAGAAAAGTAGTGTCTGCATTAATTTTAATTAAGTTAATTCTAAATTAAATTTAATACGACAGATTTTATGCAAATAGCCCGAAAGCAAACTGTACATTCAGATGATTATGTAGTTAGTAACTCAAATTAGAAGCACGTCAGTATGCGACATTTAAATAAGTTTCAAATCAAATTAAAGCCTATGTATCCATTTATTGGACTTTTAAGAACGAGCGACTTCGGATTTGGATTAATATTTTTTTCTGTCTAGATTAATGTACCCAAAGTTTTCAGCAAAAAAACATTTGACTTACATCTCTTTCTGTATTCAACATTGTGCATGCTTCTAGACTCCAGCCCGGGTAATGATAGGTCGAGAAGTTAGAGAAATCATCCGAGTTAAATATCAGATCTCTGAATGGGTACCTTGCTGACCAACCTGCATCCATCATTACGATGGCTCCAACAGGAATACGACCGTACTTTTCTTCGTATTCTGGAATTGACGTATGCATAATACACGTAAGAAGTAGTATAACTGAACCCTTTCTCAAACAAAAGCTGGTGTTGACGTACATAGTAGAGAAAAACTTGAGAAAACCTTGAGACAAAAGAAGAAAATACTGAGAGCCAGCATATTTCCATTTGTCTCAATGTTTTCTTTGCTGCATTTAAACATAAATTCTATCTTTATCATCACGCATTTTGTCATCTGTCATAACACTTTCAAATCGGGCCATCCTTATTTTGTGTTGCTTTAGAAAGGATATATATGTATAATAAATTCAGACCCAATAAGCCTTTTTGGTGGAATTTCTTGCATTTGTTGTCTGCCTAGAACAAAATATGACCGACAGTAACACTGAAATCTTAACAATAATACCGGAATCATATCTAGAAAAATAAAAAGTTGTAAAGTCGGGAAATGAGAAAACTCATTTGATATCTATGACTTTGAGGTTTAAGTGTCAGAGTATTTCACATCAATAATTTAATGAATTAATAAGTATTGATTGTCCAATATTTTTTTTGAATCTCGATTCGATAAATTGGTCAATCGATCTTTACCTAGAACATCCTGGACCGTGACTAGATAATCCGGATTAGCCCGAACTTTCTCTCGTACGTTAATAACAACACCGGGTCCGATAAGCCTTTCTGGCGGGATTTCTTGTAATTGTTGTCGACCCCGGCCTACATGGCTCGGTGCGTCAATATGGGTACCTTGATGTTCGTATATCTCGTACTTTCTGGCTTCAATCCTGTAACAAGTGAATGCCAACATGAAATGCCTTTCTTCAAAAACCTTGTTACTACAGCTTCTTTAAACCTGTAGTTACGATGTTTTTGAAGAAAAGAATAGCTTAAATATTTATTTAGAATCGTGCTTGTAGCTATACAATTATGGCACTAACGTTGGCGACAATGACGACGACGACGACAGTATTAACAACAAGAACAACCACCATCATCATTTGAAGTTGGTGGGTTATGAAACATATTACTATTTCTCTTCAAAATCCTCGTAACCACAGCTTTAAATAAGCTGTAGTTACACGGGTTTTGAGGGAAATACATCGAAACTGTAATACAAGCTTGTTTTAATTTCATAACAATTCAACCTTGCTCAGTATAAATTATATTCATAGGCTATTTGCGTCGTAGTTTAAATGCAACTAAATATTGCATAATTCTTTATACATGTAGATGTTCTAAAATAGGTGAGCTATATCGTCGCTTTTCAACAAAAACATAGTAACTGTAGCTTGTTTTAAACTGCAGTTACGAGGTTTTCGTAGAGCAGCGATATCGAGAAATGTTATGTAACTTTTAAAGAAATTAAGAAATGCACTCATTCAAAAATTCCTATACAATTTTTGTGTTTTTCTCTAAAATTGTGATGTTCTAGACCATGAAGACGAATTTGCAAAGAAATTGCAGGCAACATTACAACCATGTCAGAAAAATAAAAAAAAAACGTTTATACATGTAGTACAGGAGATAAATGCGAGAAAATGTTGATAATCTAAACTATTTCTTCTAAGGACGCCAATACCACGTTTTTTTAGGAAGGATTTAGACTAATTGAGGGTTAACTAATCTCTTATCACGTTCACAATACTCCCGTTTTACTTACATAAAGAAACGGACATCGTCCTCAACTACAAAAAACTAAGTAGAAATCTATCAATTAACCCTTTCCCAAACGGCAAAATTTTATGGTTATCAGCAGTTTCTTCTTTTGTCTAAATGTTTTCCCAAGCATTTTCTATTTGGGACGTCAAAACCAGTTCTTGTTTGGGAAGGGGTTAAAGATGCTAAAAAAACGACTTCCACTTAATTTGTTCGGGCAAACGTTTTTTCATGCCGACCGCCCACAGGACCGACAAACCAACCGACAGGTACTCTCCAAAGCCGAGGTCTATTGATTAACCATCAAATATTATATCATAATGGAATGAAGAGAGAATGTGCTCTGTTCTTAAGAGAGTAACCGACAGGCTGATTCCAATAAACTAATCATACCAACCCATCCTAAACTTCGTTTGAGATGGTATAATAAATACATGTACATGTAGTAGTCTTATAATGATTACAGAAAAGGCAGTAAGTGCTATCGATGTTCCGGACCTCGAAGGCTCCTAAAAGGCCCTCTCTTATAGTCTAAGCACGGTATAATGGCACATGTTTACCAAGTTTGCAAATGTTAATAAGAGGGAAATGTTTCTAATCATTAAAGTAATTCTGCATGCATTGGTTCGAGTCTTTCAGGTGTGAGACAAAGTCTTCAATTTTCGAAACACCGCAAACAATTTAGTATAACTCATCGGCTATAACTGTAGACTTGTATACAAACACTTAACTTCTTGTTGTTGATAAATGGCCCAACACAAACACTTTCTCTTTTGAGAATAAACGAGTAGAACAATAATTCTCTCGTATACCTCACGATAAATGGTTTGGTAAATGTTAAAATTATGTATTTGTTTTTTTAGTGTTTGTATACAAGTCTACAGTTATAACCGAAAGACTATACAAATAATCCCAGCCGAAATTGACAGTGACGTAGGCTGATGTTTACTGCTGCAAAACCAATCAATTCGTCTGATTTGCACCGTTACAAATACGAACAGAGTTGATTGGTTGTCAAGTAGTAAACATTATCCTACGTCACTGTCCTTTTCGGCCGGTACTATTGTACCTATAGATTGAAGTCCGATAATGCATTGTTTACATAGATAGATTTTGTAAACATGAGCCATAATAACGTGACCCGACTATACTTCTTCAATGGTCTAGTTGAGACAAAATTACTAAACGGAAAGAAACTGTTCAATAATCACCACATTCCTTGGTCGGGAAACAGCGTGGCCAAAACCCCCTCGCTTTTATACCATGTGAGGTTCGATACCCCGAATGCCTGTAGAGAATAAGTGGGCGTGTCTTCATCCAAAGTGTGGGTCAGATCAACTATACGTCGTGCGGACAGGATGTGGATACACAGGATAAATATGAGTACATGCTCCATAGGCCTACCTGAATTAAAAGATTAAGGCAATCTGGACGTCACTAATGAGCTTCACCATGAGCTGCGGGATTATTCGGGCGATGTATTGGAATGTTCCACCGCCGAATGTTTATGACGTGGCCCGAATAGGAACTTGGCAAATGTTAACATCACATCTAAATTTCCGACGTAGCGTGAATCTCATAAGGGGTGAGCAAAACCGACATAATAATTATCGTTCGGTAGCCTATTGACGGAGATAAGCCTTTTCCCAAACGGCAAAAAATCACTTTTTTCAATTAGAAGGATGTTACATACAACAAAATAGATTTTCATTAGGTTAATATTTGTGTATGAACTATCAAAGAAAAACTGAGACAGAAGGGAAAATGCTGGGCAAGAGCAGGCCCGTAGGAAGCAATTTCATATTGGGTGGGCTTAAGCCCCTGTGTCTGAATATTGGGGTGGAGGTGGCTATATGGGATTTTCTCCCAAAGTTCCAGTGTAAAATAAAGAAAAATGACATTGGGGGGAGGGGGGGGGGCTAGCCTCTCATCCTACGGGCCTGAAGAGCAAGTCTTTCCTTTTGTCTCGATGAAATATATCTATCTAAAGGAAGTCACCATCCAAGTATCTTAAGGCCAGGTCATACATGTTTCAGCGTCAACTTCACGGTCACATTACGTCCATTTCCCTTTTGACGACCCCGACGGAGAAAACTTTGACAAATAATGAGACAAAAGATGAAAATGCTGATAGTCATCATTTTCTCCTTTTGCCTCATTATTTTCGCGGGTATTATATACACAAATACTACCTTTATCATAATCGATTTTGTTATTTTAAGCAGTTTTCAATCTGGAACAGTGCCTTATAGAAAAGGCTTGGGAAACATTGAAGCAAAAGAAGAAACTGCTGATAACCTGCAATTTCTCCTGTTGTCTCAATATTTTCTGTGCTATCTTAAAGTGACATTTCAGAATTTTTCGTCATAAATTTTACTTTTATTTTTATCTGAAAGAGCATATTTCCTTATGAAAATTCTGAAAATTTCAAGCCAAAATATTGCGCCGTTTACGAGAAATCTATATTTTTGTGTTAAAATTGAACAAATTGTTGTGGACAACAGTTCGGATTTATATGCAAATTATCGATTATGTCTCAACTTTAAATGCGTGTTTCTCGCTTATTGGCAACAACTTCAAAAAAACTAATAGTATTTATACTCATTAGAATAACCAATCTTGGCATCAAGACATACTTTAAAAAATTGAAATTGGAATGAAATGTCCCTTTAAACACAAATTCTATCTTTAACAACATCCCTATTGTCGTCAGCAGCAGCTTTTGAGTTGGATCATCTTAGAAGTTTGCTGTTTGGTAAAATGTTAAATTGTTGTAGTGCGGGATATGGTTGACATATGCAAAGTTATAGCCTAATATAATGATTTTGATGTCAACTTACCCAAATCGACGTTGGTCCCGTTTCGATATTCACAAATCCAAAAATATCAAGAGTACGAAATCTACAACAACCCGATTACAATCGTGCATTAACGAACCGTGCAAATTCATGTAATAGGACCCTGCCCGCATATAAATGTGCACTTATCCTTTCCTAAACATCTTATTTCAATATCTTCAAAAGAGAATGCCTGAAAATGCTGATAACCAGCCCCCCCCCCCCCCCCCCATATTTTCTGTCTCGCCAAACTATACATCCTATAGATTCTGATTGATTTAAGTAGGCAACACCTTTCTTCAAACAGGCTTAATAAATGTGCTGTTCAACTTTTGAATCTGCTGAAGACAACAAAATTTGTGTGACAAAATAGGGAAATTGTGTAGGCTACATTTAAGGATACAAAAATATTGAAGAAATAAATGAGAACATGATGATTATCAGCAGTTTCTTCTTTTCCTTGAATGTTTTTTGTTCATCTCTTCTTCAGGGACGCCAAAACCTTACTTTGTTTAGGGGGGGGGGGGGGGGTTGAATGTGAACTGATCCAAAATTATGCTGTGTGCGAAAGGTTGAATCTTTAAATACATATTAAATTTATGACATTTATTAACATTATTATATAGTAAAGAAATGCTGAGGTAAAAGGAGACAATTCTGATTAGACCTGTTGACAAACGTTCCTTCTTTCTTTCCCAATATTTTTCTCTTTTTGGAACTTTCTCTTGCGCACCACCATAGAAATGTCAAGCCTTAACAGTTTGGCGTCTAAGATGTAGGCCTAGATGGAACTTAGTTCTTTGTTCTATCTAGCCCTTTCCCAAACAATACCTGGTTCAGACGTCCCGAATAGCACATTGAAACAAACACAACATTTTCTATCCCAAATTTCACACAAATTTTATCTTTAATAACTTTCTTTTTGTCTTTTAATTGAGGCAGCCAGTTTTTGAAGAGGACCAACCCTAAAATGTCGTTTGGGAAAGGGCTAGATCTTCTAGATCTTTAGTAGGCCTAGGCCTAGGCTATAGATCTTCACCTTTCAAGAATATCTTCTACAATGACGTTTTCTGACACCGCCCCCTCAACCAAATCTTGTTTGGGAAGAGCTTGATGGAGACAATTTCTGAAACTTTGAGAGAAAACCGACTTTTTTAACATCAAATCGTCGTTGTAAATGCAAAACCTCGTATCTCGGTTTTGGAAATTTTGAAAGGGGAGGGAAAAAAGTGTAATAACTTTTCCCAAACTGAAATGTCTTACTTGAAATTTGGACATATTGTTAACAAATAGTGTGTCAATAATACTGGTCAATAAAAATATCTCAAAACCTGCGAGAATCGTCTACAATCGGCACACAAGTATGTACTTAGAAAATTGCACCAATCGACATACGAGGTTTTGCATTTACAGCGACGAAATGCTTCTAAGATTACACTGCCTGGGAAATTCGTGCAGACGCACCTGTTGTCACATGACACTCACGTGACACCGTATCCAATGAAGCGAGACCCGGCAAGTCACATGACAAAATACAACAACAATGGCGGACGAGCTAAACGACGTTGAGTTTCTGATAAAACTCGACGAAAAACAAGCGAAGCGGTTCGAAGAAAGGACAAGAATTTCGTACCACAAAACTTTAGCTACCATTTGTCTGGCAGGACTCATTGGTTTTGCAGGATTGTGGCTGACATGGCAGTATGCAGGCATTTATTGTGTAAGTGTTGTCACCTCTCATTCTTTGTGCAGACGCTCTACAGGTGCAAAAAGCACAGGTGATATGAATTAGGGATGACTATTGCAGGCCAAAATGACTATTGCGATAGTGTTGCTATTGACCAAATGACTATTGCGATGGTATTGCTATTGCAATACTATTGCGATACTAAATTGTGATACGCTGTTTGTGCTATAAAAAGATATTTTTCATTAAAAATAACATTTTGGGAATATTTTGAATAAGGGCGCGCTTGATTCGCACGTTCCAGAGCGTTCTGGAACGTCACACTACACCGTTTTGAATCAAGTTGGGTGCAGTGGAATGGAACGTTGCACCAGTTCAGCAGCGAATCAAGTATGGAACAATTTGTTGGAAAATCCACAAATGGAAGGAAATTATCATCTGAAGCTTGCATAATGCATGTTTCAGCATTTTCATATTAAATTAGTCCATGAGTTAGCAAAGGAATGGTCAACGCCATCATTTTATTTTTGCACCATCCTTGATTTGATGGTACATTAATGCACCAGAATTTTGCATCTATTCCCAAAAGAGCAAATATTCCAGAACTGCCCCATTTATTCAAGAATATTTGTGCCGAGGTTTCTTTGTTTGGATAAAATGTATTTACATGCAGCTGTGCAACAGCGATGTTGCTTTAAAAAGGCAAGAGAAGAGAAAGAATTCAACATTTTCGGCACTTCCTAGTAAGTGGAAGCCATCTTTGTTCTTACATCCGGGTTATCCACACCTACCTGTCAATTGGGTCAAAAGGTGCATGTACCGAACATTGTTCTGGCTGACTTGATTCCAGAGAACACTGGAAAGTGTACACCGAACGGCGAATCAAGTACGCCCTAAATAAATTAATTTTAAGGAAGAAAGTGACATTTGAATTGGCTGTTGTTGATATCTGGTATTCAAGAGACAGTTGTCAAAACTTTTAAACTCATCTCTTCTTTTTTTGGCCCAAATTTGGCAATGTCATGTGACAAATTGCTATTTTTAGAACTATCAAAACTATTGCGATAGTGACAACCACTATTGCGATACTATTGATATTGCCAGTTGCCTATCACGATAGTACTATTGCAGAGGTCACTATTGCGATATATCGCTAGTCCGATGTATCGTTACATCCCTAATATGAATTATGGTTTAGATCACTTTTGCATACAAAAAGACAAGAATAATATTGTGACTCAAGACTTTAGAAGATCTACCAAACTTTGATTTTACTTTTCAAGTCTATACCTCATTTAGTTAATAATGTATGTTATATTGATTTTTATGATCATGCAGGAAGATGAGTCATTGCCCATTGAAAGTAAATCATAGACAGAAGAAATATTGCTACTGTACCAGCGGCGGTTGTCCCTAAACTAAATGGTCGCCAGTAAAGTGACAAAGTAGAATAATTTTTCAGCAATAAGGAAGAAAATGAGGCGGGATGTGGGGACAGCAGCCCCCCCATAAATAATTTCTTGATAAAAGAAAACGGGTGTGTGGGGGCTGCAGGCCCCCAAAACTCTTCCTAGTAAATAAGGACCGGTATACTAGATGTGTTCCCACAATTTTGACAGAATTTCTGCATAAGAATGAAATAATCAGGCAACAGAAGGGGGGGGGGGGGGTCCATTGAACCCCGCACCCCCTCTGGATCTGCCACTTTGTATATAGTACATACATTTATCTACTTTTAAGTTATAAATTTGTATTTCTTTTCACTTAGCTGTGATATCGTAGCCATGAACTTGATGACAGGTTTTCAGGGTGTCCGATCACGTAAAAATGTACGTGAATCACGTAATTTGAACAAAAATCACGTACTACTTTCTCACCCAAAACGTCTAAGAACGTACGCAAAATGAACCTACATCATGTATAAAAAAAAAATACAATTCTCCCTGTTGTTTACCAAAGAAAAAAACAAGTTTCATAGCTGAGTAATAAAACCGAAACTGCCAAATTCGGTCATTCTGACCCCTCTATTTTTCCTGTTAATTGTAGTTGGCCAAGACGCTGTGTTTTTGGGATTTACTCAACCAAAACGCTGTATCATTGCGAGCATCTGCATGATCATGTCATCTACTGAACAGATTGGATTTTTTTAATTTGATCGGTCTTTGATTGCAAATGAACATAATCAGAAAGTCAACATAGGGGGAAACGACGAAGAAAACACCCAGTCTGGACCATCATCCACTGTTGAACAAAGTTCATGGCTCAGAATCCGCTCTGCCAGTTAAATTGCCTTCGTTCGGACAGAGAAAAGGGAACATTGCAGATATTTATTTGAGGCTCAGCTGAAAACGGAAACTGATTCATGGTTGGCGTCTGAAAACCTTTCAATCCTTAAGTTTTCAAATTTGATTGATTTGTAATTAAGAACAAAATGCCTCAACCCTTTCCCAAACAAGACCTAGATTGAAATGGAAGAGCTGTTTAGATTTATGTTAATTTCCTTGTACCCCCAATTTATTTTTTGTACCCCCAACTGTAACCACCAAGAGGTACAAAAACCCCCAGTCAAAATTTTCAGTGGACACACTGGGTTTTGGTATCTGGAAACCCAGATCAAGATTCAAAAAGGTTTTGGTTACATTATTGTAACTTCTTTTTACTCTACAGGAAAATAAGTCCCCTTCCGTTGACAAGGATATCATCCCTGCAGATACATGCTCAGTGTCTGAGGATGCAAAATACGAGTGCTGGCCACAGTCTACAGAAGTAACGGAGGAAACATGTACAGCTAAAGGGTGCTGCTGGTTACAGCTCAATAAGACAGGGTAAGAAATCTTCAACCTTTTTAACCCTTTCCCACACATTGACACTTTTGGACGCCCCACAAAATAAAGGCTTTGGAAAACATTTTGGAAAATGAAGAAATTGCTTGTCACAAGCAATTACTTCATTTTCCACAATGTTTTCTACCAAGAAAGGCCAAAAAATGTTAAATTTTATTCAATGGAAATTGTCGTCTGCAACACCTATGAGTTTGGACTAGGCTAAAATTTTGTTGTTTGGTAATGGACTAATGGGTTAAAATGACAATTTTATTTAGGGTTGTCACAATCAAAAGCTGCTGAAGACAACAAAATGGATGTTACTTTTACTTAAGGTAGGCTTTGTGAATTCACATTATAGCATAGCATAAATTTTGAAGTTAGAGGAGAAAGTGCTTATCGTCAGCATTTTGTTCTTTTACTTTGAACAATATTTTCCCAAGCCAATACTATTAGGGACACCAAAATCAGGTCTTGTTTGGGAAAGTGTCAACAAATTCTCACATTTTGACACTTTTTGATGCCCCACAAGATAACCTTCAGATAACATTGTGGAGATTGAAGAAATTGCCTCCACAATGTTTCATACCCAGCCGATTGATCATAAAATGTAAACTTCCATTTACTTGAAATTTGTCTTTTGCAAAAACTTTGAATTTGTACCTGTCTGAAATTTTGCCATCTGGTATTATATGGGTTTAACCCTTTCGTTTGCAGAATTATTTCCCAGAAATGACTTTTTCCCTATTTCCAAGCACTTCATGTATACAATTTATGCATAATAGATAGATTTTACTTGCAGAAAACCCATAAACCTATATATCATTCGAAAGGTTATTCAATTTCCTTTAACAATATGATGAGTGACTGATAGAAAATTTGCATCTCATCAAAATCTCGACCTCTAGCCCCATGACCCCTGTCAGGCCCCCTGCCATGACACCCGACCACCCCCACCCCTACCATTTAGGACTGGATTCGGTTTAGGGTTATCGGAATCACTATCAGGGTCACTATTCCAAGTCTCCGAAACATTTCTAATGTGCAAATCACCTTTTTACAACCAAAAAATCAGTGTAATCGCTATTATCATCGTCCAACACTGACATGATGAATCGCTCGACCTCTTCTGCAGAATATTGAACCCTCCTGGCCTTCGTTACAGCTCATAAAACCCCAAAAACTGCTCTTTTCTTCACATTTTACGAGAACAAAACATTATTGCGCAATATTTCAGCATGTATCCGGTGTCATAATAACTTTAACAGTGCAAATTGCTTTTAATAAAGCCCATGTCCTCCTAAACTGTATAAGCATTCCTGACCGCGCTTTAAAGCGCGCTTGCAAACGAAAGGGTTAACAGGGCCTTTTTTCAAAGATTTGTGAAGAGGCCTTACCCTGTTCATTTTGTGAAATTTTAGCATGCTCTTCTGAACATTTTTGGAACATATGTTAAGTAACAAAGTAAGGATGAAGTACAATTTAGGCATAAATTACAGCGCTTTATTAAATGAATAACTACTTGAAGGTCATATTAGTAAGAAAACAAGAGCTGTGTGAATTACATAGAATGAATTTTAAAGAAGAAACAATTCATAAAATGCAAACTTAAGCAATAGATTTGGGAATTTTTCTGCCACCATTCGTGAAAAATAAGCTTTTTTTCAATTGTGAAGTAGCCTGTTATAGGCCTCTACTAAATAACGAAAAAAAAAGCCCTGGGTTAATGTCCCGGTGCTGAATAGAATTTTTAAAACCCTTTCTAAAGGCAAAGCACAAAATCTTTTTTAATATTTCTTAGCTTTCTTAGACTAGAGTATTCATAAGATTACTCAAACCCTTTCTCAAGGAATCTTTGATTTTAACCCTTTCCCAAATGACAAAATCTTATGGTTGTCCAATTTGAAATCTGCTACAGATGACAAAATGAAGGCTACAAGAGGTAAGATTTGTGCATAATATAGCACAGAAAACATTGAGGCAAAAGGAGAAATGCTGGTCATCAGCATTTTCTTCTTTTGCTTCAATGTTTTCCCAAGCCTAAGGACGTCAAAATCAGGTCTTGTTTGAGAGAGGGTTAACAGACCTTAGAGGGACACTTTGCAAACCGTTATGTCAAAAGAAGATACTTCTTAAATATTCTTCATTATTTGTATTCTAATGAATCAAAGCTGAAAATTTTTATTTACATTTGTTTTGTCAGCTACAATTCATTTACTTCAGACTTTTTGGTTTTTTGTTAGCTCCACTGGCCTTCAGGCCAGCGGGCTATTGTCATGGCGCTGTGTCCGTCGTGCGTGTGTCCGTCCGTGCGTCCGTCCGTCCGTCCGGTCGTCAACTTTTTCTTTAAAAATCTTCTCCTCAGAAACTACTCAATGGATTTCAATCAAACTTCACAGGAATGATCTTTGGGTGGTCCTCTCTCAGATTCCTTCAATTGATTCTGATTGAATCAGAAAATCTGGAGTTATCTGCCCTTGAATTTAAAAAATGGCTGTTCTGGCTTTTTTTCACTCTAGCAACTACAAATATTGACCAATCAAGACAAAACTTGGACAGATTAATGGTGACTGTAAGATCTTGCCTGGGTGCAACTTTCAGCTTGATATGAAAATTGCATCATGAGTTATGTGCCCTTGAAATTGACAAAATTGCCATTTTCGGCTTTATTATACCCCCCAAATTCAATTTGGGGGGTATATAGGAGTCAGCTTGTCCGTTGGTCTGTCTGTCTGTCTGTCTGTCGGTCTGTCTGTCTGTTGGTCCGTCTGTTGGTTTTTTGTCCGCTCTATTTCTCCTAAACCACAAGTCCAATTTTATTCAAACCTCACATGTAAGCTCAATACCAAGTTGAGATGTGCATATTACATTTTGGTCACGGTCCAATGATTTTTCACGGAGTTATGGCCCTTGAGTGAAATTTTTTGTCCGCTCAATATCTCGGTAACTAATGGATGGATTTCAAAAAAACTTTACAGGTATGCTTACTAGCTCTCAAATATGTGCATATTAAATTTTGGTTATGGTTCAGTGATTTTTGTTTGAGTTACGGCCCTTTGTTGAAAATTGGCATTTTGCGCAACATAACCATGTGTTGATTGGTTTGTTGATTTTTTTGTCCGCTCTATTTCTCCTAAACCACAGGTCCAATTTTATTCAAACCTCACATGTGAGCTTAATACCAAGTGGAGATGTGCATATTACATTTTGGTCACGGTCCGATGATTTTTCACGGAGTTATGGCCCTTGAGTGAAATTTCTTGTCCGCTCAATATCTTGGTAACTAATGGATGGATTTCAAAAAAACTTTACAGGTATGCTTACTAGCTCTCAAATATGTGCATATTAAATTTTGGTTATGGTTCAGTGATTTTTGTTTGAGTTACGGCCCTTTGTTGAAAATTTGCATTTTGCGCAACATAACCATGTGTTGATTGGTTTGTTGATTTTTTTGTCCGCTCTATTTCTCCTAAACCACAGGTCCAATTTTATTCAAACCTCACATGTGAGCTTAATACCAAGTGGAGATGTGCATATTACATTTTGGTCACGGTCCGATGATTTTTCACGGAGTTATGGCCCTTGAGTGAAATTTCTTGTCCGCTCAATATCTTGGTAACTAATGGATGGATTTCAAAAAAACTTTACAGGTATGCTTACTAGCTCTCAAATATGTGCATATCAAATTTTGGTTATGGTTCAGTGATTTTTGTATGAGTTACGGCCCTTTGTTGAAAATTTGCATTTTGCGCAACATATCCATGTGTTGATTGGTTTGTTGATTTTTATACCCCCCAAATTCAATTTGGGGGGTATATAGGAGTCAGCTTGTCCGTTGGTCTGTCTGTCTGTCGGTCGGTTGGTCGGTCTGTAGCTTTTTTGTCCGCTCTATTTCTCCTAAACTGCTGGTCCAATTTTGTTCAAACTTCACATGTGAACTCATTAGCAGGTGCAGATGTGCATATGAAATTTTTGTCACGGTTCATTGATTTTTGACGGAGTTACAGCCCTTGAGTGAATTTTCTTGTCCGCTCAATTTCTCCGATACTAATGGACATATTTCAAAAAAACTTTACAGTTATGCTTAGTAGCTCTCAAATATGTGCATATCAAATTTTGGTAATGATTCATTGATTTTTGATTGAGTTATGGCCCTTTGCTGAAAATTGCCATTTAACGCAAAATCAATGTGTTGATCGGTTTTTTCAATTTTTTGTCCACTCTATTTCTCATAAGCTATTGGACCAATTTTGTTCAAACTTCACATGTGAACTCATTACTAAGTTGAGATGTGCATACAAAAAAAAATTTCATGGTCCATTGATTTTTGACGGAGTTACGGCCCTTGAGTGAATTTTCTTGTCCGCTCAATTTCTCGGAAACTAAAAGACGGATTTCAAAAAACCTTTACAGTTATGCTTAGTAGCTCTCAAATATGTGCATATCAAATTTTGGTGATGATTCATTGATTTTTGACTGAGTTATGGCCCTTTGCTGAAAATTGCCATTTTACGCAAAATCAATGTGTGTTGATCGGTTTTTCAATTTTTTGTCCACTCTATTTCTCATAAACTATTAGACCAATTTTATTCAAACATCACATGTGAACTCATTACTAAGTTGAGATGTGCATACTAAATTTTTTCACGGTTCATTGATTTTTGACGGAGTTACAGTCCTTGAGTGAATTTTCTTGTCCGCTCCATTTCTCAGATACCAATGGACGGATTTCAAAAAAAAACTTTACAGTTATGCTTAGTAGCTCTCAAATATGTGCATATCAAATTTTGGTGATGATTCATTGATTTTTGACTGAGTTATGGCCCTTTGCTGAAAATTGCCATTTAACGCAAAATCAATGTGTTGATCGGTTTTTCAATTTTTTGTCCACTCTATTTCTCATAAACTATTGGACCAATTTTGTTCAAACATCACATGTGAACTCATTACTAAGTTGAGATGTGCATACTAAAAATTTTTTCACAGTCCATTGATTTTTAGCTCCACTGGCCTTCAGGCCAGCGGGCTATTGTCATGGCGGTGTATCCGTCGTGCGTCCGTCCGTCCGTCCGTAAACTTTTTCTTTAAAAATCTTCTTCTCAGAAACTACTGGATGGATTTCAAACAAACTTCACAGGAATGATCATTGGGTGACCCTCTCTCAGATTCCTTCAAAGAACTTGGATTGAGTCAGAATAACCTGAGTTATCTGCCCTTGAATGTCAAAAATAGCTGGTTTTGACTTTATTTGTACTCTGAAATCTACAAATATCGATCAATCAAGACAAAACTTTAAGAGAATGATGGTGACTATAAGATCTTGCCATGATAAAATTTTCAGCTTGATCTGAATTTTCCATCATGAGTTATGTGCCCTTGAAATTGACAAAATTGCCATTTTCGGCTCTATTTTGACTTTGTTTTCACTCTAGCAACTACAAATATTGACCAATCAAGACAAACTTAGGTCAGAATGTTGGTGACTGTAAGATCTTGCCTTGGTATAATTTTCAGCTTGATCTGAATTTGAGTTATGTGCCCTTGAAATTGACAAAATTTCCATTTTCGGCTCTATTTTGACTTTGTTTTCACTGTAGCAACTACAAATATTGACTTATCAAGACAAAACTTGTACAGAATGTTGGTTATCATAAGATCTTGACTTGGCTTAATTTTCAGCTTGATCTGGATTTTATATGATGAGTTATGTGCCCTTGAAATTGACAAAATTGCAATTTTCGGCTCTATTTGGACTTTGTTTTCACTCTAGCAACTAAAAATATTGATCAATCAAGGCAAAACTAGGTCAGAATATTGGGGACTATAACATCTTGCCTTGGTATAATTTTCAGCTTGATCTGAATGTTATAACATGAGTTATGTGCCCTTGGAATTGACAAAACTGCCATTTTCGTCTTTATTTTCTCTTTGACAACCATTAGTATTTACTAATCAATACAGAACTTTCACAGAATCTTACTGACCATACGATCCTATTTGTTTGTAATTTTCAGCTTGGTCATGCATTTGCTTGTTTGCGCAGCCTGAACCTTTGAAATTGCATTCAGCAAGACAAACAGTCAGGCCTGTGGAGCACTTCCAGACCGCCAGGGCTGTCTAGTTGACGGAGTTACGGCCCTTGAGTGAATTTTCTTGTCCGCTCAATTTCTCGGAAACTAAAAGACGGATTTCAAAAATACTTTACAGTTATGCTTACTGGCTCTCAAATATGTGCATATCAAATTTTGGTGATGATCCATTGATTTTTGACTGAGTTATGGCCCTTTGCTGAAAATTGCCATTTTACGCAAAATCAGTGTGTGTTGATCGGTTTTTCAATTTTTTGTCCACTCTATTTCTCATAAACTATTGGACCAATTTTGTTCAAACATCACATGTGAACTCATTACTAAGTTGAGATGTGCATACTAAATTTTTGTTACGGTCCATTGATTTTTGACGGAGTTACGGCCCTTGAGTGAATTTTCTTGTCCACTCAATTTCTTGGAAATTAATGGACAGATTTCAAAAAAACTTTACAGTTATGCTTAGTAGCTCTCAAATATGTGCATATTAAACTTTGGTTATGGTTCATTGATTTTTCACTGAGTGATGGCCCTTTGTTGAAAAATGGCATTTTTCGCAAAGTTAAGTAGTGTTGATCGGTCTGTTGATATTTTGTCCACTCTATTTCTCATAAACTACCAGTCCAATTTCATTCAAACTTCACATGTGATCTTATTACCAAGTGGAAATGTGCATGTAATATTTTGGTCATGGTCCAATGATTTTTTACAGAGTTATGGCACTTGAGTGAATTATCTTGTCCGCTCAATTTCTCGGTAACTAATGGATGGATTTCAAAAAACTTTACAGTTATGCTCAATTGCTCTCAAATATGTGCATATTAAATTTTGGTTATGGGTCATTGATTTTTGACTGAGTAATGGCCATTTGCTGAAAATTGTCATTTTTCGCAACTTCAGCGTGTGTTTATAAGTTTGTCTGTTTTTTGTCCACTCTTTATCTCCTAAACTACCAAATCAATTTTATTCAAACTTCACATGTTAACGCATTACCAAGTGGAAATGTGCATTTTATATTTTTGGTCACGGTCTTTTGAATTTTCATAGGGTTATGGCCCTTGAGTGAACTTTCTTGTTTAAATTGTTAAACTCATTTTATGAAATATTTAAGATACAATGTTCATATACTTGAAAACTTTTCTCATTCAAAATATCAGTTTTCAGTTTATATGAAATGTCAAAATGCACAAACACAGCGCTTTTGGGGGGTATGATCACTTTCAGTGATATTCTAGTTTTTACTTTGTTTTCACTCTAGCAACTACAAATATTGACTAATCAAGACAAAACTTGGACAGAATGATGGTTACTATAAGATCTTGCCTGGGTGCAACTTTCAGCTTGATTTGAAAATTGCATCATGAGTTATGTGCCCTTGAAATTGACAAAATTACCATTTTTGACCTTATTTTTACTCAAACGACTATAAATATCCAACAATCAACAGGAAACTTTGTTATAATCTTAATTGTCCATAAAATCTTGCATGGATGTAATTGTCAGCTTCATTAGAATCGTAAATCATGATTTATCTGCCCTTGAATTTGACAAATTGTAGTTTTCAACTTTATTTTCATTCTCTTTTCAACCACAAATAATGATCAATCAGGTCAAAACCTAAAACAAAATGTAAGTGAGGCAAAGATCTTATTTTAGTGTGATTCTTAGCTTTAGAGTAATATAACATTCCCAGTTATATGCCTTTGAATTTGACAAAATTGCCAATTATGACTTCATTATCAAACTAGATCAGTCAAATTCACTCTAATCAAAACAAATCTTGGTAACCATTAAATCTTATATGAAGGTATTTTCAGCTTTCTAGTTACTTTGTTATTGCTCTAAGACCCAAAAGTATTGAAAAATCTTGTAAAAACTTGGATTTGAAATTACAAGAAAATCAGGGCTTTCTGGTTATTTTATAAATAGGGTATTTCCCCAAATCTATTTTTAGAACAATGAAATCTATTTTTAGAAATATGAACTATTTTGGAGTAATCAATGATAGTTTAGATCTGTTTGGTCGAAGGAAAAATGATCATTGCCAGTATCATCCTGATCTGGAATTTTCTCTTGTTTCCTTTTACCCTTTCTCAAATGGCAAACAGGGTTTTACTCTCTTTGCTCAAAGAACCACATGTTTTGTACAATCTAGTTTTACTTTCTTTTTGCTCTTAGAAACACAACTATTGAACAATCTAATCAAAACTTGGATTGAATATTTAAAGAAATTCAGGCCTGTGGAGCGACTCAAGACCTTCAGGTCTTCTAGTTTTGTTTTGTTTAGGAAAGGGTTGATGTTTTATTATAATTTTCCAATATTTCTAACTTTAGGACAGTACCATGGTGCTTTTACCCCAGTGGTTATCAACTGTATAATGTGAAAAGTTTAAAGAAGAAGGACACCAGCTATTATGTCTCACTGGAGCGACAACAGCCATCTGGCTGGCCAAAGGACATTCTTAACTTGGGTGTTGATATTACCATGGAAACAAGGTCAAGGTTACATATCAAGGTCAGTTATCTAAATAATTGTCAAAAGTCTAGTCTATATGGGACTTTAGATAATATTGCGAGAAAAGAAGAGGATGCTGACTTTCTTGAGTCATCAATTTCTTCTTTTCTCACTATATATTAAATGCCTAAATTAAAAGAAAAAATGTATTAGTAATAATTGCTTTGTCCAAAAAAAAAACCACCCTAGTTTTTGATGAGAAGACGATGGACAAATGTTTAGTATTATAAGGCAATTGTATAAACCAGCTGTTGCATTGGATTTGTACGTAGTAGCATAAAAGAGTTCAAATGGTCAAGTAGAAAATTACTAATAGTGTTTACAATGTAGATCTATAAATTCTTTCAATATCTCTCCCACAAACTCCAGTGTCTACCTAACTTAGCACAAAACAAAAGATATTAAAATACATGATCTACTGTAATACTTTCCGGAATGGCAAGAAGTAAGACTTATGAAAGCTTCTATAGATAGCAAACTGGTTTTGATAAAGATAGGATTTGTGAACAATAAAACGAATATTGATGCAGAAGAAGGAAATGCTGGTTACCAGCATTTTCTTCTTTTGCCTCTATGTTTTCTCAATCCTTTTCTATTTGGGATGTGAAATGACATCATTGTTTGGAAAGGGGTAAGAAGACATTTAAACCATTTCCAAGACAAGATCTGGTTTTGATGTTCCTATTAGAAAAGGCTGTGGAAAACATTGAGGCAAAAGAAGAAATTGCTGATAATCAGCAATTCCTCCTTTGCCTCAATATTTTCGTTGCTGTATTCTACACAAACCCAATCTTTATTAACACTCAAATGTCGTCTGAAGCAGCTTTTGAATAAGACTACCCAAAATTGTTGCTGTTTGGGAAAGGCTTAAAAGAAATCTAATTTAATGAAATCTGTTTTCAGATCTTTGACCCACTAGTACAAAGATATGAAGTACCATTGACCCTGACTAAGAAGCTACACTTTGTGTCTGAAGCTGAAACTGATTACAATGTAGACATTCCTTCAACTGGACCTTTCTATATATCAGTTACAAGAAAATCTACTGGACAAGTCTTGTAAGTTAGGGTTTAAACCTTTCCCAAACGACAAAATTTATGGGTAGTCCAATTTGAAAGGTGTTGCAGACGACAAAATGAAACATATAAAAAGGAGAAAATATGTATGTTACAGCCAAGAAAATATTGAGGCAAAAGGAGAAAGTGCTGATTATCAGCGCTTTCCCCTTTTGCCTCAATGTTTTCCTTAGTCTATTCCTTTAGAGACGTCAAAACCCGGTCTTGTTTGGGAAAGGGTTAAGGTAGGATACCCGTCATGTGGCCGTTTTGAGTTTCATAAATCATCAGCTTTTTTCGAGCGGCGTCATTACATATCCGAACATATTCGGGTGCGGCTGTAAACATTTGGCAGTGGAAAGTTCCACCGCCGAATGTTTTCGACGTCGCCCGGATGATTCCAATGTTGCTCAAATCTCATTAGGGGTAGACTACCTTAACCCTTTTCCAGATTATAAAATTTTAAACTTGACTCTGACAAAGAAGCTTCACTTTGTGTCGGATGCTGAAATAGGTTACAATGTTGATATACCTTCAACAGGGTCTTTCTATGGATCAGTTTCCAAAAAATTTACTGGACACAGGGTTCTCCGCAGAATATTTTGAAGCCGTAGTGGCATTGGTAAACCTTGAAATACATTGTGCTCATGCAAATAATAGTGAATAAAAACAAAATGGGAAAAGAAGAAATTGCTCAATTTGAGCAATTTCTTCTTTTCCCATAATGATTTTATACAGAATTATTACATTTTATATTATAAGAATGAATTATTTATCACTTTTTGACATGGAATATCTACAAATACCCTTATTTGGTGACCTTTTTGATGAAATTAAGCTGTGGGGTAGTTTTGAAGCTGTAGGGGCATTGCACTGATTTACATGAAGCTGTAGTGGGCCCGATACAGCTTATTGGGCTGGGGAGAACACTGGGACAAGTCTTGTAAGTATGAGCTTAACCATTTTCAAGTTGATAAAATTTCAAAATTATCTAAATTAAGAGTTGCGGATCCAGAGGGGTTCAGGGGGTTCAAATGTATATTTGCATGTTCGAAATATCATATTTGTTTGATTTAAATTAATATATGACTGTTTAAGCCTCTTCAATTTCTACCAGCTTACAGCCTTACTAAACAGTGTTGAATCTAGCTTGGCCCGAGAGGGGGCCCGTCGGGCCCACAGCCATCAAAGCAGGGGGACATTTGGGGAAAATGGGGGACATAAAGACAAACATAGAAAAAGAAGTAAAATTATAATACTTACCTTTTATTGGTTTGTACACATTAATATACATTGTTTTCTTGCATAAGTAAGTCGAAAAATACTGTGTTGACTTTGTAATATTCAAATTTAAAAATGTGTAACGATATGTCAACTTATGGCAGTTTCGCAATATTTTACCTTACGATAGCGATAGGTCGATAGAACTTTAAAAAGTCGATAAATATCACGATAGTCAGGGATGCGGAATTCACATGCCCGACTTGCCCGACCTGGGTTTTGCGGTGGACGGGCAAGGGCTTTTTTCAAGTGAGCTTGTCCGTGGGCAAGTGCATATCAAGGGGATCAAAATGGGATAAAAACGAAATTTTAATCTTATTTTTGCTCACGATCTGTCTGAAAAAATCCATTTCAATCAAATCATATTTTAATTTTAAAAGATAAACATTTGTTTGAATTGTGTTCATTCAGTTTTATATGTTAACTGAAATATTATTTTCCTTTCTAGATGTTGTTTTTTTCTGGACAAGTAAACTTTGCCTTTGGACAAGTAGAAATTTGAGTTCAACTTGTCCGAGGACAAGTGGAAAAATTCCATATTTCCACACCCCTGCGATAGTTCTTTCGACTATCAACTGTTTACGATAGTTTTCTTAAAAACGAAAGTAGAACAATAGAATCCAGTAAACGCTTGATTCTAAGTAAACATGAACTCAAAAAAGTGTTTCAAAGATCATGAGTAAATTACTATACTCCTAGAGGGGTTTTCTCAATGAAGTTCAGGGTTAGACACTAACTTTTTAAGCAGGTGTCCCGAAGGTATAATTTAGCAAAATCAGGGACACTTCACTCTATAAAATGAAGAATTTCAGTGGTCCCTCCTTAAATTTTGGGGTCCTTGGGATCCCGGGACACTGTTAGTGTCGACTCCTGAAGTTAATTGATCAATTACTCGGGCAGGTGCGTGGAAGCGTCTATTTTGAAGCAAGTCAAATCGGGTCAGAAAAATGATCAATGAAAGCATTTCACACGAAGGAATGTATTTTGTTTTTGTAGGAAATTGGTCTAACTTTCAGAAAATAACTGAATTTGAAGCGTATTCGATCGTTTTCAACACAATCGTAGGTTTCGGAGTTTTCCTGTCTGATTAAATTGCCCGATAGCCTACTCAAGCCGTCAGGTGATACTAAGTTCCGCCCATTTATGCAAATTTCTCATCGATCTCTTCCTTACCCATGCGCATCGTTAGCGGATATTGGAAAAATGTAAACAAACCAAACAGGGAACCTCTAAATAAGCGGAAAGTTAAGTTAAAAATCTCAAATAAATTATTTTCAAGGCGAAGGTGAATTTTAGATTTGAAATTAGGACGACCATATGGGCTTTATGATACTGGAATGGACTTTAACGATAGAGAAGCGAGTGCGCCCATCGGGCCCGAGCTTGTGTTTCCATTGCATCATTTGCGGATTTTGCCGGTCCATGGCGCAATGGCGCACTCTAGATTCAACACTGCTAAATTTTATTTTATACTTTACCCAGATTTAGTACAAGAAATGCAGCACCTCTGATATTTGCTGATCAGTATCTACAAATTGGTACCAAACTCAGTTCCAAGTTTATATACGGGCTCGGTGAGCATGCTGATAGATTCCCGCTAAGCACAGATTGGAACAGGAAGGTGCTGTTTGCAAGAGACCAGGGACCAAACCCAGTACCACATGCTGTAAGTAGTATTGGAAATATTGAATGTTTGAAATAATTTCTATAAGTTCCAGTTTTGGAAACATTACCATTTCCCAAATTACTAAAATCAAGACTTTTCCAATTTAAGAACAGCTGAGACAACAAAACGCCAGATATTGCTGGTAAGATTTCTGTATAATATTTATTTATAGTACAGAAAAAATAGGCAAAAGGAGAAAATGCTGATATCATCATTTTCTTCTTTTGCCTCAGTGTTTTCCCAAATTAATTCTTTTTGGGATGTCAAAACCAAATCTTGTTGTGGTAGTACTGGTGAGAGAAATGACAGGAAAGTGAGAAAACCATGGTTAGGTGCTCCAGCCATCCTGATATGGACAGAGCAGTTGAAAGATGTGTTTAACCCTATTTCATTTAAATTCTTTACTTGAAAATCTTGAAGTTATTGATTGTCTTTTTATGTCAAATTTTATTAAAGTCCATTACATCTTGTATCCAACAATTACACATGTGCTTCACAAAAGTATGCTGTGCGTCTTTAACCCATTACAACACATTGACCCTTTTTGACTCCCTTCAACATAATGACTTCGGAAAACATTGTGGAAAAAGAAGAAATTGCTTGTGACAAGCAATTTCTTCATTTTCCACAATGTTTCCTATACAAAAAGACCAAAAAATGTAAAATAGCATTCAATTTAAATTGTCATCTGCAACGTCTTTGATTTTGGATAGGTCTGCAACTCGCTATTTGGTAATGGGTTAAACTTTTTTTAACAGAGAGATGCTAACTTGTATGGAACACATCCATTCTACCTCAACATGGAGACAGGAGGAAATGCCCATGGTGTCTTCCTGCTCAACAGTAATGCAATGGGTAAGATTTGTAACCCTTTCCCAAACAAGACCTGGTTTTGACGTCCCTTATAGAAAAAGGCTTGGGAAAACATTGAAACAAAAGAAGAAACTGCTGATAACCAGCAGTTTCTTCTTTTGTCTCAATATTTTCTGTGCTGTGTTATTCAGACATTTTAACCCTTTCCCAAACAACAAAAAATTGGGGGTGATCCAATTTGAAAGCTGCTGTAGACGACAAAATGAATGTTGATAAAGATTAGATTTGTGTATGATATAGTACAGAATATATTGAGGCAAAAGGAGAAACTGCTTGTTATCAGTAGTTTCTTCTTTTGTCTCAATGTTTTCCCAAACTGTTTCTATTAGGGATGTCAAAAGTAGGTCTTGTTTCGGAATGGCTAAGAATATCTGTGGAATGTTTTTCATGACATGTACAGATAAGGTTTTTTGAAATTCATGAACAGAAAAAGGTATTAATTAGCGAGCCGGGACTTTATGTCCGGGGAGCTAATGTCACGGCCCTAGTGTTGGTGTCGCGTCCCGTCCCGTTGCGTCTTCACTTGAAAAACTTTAACCTGGTCTATATCTCAGGCACTATTAGAGATACAGCTTTGATATTTCACACATAGATACTTCTCGACAAGACCTTTCATTTGGGACCATGACCTTTGACCTAGTGACCTTGACCTTGGAGTTTGACCTACTTTTAAAAAACTTTAACCTGGCCTATATCTCATGCACTGTTATAGATAGAGCCTTGATATTTCACACATGGATACCTCCTGCCAAGACCTTTCATTTGTGACCATGACCCTTGACCTTGTGACCTTGACCTTGGAGTTTGACCTACTTTTGAAAAATTAGCTTTTTTTGTGACAAGCTCCCATATAGGCAAGCTACGTTGTCCGCAGACGACTCTTGTTTTGAATATGTCGTTCTCTTCACATGAATTGTGCGACAAAGGGCTTAAATTATCAATGCTGTTTTTATGCCCTCGTATCAAAAGATGGTGGGATATTGTTTTACTCCTGTCAGTCTGTCTGACTCGTCACTGGACATCTGTCTGTCCATCTGTCTGTCTGAAAACTTAACATTGGCCATTTCTCCAAAAGTATCAGACATACAAAGCCCAAATTTGGTATGCAACAGTCCTTCCTCAAGGTCATTCATCTACTCTTATCAACCCTGAACACGAAAACTTAACATCAAAACTTGACATTGCCATTTCAGGGGCATTGGTGTTTCACAAACACATCTTGTTTTGTAATTGTTATTATAGTTTCCACATGATGGTGTGTTCATTTATGATGTCATGGTTATATAAAAAATGTTTGATTTATATGACTGCATTAATCTTTTCCAAAACAAGATTGGATTTTGAATTTCCTATCAGAAAAGGTTTTAGAAAATATTGATCATCAGCATTTTCTCCTTTTGCCTAAATATTTTCTGGACTGTGTTGTACATGTAACATAAATCCAATCTGTATCAACAATCATTTTGTTGTCAGAAACAGCTTTTTAATCCAACCACCCTAATTTTTGACGTTTTGGGAAATGATTAACATCACCTTCTTTCAGAGGTAGAGCTGCAGCCTGCACCTTCATTGACCTTCAGAAGTGTTGGAGGCATACTAGATTTGTACATATTTAGTGGTCCAACTCCAGATAGCATTGTTCAACAATATACCGTATTTCACCTAATAGACGCGCCCCGGCGCGATGCAAAACACCAAGGGGGCGCGCTTATTTTGTACCACTTTTCCTGAATTTTGAAGTGATTCGCTGAATGTAAATAAAGAAAGGGTAAATCAACAATACAATCCCATAATGCAATGCAGGGTAGAGAAGATTAGTGTTGATCTGAAAGTGCTTTGAGTATCTTAAAATACATATCGTAACACACACCGGGTACACGTATAAATCAGCGGAGACGAAGCGATATCCCGCCGCGTAAGGTCATCCAGTCTACAGTTATCTGCCAGTCTATAGTCTATATCGCTTCGTCTCCGCTGATTTATACATGTACCCGGTGTGTGTTACGATATGTATTTTAAGATTCTCAAAGCACTATCAGATCAACACTAATCTTCTCTACCCTGCATTGCATTATGGTCCTTTGTCTCGAAAAGGCGGGTGTGTTCTACTTTCGTTATTGGAATGTTTTGATTTCTTCTTCTTCACTTTACAAAATAATAAAACATACTTCCGTGGTATCTGTCCACATTCATTAATTCATTTTCGGCAAAAATGATTTATTTTTCATTTGTGTGCGTACTATCAATTCGCTTTCCACTTCTTAATTTACAAATCAAACGCGACCTCTTACGGGGCTTTGAAATAAACTGCATAAACGGTCACTCTGCAAGGGGAATGATAAAGGAAGGTTTATCAATGCTCGTACCGGGGCCGGATGAATTTCAATTCTACCTAGAGAGGGATAACCATAATTGAATTATTCAATCAATTACCCGAGCCGTATACCCCATTATAAGACGCTTTACTTGTTGAGATAAAGCGTTTTTCCACAAGTACGATCATCACAAAGATGAAGTTTGGTGGAGTTTGAGTTTGAAATTTGTCATTACCGTCTACTCTACGGTCTACTCTACAGTCAAGGTAAGGTCGGGTGAAGGTGGGAGGGGTGTCCCATGGCTTCTGAGATTGTAAATATAGTGGGGGCGCGTCTATTAGGGAGGGCGCGTCTATAAGGTGAAATACGGTACTGAAATTTTTGTTGAGAAACTTTGTTAGGGGCATTCTAGATTTGTACATATTAAGTGGCGTGGCCACACCCTAGATAGTATTGTTCAACAGTATACTGACATTATTCTGCAAATATTTAGAAAAAAAAACAACCCAAAACAAAAAAACAAGTTTGAAGTATTGTGGAAGAAAAAAAATTGAAAACATTGTTAAAAAGAAGAAAATGCTTGCTTAAAGCATTTTCTTCTTTTTCTCAATGTTTTCTCATTTCTAAGCCTATGGTTTATTTTGATCCAGCATTAAACCCATTACCTTTGTAACCTCTCATTTTGCATTTACAAAGTAATGTTTTTATTAAGTAATGGTGTACCTAACCATGTATTCCAGAGGTGGAGTTGCAGCCCACACCTTCCTTGACCTTCAGAAGTGTTGGGGGCATTCTAGATTTGTACATATTTAGTGGTCCAACTCCAGATAGCATTGTTCAACAATACACTGACATTATTGGGCGCCCATTCATGCCCCCTTACTGGGCATTTGGTTTCCAGCTCAGTCGCTATGGTTACGGGGGTGCAGAGAACATTTCCAAGGTCATTAAAAGAATGAGGGCTGCTAGAATGAATTATGTAAGTTCAGTGGGAAATGGCTTGCTGAAATTGGTCATGGGTTGTGTGCTCAAAGTTTTGACCATTCCAGCTTGCACAGTTTATTATTGTTCACTTCGGACATTGCTTTGTTTTAATGCTTGAATAGTTAAACACATTTGTGTCCATAATTTCCAACCATTCTCAATCATTTTTTAAACTTTTAAATCTATGGCCATTTTACCTATTGACATTTGCTCAGACAAATCTGTTAGACTATATTTGGATTTTTTGTAATTCTAAAATTGACATAGACTGGTTGGCAAATACGGACCAGAAGCCTTTGTATCCCTTGTCCTGCTAATTTAACCCTTTACCAAATGACAAAATTTTAGACTGTTCCGAATTCAAAAATGTTGCAGACGACAATTTCAAGTGAACAGAATTTTACATGTTTTGTTCTTCCTGGGTAGATAACATTGTGTAAAATGAAGAAATTGCTTGTCACAAGCAATTTCTTTATTTTCCACAATGTTTTCCAAAGCCTTTATCTAGTGAGGCATCAAAAGGTGTCTTCATGTGGTATTGGGTTAAATTAAGAAGCTTACTACATTGCAGAGGTTTGCAGTTTTGATCATGATTGGAAGGTATTTTCTTTGCAAGATTAATGTAAGATGGTATTGAAAACATTTCAAGGCCTTAGTGCAAAACTATATGTTTTGGCCAAGTCCTTGAATCCTCCAAAACTTGATATCGGCATGGCAAGGACACAAGGTTTCTATTTAGCAATTTATGAAATATTTAGAATATCCATATTTTAACAACGAGGCTTATAATTACTATACTTTCAGAGGTAGAGCTTCAGCCCACACCTGCTTTAACCTTCAGAACAATAGGGGGTGTCCTTGACCTATATATATTCTCTGGTCCCAATGCTGATAATGTCATACAAGAATATACTGCACTTATTGGACGGCCCGCAATGCCACCATATTGGGCGCTCGGATTTCATTTGAGTCGCCATGGTTATATGAGCACACAGGGCCTTAAAACTGTTGTTGACCGAATGCGTGCCTCCAAAATGCCCTATGTAAGTGCTTGATTGAGTTGCAATTTAAACCCCTCTTCCTTCTCCTTTTGCTTGGTGCTTGGTTTTGCTCTTCTAATACCCATGCCATTAACTTCTTTCACTGCCACATGCATATATATTGCGTGACCCTATTATCATTCTGCGTACATTTTGTTTACTTACTACACTTTCATCTTACAAGAATAGTTAACAACCCTTTCCCATATAGTGCCACCTTTTGAAGGATGTAATAGAATGGGCCTGGGAAAATATTGAGGCAAAAGAAGAAAATGCTGATAATCAGCATTTTCTCCTTTAGCCTCAATATTTTCTTTACACAAACCTTATCGTCATCAAATTCATTTGTGTTGTCTACAGAAGTTTTCATACTCATGTAAGTGCTTGATTTAGTAGAAAATTGTTTCACTATCACACCCAATCCCATTTAACCCACCTCTTCCTTCTCCTTATGTTTGGTACATGGTTTTGCTCTGCTAATTCCCTTGCCATTAATCCTTTTTGCTCACACATTTCTATTGCATAATGCTATTTAGTTCTTTGCATGTTATTTTCTATACAAAACTTTGTTATACCCCTAACTATAAAGTGGAGTGGGTTTATTGGTTTCACTGTGTCTATCATTCTTCTCTCTGTCAATATGTCTGTCCATAGAATTTTTTGTTTACACACTCAAGCTCAAGAATTGTTTCACCTACGAAATGTAGTTGTAGTTGTGTTTGATCCTCTGATAGTAAATTGTCAGTGTTAATGCAGAACCTTGTCTCTCATTTTTGGAAGGTTTTAAAGGAGGAAAAAGTATTTGATAACATTTTTCGAAACTGGAAGGTTTTACCTGAAATTAGGACATATTCTTCACATTTAATGCGTCTTTAATACTGATAAGTAAAAATATACCAAATTCTCAAGGAAATTTATGAAATGGAAATACATGTATAAGGTTTTACTTTGAAAATCACAAAAATTGACATACAAGGTTTTGCATTTACACAGGCTAAATCGTCGTTGTAAATGCAAAATCTCGTATCTCGTTTTTGGAAAATTAAAAAGGGGAGGAAAAAATGTGTAATAACTTTTCCCAAACCGAAATGTTTTACTTGAAATTTGGACATATTGTTCATAAATAATGTATTATTGATACTGATCCGTAAAAATATCTCAAACCCTGCGAGAATTGTCTAAACTGGACACAAAAGTTTGTACTTTGAAAATTGCAAGAATCGACATACGAGGTTTTGCATTTACACCAACAAATGTATTATGCTTACTTCACTCCCTAAGCCTTGATTTTACCCTTCACTAAACAAGACCTGGTTTTGAAATCCATTGTAGTTATAGTTTATAGAAACATGACAAAATAAGAAAATGTTGTATCATCAGCAATTTTTTCTTCTCCTTCAATATTGTTCTATGCTGTTTCATGTACATGTATACACAATTTCTACTTTAGTCATTAATTATTTTTTCACATTCAACAACTTTTAACCCATTGCTACACTGTGACGCCTTTTGACTCCTCCACGAGAAAAGTCTTGGGAAATCATTGTGGAAAATGAAGAAATTGCTTGTGACAAGCCATTTCTGCATTTTCCATAATGATTTGTAACCTAAAGTGGAAAGATTTTTCAAATATCATCAACTTGAAATTGTCGTTTGCAACACCTTTCAAATTGGAAAAGCCCAAAATTTTTGTCGTCTGGTAATGGGTTAAAGTGGAGCAGTCTAAAGTTTTATCATTTCAGAAAGGGTCAACTTTTTCCCTTAGTTAAGTTAGTTTGGCGAGTGGTTCTCTTTCCAAAACACTTATTTCCTTATTCTCTCGCTTTATTGTAATTACAATGCCACTATTAACTCACATATTTATGATTTCATGTTTGCTTTTGTTATACATGTATTTGCGCTTGTTGTTTACTTTAGTTACCACTTGCATGTTTAAAATCTATTTTTGCAGGAATTAGAAATTTCTTTAATCTTCAAAAGTTCTATGAATTGTGCAAAAGAAAATATTTTATTTCTTCTTAAAGCCATGCATTCTCAGAAATGCTTTCCTTTGGTCAATTAAATTGCTGATAACATTGAACAGATTTACATTATGTGTAAAATGACACCTTTTTAAGTTATGGTAAAAAAACACCCACCCAATATCAGAAAATGAAAAATTATAATTTTGCTTACTCATTCACACTTTCACATTTTGAACAAGATTTATGTATTTACACTTTACAAGTTTTTTGATTTTTATTTGTTGATGTACAATAAACTTAGCAGATGCTCCAAACTAAGATTAATCATTTAGAATTTCATGTATGCTTATATTAATAAAAAGAAAGCTTTCCCTTTATCAAAAATTTCAATTTTGTCCCTTCCCAGGATGCACAGTGGACTGATATAGATGCCATGAGAGCACATTTAGACTGGACCTACGATGCTGAAGGCAAGTGGAAGGGGTTGGATCAAGTGGTTGCTGATTTACATGCACATGGTCAACGATACAACATACTTATTGTAAGTATATGTATTTATTGTATGGCTGAATACTGGTTTATAGGTTAATCCACACAGAAAGGGAAAACAAATTTTTTTGACATATACTGACTGGCTTTAAAAACGCATCACTTATTTTTCAAAATATTTTCGTAGTTTAAGTCAACAGGATCAAATTTCTACTTCTGATATATATTTCAACCAATAAGACACGATATCCAATGAAATTTATTGCAGTCAGTTACCACGTTATTTCCCATGACGTCAACGTGCAAAATATAGATAACGTTAACGTAACTACACCTTAGGTGACCAATTGGATTTTTGTTTTCATGTTCCATATTCAAATGGTCAGGAGTTACTTTTATTTCTCAATCAATTTGATTAAACAAAAAATAAAGCCAAGGGACCAAAGTTCGTTGAGCCCACATAAATTTTTGAATTGTTCTAAGCGGGTGTTTGTCAATGAGAATGGGCGAGACGTTTAAATTTAAACCAATCGACAATTTTTCACTTTCATTAACGTAGTCAATCTACAGGGATTGCTGCTGAGCATCAGCATATTGATCAACCGTTTAAAACGAGCTTACGTCAAGTTAATAACAAACGTCAACGTCAATTACGTTATTTGTTTACAACAACGTTTTCAACTGCAATTGTAATACAAAAATGTTGCTACTGACAAACCCTTGCCATAACAGTGAATTAACAAATAAGATATTGTGGTTTTCACTACTGGCGATTATGCCCGTGACAGATACTTACAGAAAGTCATCATCAGATGAGGGTGCGTTGGGCCTAGATGTGATAAAAAACGAACGCCAAAACTTTTGAATAATCTCCAGCAATATATGGTGGATAATTCAAGGCCAAAAGAATAAAGATTTTGTTTCAACTTAAGGGTCAACGAGGTCACGATTGTGGAACGTTTTTCATACTCAGAGCGGAATTACGTGTTATTAAATAGAAAAAACTGTCAAATTCCTCACACCACCTCTCTTTAGATGGCTATATCTCAGTCATTTAATCGAATTTTTGTCTGAAATTTTCAGGAAATGTTGGGAAGATGTCAAGCTGTTGTTTAATATATAATACTACAAAGTTGATTATGTATTTTGCATATTATTGCCGGATGAACTTTAGTGATGCGTTTTTAAAGCCAGTCAGTATATGTTGGTCTGCATGAATAATGCAGACCAACATAATTATTTATGTCAAAATTATTTTGTGTTTTTCATGCAGCTCTCTGAATTTGTTATTTATTGTACAAAATTAGGCCATATTGTATCAAATTAAGATGCCATGAGAGCTCATTTAGACTGGATGTATGATGCTGAAGGCATGTGGAAGGGATTAGATCTAGTAGTTGCTGATTTACATGCACAGGGGCAGAGATATAACATACTTATTGTAAGTAGATGTATTTGATGTATGGCTGAAAGATTTTCATTCAGCTCTCTGAATACATTATTTTTGACAAAATTGCTATGTAAGTTGAATTTATCTCAGCTCATACCTTCCCCAAATGATTTATATTAGGAATGCTTGCTTGGGTAAGGGATAAAAAAAACTGTTTGAATAAAAGTGGAGTTATTGTTGGCTCCAACAGGGATTATTTTTCACAGTATAGCATGCTGAAAATAGCTCAAGTTATACTTGTGAGGTGGTGATGGCAATGCCATTATATACTTGATGAATGGACAAGTTTCCACTAAGACCCCCCCCCACACACACACACACACACGCACACAACAGCCTCTGGAAGTCGTCCTTAAAGGCAAAAGTGGAAATTTTTAAACGTAGAACGGTTGACTATAAATCCAATAAAATAACCACCTTACCGGCTATTAATGAATTCATTCAATACCATAGTTTTTGTTCCACTTAAAACTTCGTTTTATCACTGCATATTGATTGCACATGCCCTTTATCACCAGTTGTATATTGAATTCATGTGGGTCGCATTTTTTGGGAGCCTCGTTTTGATAGTGTCGATTTGTTACTATTTTTAGTAACAATTCTCATGTATGCAATGTTAATTTCCCGAAAACCTTTTGTTTGCCTCTGGAAGTTAATTTGAGTCTTCTCTGATGAAAAATCGCTCTTTGATATTTGGATGTCGCTTTTTACATCAGAGCGCTGTCCCATTCAAAAACAAAAGAAAATTCCGACACAAATTATGTCGCTGTGCCATGCTTTTATTTTGTTTTTGAATGGGACAGTGCTCTGTTGTAAATAGCGACATCCAAATATCAACGAGCGAATTTTTAATCAGAAAGACTCGGATAACCGGAAGTGTTCTGCAGGTATGGACTAAAACATAAATGAAAGGAGTCTTTTGATGGCTGTTATCAATAAAAAAGTTTTGATATTATTTCAGGATCCCATAATGAGTGTTAACCAATCCACTTCAACCTACAAGCCTTATCCAGATGGTTTAGATACCAATGTTTATGTCTATAGTTCAGTCAAATAGGGATCCATTCTGCTCGCAGACTGTTGCTACAGATTATGAAAAAATTATGAGAGAACAACATGGATCCAGATCAGACTGTGCGTATGCACAGTCTGATCTGGATCCATGTTGTTCTCAAAAACAAGAATGGCCATTTTCCAGATACTGTCTCATATATTGCTTTATAAAAAACATGAAATTTTGATATTATTGCAGGACCCTATAATGAGTGTTAACCAATACACTTTAATCTACAAGCCCTACCCAGATGGTTTAGATACCAATGTTTATGTCTATAGTTCAGTCGGATAGGGATTCATGCTGCTCACAGACTGTTGCTACAGGTTATGAAAAATTTATGAGAGAACAACATGGATCCAGATCAGACTGTGCGTATGCACAGGCTGATCTGGATCCATGTTTCTCTCAAAAACAAGAAGGGCCATTTTTCTGATACAATCTCATGTATTGCTTTCTAAAAAACACAAAGCTTTGACATTATTGCAGGACCCTATAATGAGTGTTAACCAATCCACTTTAATCTACAAGCCCTACCCAGAAGGTTTAGAGGCCAATGTTTATGTTGAGTCAGATATGGATCTATGCTACTCACTGTGAGTTGCTACAGATTATGAAACATTATGAGAGAACAACATGGATCCAGATAAGACTGTGCATATACACAATCTGATCTGGATCTATGTTGGTCTCAATTGCTGCTCACAGTGAGTTGCTTCAGACTATGAAAAAATTATGAGAGAACAACATTGATTTAGATCAGACTCTGATCTGGATTCATTTTGGTCTCAAATGCTATTAGAGGCCTTTTTACCAGATGATGGTCCATATTTCATTGATTTATAAAAATCAATTTTGATATTATTGCAGGACCCTATAATGAGTGTTAACCAATCCACTTCAATCTACAAGCCCTACCCAGATGGTTTAGAGGCCAATGTTTATGTCAAAAATCCTGATGGAAAAACAAACTTGATTGGAAACGTAAGTTACTTGCATTTTTATGCTATCCGAAAAAAATTCGGGGGAGCATATAGTCACCACACTGTCCTTCCGTCCATCTGGCTGTCTGTCCGTCCGTCCACAGCCAGATCTCAGCAACCTTTGGACCAAATTCAATGAAACTTCACTTGTGAACTCTTGGGGTCAAAACCTAGAGTCTTTTCTCTCGGTTTCTTAATTTGAGGCTGCGTCATGGAAAAAGGGGCTTTAATGTAAAAATTAGTTTTTCTCTACTTTCTCTTCATCTAATGGGCAGAATTGAATGAAATTTTGTTCTTATGTGAGGAATGAGATGTTCTAGTCTATATTCTATAAATAATGTGTGTACAAAAATCCGTCATGGGAAAAGGGGGCTTAATGTATGATTTTTTTTTTTTGTGACAAACACTTATTTGGGGAGCATAATCCGTCTATGACGGCTCTTGTATTCAGTGATTATCATCAGTACATTAAACGTGTCTATCAATCTTTATCTTAGTGTAATTTACAAAAAAATCTCATATTATTAAGGACAAGTATGTGTGTTTGTCTAAAATTATGCTCTAAACTATATTTGTCTAGAACAATCAACATTTTAGGGCTGGGTCTTCATCTAAATGTCACTAGAATGTATTAATATTCAGTGTTCAAAATCCTTATATTTGTGTATTGTGTATATTTGTGTATTGTGTATATTTGTGTATTCAGCCATAATAAGGATGTAAAACTAAACAGTAGGCAGGCTGATTATGATCTACAGTACTTTTTAGGATGAAATTTCACAATGAAAATCTTACAAACATTCTAAGCTTCTATACAATATCTATTTACAGGGTTGGCCAGGTGAAAGTGTTTGGGTAGACTTCTTCCATCCTAATGCTACAGCTTATTGGACAAAACAAGCACAGAAATTCTATGATGAAATACCATATGACGCATTTCTTATTGTAAGTTGATTTATTTTTGTCTTATTAACATAAACATCACAAAACACGCTTATCTATTTACCGTTGTGAATCTTGCTGTCAATGCCATGGCATCGTTGGTAACACTTTTGGAATTTTGGGTTTGATATGAAATCGCAGTGAATATATCCTTTCCGATATTTGTCCATCAATGGGTGGATAGTTGTAAACCTATGTGGGTGAGCAGCTGAAGGGTTGGAAAAGATGTTGTAGTAGTACTGTTAAGAGGAAAGACAGAAATATATGTTTCCAGCTTGCTTGAAATGACAATACTGTTTAAAATGGTGTTAACCTTCTATTTATACCAAACAAGAGCAGATTTTGACATCCCTAATAGAAAATGCTAAGGAGAAGAGGAAAATGTGTAGCGTAGTGGTAGTACTTCGCACAAGAAAATAATCAACAAGTCAAATTAGCATATCAACTTTAATAGTTCAACTACTCAACCCAGACTGTCATACCCTCTCTCTCCAGCATGCAGTATTTATATAGTTTGAGTGACCTTTCGGAATATTCCAGAGTTGGCATTCCCATGGATGCCAACACCTGTGTTTTAAGAACCTGTCATTCATGTTACTATTTATAACACTAACTTTAAACTATCTATCAAAGCATTGTGTTTTGATTACAACATTAAAAGGTTAATAAACAACTTGACTTTAAACAATACTAAATAACCCATAATAAATGAAGAACGTAAACATGTTGACCTTAAACAATTAGTAATGTCAGCATTCTGGACATTGCCCAACCTAACAAACACATTAACATTAAATATTGAACACATGTTTAAATGTCAAATTTGACTTGAACGCTGTCCAATAAAAACAATCATGTATAATACTGTACATGCTGCATGTTAGAAACAATGTATCTCATCAGAATATGAAACTTGATTAGAAGAAGTCTTTAATACCTAATTACTTTAATTAGTCATATAGGTCACTATGTTATATCCCTCCCTTTCTTAAAAGATTAATTTATAATAAATTAATTTCAAAGTTATTCATTCACACCACACACTCACTTTTCAAAAGTTAACATAAACAATGAAGATTCATAATACATCAACATTAAGATTCATGCACAAAACATAATTTTCACGAATTAAAAGATTATTAATTGATTATTAATTCTATCCAATGTCCTATCATTTCTCCAGTCCATTGATTAAACGTTGTAATTCATAGAAGGCTGCTCCCAGTTTCCCCTTTTCTGTTTGTGTTGGTACCTCAGGTAAAGGTATCTTCGGTTGTTTATCCCCCCGCGCGTACTTGTTGATTGCATACCCGGTTGGGTATGGTGCTGGTCTCTTAGATTTGGCGTTCCCAGTCTTATCATTTCCAGGATTGTCAGTATAGTAATTCTGCATAACCGGAACATCATCATTTCTAGGATTGTCAGTATAGTAATTCTGCATTACCGGAACATCATCTGCCTATAATTAGACAGATCACTTTGATAACAACTAAAGTCCACTCAGGTAAAGTGATTATGTTGTACATGGAATCGTATATATCAGCAAAACATCATATTTACGAATGTTCATTGTCCATTATTTACATGACGTCATTTGTATTTCATTGTATACACAGAATAATGTTCAGCTATTGCGTACACCTAATAATGTTCAGCAATTGTGTACACATAATAATGTTCAGCAACTTTTGTTGTTCATTATTTTGCCCATGCCATCATGGCATCAGTCCGTTTGAAGGATTGGCCTTCACCACTGTTGTTGACAGTTTGCGTGTTGACGACGGACATCTCGTTATCTTCCAAGGTGGTGGAAGGTAACTGTTCTTCATTCACCCCCTCAAGGTCATGATCATTAGCCAAGCGTTTACCAACAGATTGAATTAAGACTCTATATTTTTGCAATAAACAAATGATTAAAAATGTCGCTACAACTGAAACACATATGAGTAATGCATATGTAATCCAATGTATATGCTTGTTTTCATGAGTCACTTCATCATAATTTTCATACATGCTCATTTCATGTAAAAAGTTTTGCATTGGAATCTCTTTCAAATTTGATAACCTAGGTGGCAACTCAACTGATTATAGTTTGACAAAATCATTATGCGACTCATTTACTAACAGTAATTGAGATATGTTACGAATTTTTAGAAGTGCACTGAAAGGATCGTTAGTGACAAATTCAGATTGTTTTTCAAAATAACTTGGTAACTGTAAATAGTTGCTAGATGCTCTGCACGTGTTATTCAATTTTATAATGCCAAAGTACGGTTGCACTATCGTATAATTGCTTGAATGGGATAAGCATGTAATTGTAAATGTCAGTGGAATGTTTGTAATGATAACCCAAAAACCATCTGACAAATATTTAGCATATGGTAGCTTTTGATTGAAAACAACCATTTGTTTACAAAACTTTTGAATGTCATGGTAGTTTTTCATAAACAATGCAACAATACAGAATTTGTTTACGTTTGTTTGATAAAAAGCTGCTTTTGGGTCACAGAATTGTAAATGATAGTTTTTGCATACTTGCAACATGTCTCTAGACAGAAATGTAAATTTTCCTCTATCTTTAGAAATCATCAACCCTTCAGATTCTAAGTCATATTTGAGTAAAACATTGTTATTTTTAACCTGCTTTGGAACTGGCAAATTATACAGTTCATAAATGTCAAACTTTTGTTCAGTGTTTAGAAGTGGTATTTTGAGAAGTATCCTAATTTCGTGACCTTCAAGATAAGTTATACATGTGAGTGTTTTGTAAAAATACCAAATGTCATTTCGAGGGTTTGTTGGCAATTCAAAATTACTTGGAAGTTTAGATTCAATTTCTATCAGTAATTCTCTTAGATTTTTAGGAGATATCGTATTTGTGGAGATATGTTGTAGTGACAACATACTCAGTTCTATTTTCAAACTTTCAAGATAAAACATGGCATCTTGTGTCATGAGTCTAATTTCATCCAGAATCAATTTCAATTGTAAATATGTATGTACGAATTGTTCTAATCTAACAAGTTTCTTGTCTAACTGATAGGCCAATTCTCTTATTTTTACATCAAGACGTTGGACGACTATAATAAGGTCCATTATTGAACGTCTATTTTCCGTTACTTGAGATCTAGTAAGATTCAGTACTGATATACATGCATTTATGTCATGAATCACACGTTTTTGATTTCTTGCCAAAATATTAACGTTCCGTTTTATATTTGAAATGTCAGATTCTGATACAGTCCCAAACAATGTACTCATTAATTGTCCCACAAATGGCAATACAGATCTCTTGTTTTGTGATTTTGGAATGCGATATTATTATAGTTGTCAAAACCTTCATATACTGCATTATAGGCGTCTCTTAACATCTCTATTTCCACATGTAAACTCTTTATAGTTTCTGTATAACCAGTAAGATTTGACCTGACATAAAACCCAGAAATTTCTGACATTACCCTATCTGTGATATCTAGATCATTTTTAATTTGCCTAATTAGTGTCCCAAAGGAAGGAAGATCATGTATAAATGTTACTGACCAATGGTTGTCATTGATATATATTTCATTTGTTTTCCTAAAGATGACATTCTCTGACAAAAAGAATGCTTGTATTTGGCTAGTGAACAATAACCCTAAGGTGAATGAAATTCTCATAACTATACTCTGAAAGTATAAACAAACAAAAACTATATACAATTTTAAAATTGCAATTTCAATGGCAATTGCATAGAGGTACTCTTATCTGATTCGCCTCTAAAGCTTACAAACTTTATTTGTATTTTCACAGAATATTCTTATTCTGAGGTCATTTTACAACATATTAGATACCAGTCTCAACAGTTTCTTTACATTGCTACCTGACTGAGATTTCTGTTTTTCCTGTTTTTGTTTTCGCCTGTGGATCTCATTTATCTCCATTTCTTGTTCTGACTCACTCGAACTTTCAATATTATCAGAATTTTTATTGTATTGACCTTGCTCTGAATTAGTTTTTATTATTTCATCTTGATTTTGCCTATTTTCTCTGTACTTAAGACGTTTTCTTAATTCCATTAAAGGAATGTCTTCTTCATCCTCAGATGTTTCCCTTTCATGTCTATGCCTTTTGGCTAACTCGGCCAAAGGTATATTATCCTCGGAATCAGAGTCGGGTGTAGACTCAGATTCAGAAGCTGAAGGTGGGATAACATAGGCTGCATCTCTTAAATGTCTATCATTTTGCTCAGATATTTTCCAGTCATCTATATGTGCTAATCTTAATAATTCAGCATGCACCTTGCAAGTAGAACCATCTAATTGATTTTTGATAATGTATGTTACAGGAGTTTTTTTTTTAGCTCACCTGAGCACAAAGTGCTCAAGGTGAGGTATTGTGATCGGTCGTTGTCCGTCGTCCGTCCGTCCGTCCGTCCGTCCGGCCGGCCGTCCGTCCGTCCGTCCGTCCACAATTTCTTTAAAGATCTTCTCCTCCTAAACCACTGGACCAATCTTCTTGAAACTTGGCAGGAATGATCCTTGGGTGAAGGGCTTTCAAAGTTGTTAAAAGAATTTGATTCCATCAAAGACTCTGGCTGCCGCGGCACGAGAAAAGCGGAAAATAGCCAAATCTTTTAAAAATCTTCTTCTGCCTAACCAGTGGACCAATCTTCTTGAAACTTCACATGAATGTTCCTTGAGTGAAGGGCTTTCAAAGTTGTTAAAAGAATTTGATTCCATCAAAGACTTTGGCTGCCGCGGCATGAGAAAAGGGGAAAATAGCCAAATCTTTTAAAAACCTTCTTCTGCCTAACTAGTGGGCCAGTATTCTTGTAACTTAACATGAATGATCCTTGGGTGAAGGGCTTTCAAAGTTGTTAAAAGAATTTGATTCCATCAAAGGCTTTGGCTGCCGTGGCATGAGAAAAGGGGAAAATAGCCAAATCTTGTAAAAATCTTCTGCCTTCAACTAGTTGGCCAATCTTCTTGAAACTTCCCATGAATGATTC
This sequence comes from Fragum sueziense, assembly GCA_963680895.1. NCBI lineage: Eukaryota > Metazoa > Mollusca > Bivalvia > Cardiida > Cardiidae > Fragum > Fragum sueziense. The sequence goes on from OY804592.1 coordinate 6,286,746, forward strand.
TTGGGTGAAGGACTTTCAAAGTTTTTGAGAGACTTTGATTCCATCAAAGCCTTTGACTGCCGCGGCATGAGAAAAGGGGAAAATTGCCAAATCTTTTAAAAATCTTCTGACTTACTACATGTAGTGGGCCAATATTCTTAAAACTTCACATGAATGATCTTTGGGTGAAGAAACTTTCAAAGTTGTTGTAAGAATTTGATTAATATCAAAGCTCTTAGTGCAGCGGCATCAGAAAAAGGCCAAACGAGCAAACACTTGAAAAGGCTGAATTTTGTTTCATTCTTTTGAAAAACTAAGGAAAAGGGGCTTTATTGCAAAATTCTTAATTCGCTGCTAGATCTATACAGGTCAAAATGTTTATTTCAACAAGGCAAAAAATTTCAGGTGAGCGATCTAGGGCCATCATGGCCCTCTTGTCAATAATTCTGTAATAAGGTTTCCATTTTAGATCTAGTTTTCCTTTTCTACGATTATTTTTGTAAAACACTGGGTCACCTACTTCAAAGGTTATATTTTTAGCACCCCTATCTGCATATTTAGCTTGTCTTTTCTTAGATCTTTTTAAATGACTTCTCATGATTGCAAATGATTTGTGTTGCTCTTGTAAAGCTATTTTGTGATATTCCTCACCTGTGTATTTTCGTCTTGCCTTTAAAAGATTATCTACAGGTAAAACAACATCCCTATTATAAAGTAAGAAGAAAGGAGAAAACTTTGTAGATTCACTGATATTGAATCTAATTGCTGCCAAAGCTTGATTTAAGTGCAAATCCCAAGTTTGTTGATTGTTTGCAATCTTTTTAGCTAAGATATCATGCAAAGTTCTATGAAATCTTTCAACTTTAGCATTACTTTGAGGATGATATACGCTTGTCAATACATGGTCAATCTTAAGTTTTTCGAGGGTTTCTTTTACAACCTTATTTACATTTTCAGATCCATTATCTGAAACAAGCTGTAAACAAGATCCAAATCTAGGGAAAATTTGATCAATGATTAAATCAGCAACTGTCTCTGCAGTTTTATCTGGTACAGCAAAGGCTTCTGGCCATCCGCTATACCAATCAACAAAAGCAATAATATATTTGTTTCCAGACAAAGTTGTAGGATAAGGACCCGAGAGGTCGAGACTAAGTTTTGCCATTGGATAAGGTGGTATATCGGTTTCTTGCAAAGGCTGTCTGATTTTCTGCAATGACCTTGTCTGACAAATAGTGCATTCAGATACATATTTGTACACGTCTTTGTACAAATTCAACCAAAAGTACTTGTGACGAATTGAGTCAAATGTTTTCTGTACACCCATGTGTCCATTTTCATCATGAAGTTGTGTCAAAACAAAATTTTTAATGTGATGAGGAATTACTAATCTCAAGAAAGGATTGTCATTGACATTTGAAATGTAATAAACTAAGTCATCCACTAAAAGATAGTGCTTTTGCACATCTTTACTTCCTTCCCCATTTAAAATCATTGATCTAATTTTAGAAATGTCATCATCTTTACTTTGTTCTTCCTTCATGTCTATACTAGCTTTTGTGAAATCTGAGCAATCACACTTTTGAAATGTGTCATCATCTTCACCTTGACAAGATGCAAAGGTTTTAGGATTGAACTGATTTGAATCAAGAACGTTGATTTCAAATAAATTATCATTAACATCAAGGCATACCATTTCTTCATTGCCCCCCAAATTTTCATGTTCTGATTTTTCTTTGAGATTATCTGGATGTCTTGAAAGAAGATCAGCACAGGTATTCATACTTCCTACTATATACTCTACAGTGCAGTTATAACCTGACATACTTAAGGCCCAAAGCTGTATTTTCTTATTTTGCATAGGACTTTCTAATAGATATTTTAGTGGCTTGTGGTCAGTTCGAATAACAAATTGTGCGTTATGCAAGTAGTAATCAAGTTTTTGAAGTGCATAATGAATTGCAAAAGCTTCTTTTTCTACAACAGACCATTTACATTGAGACTTGCTCAATTTATGAGATAAATAATATATTGGCTTTTCATCTCCCTCAGATTCTTGAGTGAGACAAGCACCTACACACAAGTCACTTGCATCTGTATATAAGATGTATGGTTTGTTTGGATCCGGATAGACCAAATATGGAACAGTAGTTAAGTTATGTTTGAGGTATTGAAATGCTTTTTGGTGTGTATCTGTCCATTTAAAGTGAGCATATTTTCTTGTAAGAGCAATAATTGGTTCTGCAATTTCACTGAAATTTGGAATAAATCAACGATAGTATGAACACATTCCAATGAAAGACCTAACTTCTCTTACACAAGTTGGAACTGGTAATGGCTTAATTGCTTCTACTTTCTTTGGGTCAGCTTTTATGCCCTCCTTACTAACAATAAAACCAAGATAATTTGTTTCTGTCTTAAGGAAACCACATTTCTTTAATTTCAGTTTTAAATTATGCTGTCTTAGCTTATTGAATATTATATTTATGTGTTTTATGTGTTCTTCAAAATTTTCACTAAAAATCAACAAATCATCAAGATATGCGGTAGCAAAGTCACTACAGTCTTGCAAAACAACTGACATAAGTTCTTGGAAGATTGCAGGCGCATTAGAAAGTCCAAACGGCATAACGTTAAACTCAAATAAGCCCCTGTGACATGCAAATGCTGTCTTTTCTTTATCTTTTTCTGCCATGGCTACTTGCCAATAACCACTTTTTAAGTCAAGTGATGTAAAGTACTTTGCTTTGCCTAAAAGTGCTAAAATATCATCGATTAAAGGTAAAGGGTAAGAATTTTTCTTTGTTATTTGATTAAGTTTTCGAAAATCAACGCAAAATCTTTTACTACCATCTTTCTTATCAACAATTACAACTGGAAATGACCAAGGTGACCTTGATCTTTTAATAATATTTGCATCCAACATTTCATCGACAGCTTTGTCAATCACTTCCCTATTTTTAAGTGGCGTTCTATAAGGCCTCATTTTAATCGGTTTATGATCACCAACATCTACTTCCATCTTTACTATGTCAGTATGCCCTACAAAGTGCTCAAGGTGAGGTATTGTGATCGGTCGTTGTCCGTCGTCCGTCCGTCCGTCCGTCCGTCCGGCCGGCCGTCCGTCCGTCCGTCCGTCCACAATTTCTTTAAAGATCTTCTCCTCCTAAACCACTGGACCAATCTTCTTGAAACTTGGCAGGAATGATCCTTGGGTGAAGGGCTTTCAAAGTTGTTAAAAGAATTTGATTCCATCAAAGACTCTGGCTGCTGCGGCACGAGAAAAGCGGAAAATAGCCAAATCTTTTAAAAATCTTCTTCTGCCTAACCAGTGGACCAATCTTCTTGAAACTTCACATGAATGTTCCTTGAGTGAAGGGCTTTCAAAGTTGTTAAAAGAATTTGATTCCATCAAAGACTTTGGCTGCCGCGGCATGAGAAAAGGGGAAAATAGCCAAATCTTTTAAAAACCTTCTTCTGCCTAACTAGTGGGCCAGTATTCTTGTAACTTAACATGAATGATCCTTGGGTGAAGGGCTTTCAAAGTTGTTAAAAGAATTTGATTCCATCAAAGGCTTTGGCTGCCGTGGCATGAGAAAAGGGGAAAATAGCCAAATCTTGTAAAAATCTTCTGCCTTCAACTAGTTGGCCAATCTTCTTGAAACTTCCCATGAATGATTCTTGGGTGAAGGACTTTCAAAGTTTTTGAGAGACTTTGATTCCATCAAAGCCTTTGACTGCCGCGGCATGAGAAAAGGGGAAAATTGCCAAATCTTTTAAAAATCTTCTGACTTACTACATGTAGTGGGCCAATATTCTTAAAACTTCACATGAATGATCTTTGGGTGAAGAAACTTTCAAAGTTGTTGTAAGAATTTGATTAATATCAAAGCTCTTAGTGCAGCGGCATCAGAAAAAGGCCAAACGAGCAAACACTTGAAAAGGCTGAATTTTGTTTCATTCTTTTGAAAAACTAAGGAAAAGGGGCTTTATTGCAAAATTCTTAATTCGCTGCTAGATCTATACAGGTCAAAATGTTTATTTCAACAAGGCAAAAAATTTCAGGTGAGCGATCTAGGGCCATCATGGCCCTCTTGTCAATAATTCTGTAATAAGGTTTCCATTTTAGATCTAGTTTTCCTTTTCTACGATTATTTTTGTAAAACACTGGGTCACCTACTTCAAAGGTTATATTTTTAGCACCCCTATCTGCATATTTAGCTTGTCTTTTCTTAGATCTTTTTAAATGACTTCTCATGATTGCAAATGATTTGTGTTGCTCTTGTAAAGCTATTTTGTGATATTCCTCACCTGTGTATTTTCGTCTTGCCTTTAAAAGATTATCTACAGGTAAAACAACATCCCTATTATAAAGTAAGAAGAAAGGAGAAAACTTTGTAGATTCACTGATATTGAATCTAATTGCTGCCAAAGCTTGATTTAAGTGCAAATCCCAAGTTTGTTGATTGTTTGCAATCTTTTTAGCTAAGATATCATGCAAAGTTCTATGAAATCTTTCAACTTTAGCATTACTTTGAGGATGATATACGCTTGTCAATACATGGTCAATCTTAAGTTTTTCGAGGGTTTCTTTTACAACCTTATTTACATTTTCAGATCCATTATCTGAAACAAGCTGTAAACAAGATCCAAATCTAGGGAAAATTTGATCAATGATTAAATCAGCAACTGTCTCTGCAGTTTTATCTGGTACAGCAAAGGCTTCTGGCCATCCGCTATACCAATCAACAAAAGCAATAATATATTTGTTTCCAGACAAAGTTGTAGGATAAGGACCCGAGAGGTCGAGACTAAGTTTTGCCATTGGATAAGGTGGTATATCGGTTTCTTGCAAAGGCTGTCTGATTTTCTGCAATGACCTTGTCTGACAAATAGTGCATTCAGATACATATTTGTACACGTCTTTGTACAAATTCAACCAAAAGTACTTGTGACGAATTGAGTCAAATGTTTTCTGTACACCCATGTGTCCATTTTCATCATGAAGTTGTGTCAAAACAAAATTTTTAATGTGATGAGGAATTACTAATCTCAAGAAAGGATTGTCATTGACATTTGAAATGTAATAAACTAAGTCATCCACTAAAAGATAGTGCTTTTGCACATCTTTACTTCCTTCCCCATTTAAAATCATTGATCTAATTTTAGAAATGTCATCATCTTTACTTTGTTCTTCCTTCATGTCTATACTAGCTTTTGTGAAATCTGAGCAATCACACTTTTGAAATGTGTCATCATCTTCACCTTGACAAGATGCAAAGGTTTTAGGATTGAACTGATTTGAATCAAGAACGTTGATTTCAAATAAATTATCATTAACATCAAGGCATACCATTTCTTCATTGCCCCCCAAATTTTCATGTTCTGATTTTTCTTTGAGATTATCTGGATGTCTTGAAAGAAGATCAGCACAGGTATTCATACTTCCTACTATATACTCTACAGTGCAGTTATAACCTGACATACTTAAGGCCCAAAGCTGTATTTTCTTATTTTGCATAGGACTTTCTAATAGATATTTTAGTGGCTTGTGGTCAGTTCGAATAACAAATTGTGCGTTATGCAAGTAGTAATCAAGTTTTTGAAGTGCATAATGAATTGCAAAAGCTTCTTTTTCTACAACAGACCATTTACATTGAGACTTGCTCAATTTATGAGATAAATAATATATTGGCTTTTCATCTCCCTCAGATTCTTGAGTGAGACAAGCACCTACACACAAGTCACTTGCATCTGTATATAAGATGTATGGTTTGTTTGGATCCGGATAGACCAAATATGGAACAGTAGTTAAGTTATGTTTGAGGTATTGAAATGCTTTTTGGTGTGTATCTGTCCATTTAAAGTGAGCATATTTTCTTGTAAGAGCAATAATTGGTTCTGCAATTTCACTGAAATTTGGAATAAATCAACGATAGTATGAACACATTCCAATGAAAGACCTAACTTCTCTTACACAAGTTGGAACTGGTAATGGCTTAATTGCTTCTACTTTCTTTGGGTCAGCTTTTATGCCCTCCTTACTAACAATAAAACCAAGATAATTTGTTTCTGTCTTAAGGAAACCACATTTCTTTAATTTCAGTTTTAAATTATGCTGTCTTAGCTTATTGAATATTATATTTATGTGTTTTATGTGTTCTTCAAAATTTTCACTAAAAATCAACAAATCATCAAGATATGCGGTAGCAAAGTCACTACAGTCTTGCAAAACAACTGACATAAGTTCTTGGAAGATTGCAGGCGCATTAGAAAGTCCAAACGGCATAACGTTAAACTCAAATAAGCCCCTGTGACATGCAAATGCTGTCTTTTCTTTATCTTTTTCTGCCATGGCTACTTGCCAATAACCACTTTTTAAGTCAAGTGATGTAAAGTACTTTGCTTTGCCTAAAAGTGCTAAAATATCATCGATTAAAGGTAAAGGGTAAGAATTTTTCTTTGTTATTTGATTAAGTTTTCGAAAATCAACGCAAAATCTTTTACTACCATCTTTCTTATCAACAATTACAACTGGAAATGACCAAGGTGACCTTGATCTTTTAATAATATTTGCATCCAACATTTCATCGACAGCTTTGTCAATCACTTCCCTATTTTTAAGTGGCGTTCTATAAGGCCTCATTTTAATCGGTTTATGATCACCAACATCTACTTCCATCTTTACTATGTCAGTATGCCCTAACTCAGAATCTTTGCTTGCGAATAAATCTTTATTATTCAAAATTAACTTTTCAATTTTAGGTCTAAATTGATTCGGGACATCCAAGTCATCTAAGTTAATTTCATTATTGGTTGTTTGTTTTATTGAATTGATGCTTGAAACTTCATTTTGAATTTGAGAAATCTTTGCCAATAATCCATGTCTATGAATTTTTATGAACTTATTTGTATTATTTACCACCAAAAGAGGAAGTGTTCTATTTCTATTTAATTTTGATACAGTGTTGATTACTTGTAACCCTGGATAATTAACAATAAATCCCTTATCAATTTGTGAAACTTCATAGATTTCATTTACAGGTAAATTTGGATTTTCTCGTACCTTACCGTAACAAATCATGGCAGTTTTAGGTTTAAGTAAACAATCATTTTTCATCCTAACTGTAGAAGCTATATGAATATCTTCTTCTAAATTGACATAATGTTTACCATTTATCCTAATGCATTTCAAATCCATATAAATTCTAACATTATTTGTCTTTAGCCAATCAAGACCCAGTATTAAATTTCTGTTTAAATCTCTGATAATATAGAAATCTTGAGACATTTCGGTTCCACCGATACAAAATTGTACATTGACACAACCATCGCATTGTAAATGAGATCCACTTGCAGTTTGCAAAGACACGTTTTTATTTTGCAATTTAGGTTTATTTTTTAATTGATCATACACACGACGATGCATCAATGAGCACTCTGCTCCAGTGTCAACAAGAGTTCTAAATTTTTGTTTCCCTATTTTAACTAGGCAAGAATTTGGACTACCTGAAATGTTAATTTGAAATTTTTGTTGAGAAAAGTTTCTTATATTGTTTTCTTTACTCTTTGTACCGACCCCTATGTGCAAAGAGTGTTTTAGTTTTCCTGATTAAGTGGCCGTCCATGACCTATTGAAGGCTTTACATCTTTAAATCTATGGTCTGGATTTCCTACACCATGACCCATAGGCTGCTTAAAGTCATGTAACCTACACTCTCTACTGATGTGGCCTAAATTACCACAATTCCAACATCTTATTGTCCTAGCCTGTGCACTATTTACATGCGCTGCTCTTTGCCTATAACGTTGACCTCTTGACAAATCAACTTCCATTGGCTGATGTTCATTAAAATTTGTTTTGTTATTTTGGAAATGTGAAGCTATTTGTACCCTATTTCTTAAATTTTGTTCATTCACGGCTACTGCTATTGCACCCTGCAGAGTTGCTGGTTGATCCCTTAAGATTTTCATTTTTAATTGTTCACTTATTAACCCATCTACAAATATGTCTATTAAATTTCTTTCAGTGGCATTGCCCCCTTGACTGCCATAGGCGTCATCTGCCAAAGACAAGATTCTGTCTGCATAATTATGAATATTTTCCCCCTGTTTTTGCCTAACCTTTCTCAACAGTGACAAAGCCATTTGTGAATCTGTCACATCAGAAAACCTAACTGCTATTTGTTGCTTAAGATTTTCCCAAGTGCATGTTGCATTTGCATTTAAATATCTCTGAATAAAACCAGAAACAGCACCCCCAGCAGTTTGAAAAGCTATTAATTTCTTCCTATCTTCATTGGCCCCTGCTAAAACAGAGTATTTTTCAATGGACTTAATCCATTCCCTATAATGTTTTGGATTGCCATCAAATTTTAAGACTGCATTTGAAACTCCCTGTGTTGCCAAAGCTTGAGTAACATTAGACAATTCGTCTTTCAAATTTTGAAAGGCATGCACCAAAAAGTCATTTTGTGTTTCTTGTTGTTGTTGCGCCATTTTCTTAATCCCTTAACAAAAATTAACAAAGAATGTTGGTAAAGTAGACCAATAATTAAAACCCATAGAGAAAGTAAAAATAAACAGCACCAACCTGTTGAGCCATAATCTCCAGATTCTTATCCTGGTCACGGCACCAAAATAAGTCGTGTAGCGTAGTGGTAGTACTTCGCACAAGAAAATAATCAACAAGTCAAATTAGCATATCAACTTTAATAGTTCAACTACTCAACCCAGACTGTCATACCCTCTCTCTCCAGCATGCAGTATTTATATAGTTTGAGTGACCTTTCGGAATATTCCAGAGTTGGCATTCCCATGGATGCCAACACCTGTGTTTTAAGAACCTGTCATTCATGTTACTATTTATAACACTAACTTTAAACTATCTATCAAAGCATTGTGTTTTGATTACAACATTAAAAGGTTAATAAACAACTTGACTTTAAACAATACTAAATAACCCATAATAAATGAAGAACGTAAACATGTTGACCTTAAACAATTAGTAATGTCAGCATTCTGGACATTGCCCAACCTAACAAACACATTAACATTAAATATTGAACACATGTTTAAATGTCAAATTTGACTTGAACGCTGTCCAATAAAAACAATCATGTATAATACTGTACATGCTGCATGTTAGAAACAATGTATCTCATCAGAATATGAAACTTGATTAGAAGAAGTCTTTAATACCTAATTACTTTAATTAGTCATATAGGTCACTATGTTATAAATGCTGATAACCTGCATTTTCTCCTTTTTTCTCAATATTTTCTGTGCTATATTATTCACATATTTTACCTTATAATAACACCCATTTTGTCGTCTTAAGCAGCTTTTAAAATAGATGACCCTAACATTTTGTTGTTTTGGAAAGAGTTAAATCCACTATGTATCCATCTTTACCAAAACTTAATGCTATTAACCCTTTTCCCAAATAACATTCTATGACTTTTTTGAAAGATACTACAAAGAAATATTGCCAAGATAATCATTTAAAGTCAGCATGTTCTATGTATAGGAAACATTTAGGGAAAAGATGAAAATGCTGATTCTCAGAGAGCTAAAGAGCATAGATATTTTACACACTGATTTTCTCTAGGACATGAATGAACCGTCCAACTTTGGTGATGGATCTGTAGAAGGTTGTCCAACTTCGTCGTATGAAGATCCACCATTTGTTCCTAGAGGTATGTGGGAAACTTTGTAGATCAAGTTTAATATTCTATGCACCCTTAATGTTTATGTTTTGTTGTAAATGATTAGAATTAAAACACTACAGGGGCGTTCATACTCAATGCCATAAGTTTCAGGTTTAGAGTTCATATCATTTACTTGCTGATCACTTATTTCATTCTTTAAACCCTTCCCAAACATAAACTGCTTTTGTATAAAAGATTTTGGAAAGATTGAGGCAAAAGAAGAAAATGCTGATCATCAGCATTTTCTCCTTTTGTCTCAATATTTTCTGTGCTATACTGTACATGAATCCCATCTTTAGCAACATCCATTTTCACCAATTTCAAACTGTTTTTACTAGGGATGTCAATGTTTTCTTTGGAAAGGGCTTATGAATGTAAATCATATTGTAGGTTTGAGTGGGGGAAAGTTGAGAGCTAGGACTTTATGTATGACGGCCAAGCAGTATCCCTCAATACATTATAATCTACACAGTTTGTATGGACATAGTGAATCCATTGTGACAAAAAGGTAGGGCTGAGCATTTGCTTTCCAGAAGAATTTTGTATCAATTTGTACTCTATGCAGATTCGTATTTGTCTAACAACTGCTTTTTAGCGAGCCGGTACTTTATGTCCGGGGAGCTAATGTCACAGCCCTAGTGTCGGCGTCGCGTCACATCCAGTCTTCACTTGAAAAACTTTAACCTTGTCTATATCTCAGGCACTATTACAGATACAGCCTGGATATTTCATACATAGATACATATGGACAACACCTTTAATTTGGAACCATGACCTTTGATCTAGTGACCTTGACCTTGGAATTTGACCTACTTTTGAAAAACTTTAACCTGGCCTATATCTCAGTCACTATTAGAGATACAGCCTTGATATTTGATACATAGATACATCTTGACAAGACCTTTCATTTACGACCATGACTTTTGACCTAGTGACCTTGACCTTGGAGTTTGACCTACTTTTGAAAAAACTTTAACCTGGCCTTTATCTTGGGCACTATTAGAGATACAGCCTTGATATTTCATACATAGATACATCTCGACAAGACCTTTCATTTGGGACCATTACCCTTGACCTTGTGACCTTGACCTTCGAGTTTGACCTACTTTTAAAAAATTTGCTGTTTTAGTGACAAGCTCCCGAATAGGCGAGCTATGTTGTCCGCGGACAACTCTTGTTAACATTGATCATCATTCATGGATAATCATCAAAATAGGAAGTCATCAATAAAATGGTGAGTGAATGATTTTCTATAATCGGATATATGTTTTTACCTTAGATCCTTTTGAAATATTTGTTGTCTTACCATAAGGGACAAATTTTAATGAACCATATTAACCATTACCTGTTTGAGATATGTTTCAATGTTAAAATTTAGTCATCAAAATTGTATTGATTTGTTAATTAATTCAAATAGTCATGAAAATTAGTTCATTTACAAGTGGAAGTTTAATATTTTTGTTGCTGTTCTTACCACAGAGCCTTAGAATCAGTAGTAAAGAAGAGAAGTATAGTGATAACAAGATCATCCTACCCTGGTACTGGAGTACATGCGGGACACTGGTCAGGTGATATAGCCTCATCCTGGGCAGAGATGAACTATAGCTTACCAGGTATGGGTTCCATAGATAGGAGACTTGATTGATTGATTGTATGCGTTTTAACCCATTACCACACATTGACTCTTTTTGACTCCTTACAAGATAATGGCTTTGGAAAACAATGTGGAAAATGAAGAAATTGCTTGTGACAAGCAATTTCTTCATTTCCCACAATGTTTTCTACGTGAAAAGAGCAAAATATGTCAAGTTTCATTCACTTGAAATTGTTGTCTGCATCATCTTTGAATTTAGACTAATTTAAAATTTTGCTGTTTGGTAATGGGTTAATGCCTCTTTCAACTGCTATTGTCAAATTTGTTGGCTGCCTGGCATATCTTTCACCAATACTTTCACAATATCCAATCCAAGCCCCAAGCTGCTCCTATATTTAGGTGATTTACATCCAATGATGAGAGACAAACAACTTTTGTAAAATGTCAGAAAGGATATAGGCCAAGCTGGGGTTTCAATCCGCTACTCATGGATTGATATACTCTGAAGTTACGGACTGAAATTTTCTAGCTAGGTGTAGAAGTTTTGGCTTTAAAACTGGTTTTTGTTTGACAAATGTAAATGAGCTAATTCCTGGTCATTTCAACTGTTAGATATATCAGCCACAAATTCTGAATGTAAATCATTTCAATTGAACTTAAAACTCTTTGATTGTTCATCCCTCCATTTTAATGTCTGTTCATCAGTTATTCTAGTAATCTATTCTGAACATCCCTGAATTAAGGATGAAGGGTATTTGACCAAGGGTTTATAACACTGACATTGTTGGCTTTACAGGCTTAAATAGGACAATATTTCACAACACACCAATACATGTCATTTGTTAACATGTTGCTAATTGTTTTACAAATGTATGTGATAGGAAACACTGCATTTTACTTTTAAGTTTAAAACTTTGTGTGTTTTGCTGTAGGTATGTTGAATTTCCAGATGTTTGGAATCCCACTTTGGGGCGCAGATATTTGTGGATTTGGTGGGAAAACAACCCCGGAGTTGTGTACAAGATGGATGCAGCTGGGGACCTTCTACCCATTCATGTGGAACCATAACTGTATTGGTGAAGAGGTGTGTTCTGTTACTAAATTTAGATATTGTTACTATATTTAGATGCTTAATCTATTTATAGGTATGTTGAATTTCCAGATGTTTGGAATTCCACTTTGGGGAGCGGATATTTGTGGATTTGGAGGCAATACGACACCTGAATTATGTACTAGATGGATGCAACTGGGGACTTTCTATCCATTTATGTGGAATCATAACAGAATCACACAAAAGGTGTGAAAATACACCCCCCATGTTTGTGTGTCAAGGACCTGTTTGTAGATGTACACTTCCCCTCTGCTACTCCTAACACCCTCAGTACATTACTAAACATTTATTCAATGTTTGCATGATACTAATATCTTCCCTGTTGTAGAATTATGCTAGAAAAATCTTTAACCTTTGTCTCTGTTGATTCTCTGTCTGAAACTTAGCATGAATACTTAACCTGAAAATGTTACATTGTTGGGATGTTCGTGTTTCACAAAACATACCTGGCCCTGGTTTCTCGAAAAAACTTAAGTACATACTCATGAGTTCAAGCTCAACTTCTATGGAATACTTTCCAACGTTGAAGGGTATTTGATTGAAGTTGACATGGATTTCGTGTGATTTGAGTACTGTGCTCAGAAGTGTGTCTGAGAACGTACTTAAGTTTTTTCGAGAAATCGGGGCCTAGTTCTCGATTGAGTCTGCATTCAGCTTATCTTTTCATGAGCACTGTAACATTATCTCTATTACTTCTAATGCTATTGCTCTCAAACTTTGCACTTGGTTTATAAAAATGATAACTACTCTATGAAAAGTTTCTTGAGTGACTTAAACTAAGTATTTCTGTACTTTCTATGATTGTCAATATTTCAGAATGTTGTTTTTTATGCCCCCGTATCGAGAGATCGGGGGCATATTGTTTTACTCGTGTCCGTCTGTCTGTCTGTCTGTCCGTCTGTCCATCTGTCCGTCCGTCTGTCTGTCCGTCCGTCTGTCCGAAAACTTAACCTTTGCCATTTCTCCAAAAGTATTTGACATACAAAGCTCAAATTTGGTATGCAACTTCATTTCAATGATACCTATCTGTTCCATGCAATTTGACCTTCATCAAGGTCATCCCTTAACCCTTATTAACTCTTTACTCTACGAAAACTTAACCTTCTACTCCGAAAACTTAACCTTTGCCTTTTCTCCAAAAGTATTTGACATACAAAGCTCAAATTTGGTATGCAACTTCCTTTTAATAATATCTATCTGTTCCATGCAATTTGACCTTCCTCAAGGTCCTCCCTTAACCCTTATTAAATCTTTACTCTACGAAAACTTAACCTTCTACTCCGAAAACTTAACCTTTGCCTTTTCTCCAAAAGTATTTGACATACAAAGCTCAAATTTGGTATGCAACTCCCTTTCAATGATATCTATCTGTTCCATGCAATTTGACCTTCTTCATGGTCATCCCTTAACCCTTAATAACCCTTTACTCCACGAAAACTTAACATTTTAGAAAAATGGCCATTCCGGGGGCATTTGTGTTTCACAAACACATCTTGTTGTGTTTTGAAATGGTAACCCTGTGTGTACAAGATTTTAGTTGACATCTTTTCATTATGCTCCCCGAAGGGAGAGCATATAGTCGCCGCTTTGTCTGTCCGTCCGTCCTGTCCGTCAGTGCATCCGTCCGTCCGAAGCAATTTCTCCATAACCCTTGGACCAAATCAAATGAAACTTTCCATGAGAACTCCCTATGACAAAATGCAATTGCACTTTTCATGATTTTTGGATTTGAGGACTTGTCAGGGGAAAATGGGACTTAAGGTAAAATACAGTTATTCTCTAATTTCTCCTAGTCTAATGGTCAGAATTTGATGAAATTTCATATTTGAGTAGCAAATCAGATGCCCTTGACAATAAAGTGCTCTCCATGGCATACATTTATTGTGACAATGCCTTATTCGGGGAACATTGTCTGTCTCTGACGGGTTGTGTAACATGTCTCTGTAACTGTTTAACCCATTACCAGACGGCCAAAATTTAGAATGGCCCAATTTCAAAGAAGTTGCCAATGAAAATTTCAATTGAATGAAACTAATAAAATTAATGTTTTTGGTTATTTGGATAGAAAACATTGTGGGAAACAAAGAAATTGCTTGTCACAAGCAATTTCTTCATTTTGAACAATGTTTCCCAAAGCCTTTATCTTGTAGGCCGTCAAAAGGTGTCTTAATGTGGGAATGGGTCAAGTTTATCGGTCTAGACTAGTAGATTTTAACATTAATTTTGGATATTTAAACTTCATTTAAATCCACATGGTGCACATACATGTTTTTCAATGTAGGATAGTTCTAGATCTTAAGATTTTTATGCCCCCTTTCGAAGAAAATGGGGGTATATTGTTTTGCAAGTGTCGGTCGGTCGGACGGTCCGTAGGTCGGTCGGTCAGTCTGTCCGTAGACCAAACCTTGTCCGGAGCATAACTCAAAAAGTATTAAAGGTAGAATCATGAAACTTCATAGGTGGATAGATCTCATTATGGAGAGGTGCAGTGCATAAGAACCGTAACTCTGCAGATCAATTTTTTTGAGTTATTGCCCTTTGTTGATTTTCAAACTTGATTCTTGTCCGGAGCATAACTCAAAAAGTATGTAAGGTACAATCATGAAACTTTACAGGTGGATAGATCTCATTATGGAAAGGTGCAGTGCTCAAGAACCGTAACTCTGCTGATCAAATTTTTTGAGTTATTGCCCTTTGTTGATTTTCAAACTTGATTCTTGTCCAGAGCATAACTCAAAATCTATGCTAGGTAAAATCATGAAACTTTACAGGTGAATAGATCTCATCATGGAGAGGTGCAGTGCACAAGAACCGTAACTCTGTCGATCATATTTTGGGAGTTATTGCCCTTTGTTGATTTTCAAACTTGATTATTGTCCGGAGAATAACTCAAAAAGTATGTAAGGTAGAATCATGAAACTTTACAGGTGGATAGATCTCATTATGGAGAGGTGCAGTGCACAAGAACCGTAACTCTGCCGATAAAATTTTCTGAGTTATTGCCCTTTGTTGATTTTATAACTTGATTCTTGTCCGGAGCACAACTCAAAAAATAAGTAAGGTAGAATCATGAAACTTTACAGGTGGATAGATTTCATTATGGAGAGGTGCAGTGCACAAGAACCGTAACTCTGCCAATCAAATTTTTGGAGTTATTGCCCTTTGTTGATTTTTACACTTAATTCTTAACCTTGCCTATATCTCATGTCCTTTTACACATACAACCTTGGTATCTCACACATAGATACCTCCTTTCAACATCGTTCACATTTAACCATGACCTTGGACCTTATGACCTTGACCTTGGAGTTTGACCTACTTTAAAAAAAAATTAAACCCGGCATATATCTAATGACCTTTAACAAATACAGCCTTGATATTTTACACATGGACACATCTTACCAAGACCTTTCACAATTGACCATGACCTTGGACTTTGTGACCTTGACCTTGGAGTTTGACCTACTTTTAAAAAACTTTAACCTGGCCGATAAATCATGCCCTTTTACACATACAGCCTTGATATTTGACACATGGAAACCTCTGACCAAGACCTATCACATACGACTATGACCTTGGACCATGTGGCCTTGACCTTGGAGTTTGACCTACTTTTAAAAAAATTAAACTGGGCCTATATCTTATGTGCTATTACACATACAGCCTTGGTTTTTCACACATGGACACATCTTACCAAGACCTTTCACATTTGACCATGACCTTGAACCTTGTGACCTTGACCTTGGACTTTGACCTACTTTTAAAAAAAACTTTAACCTAGCTGATATATTATGTCCTTTTACACATACAGCCTTGATATTTGACACATGGACACCTTCGACCAAGACCTTTCACATTTGACCATGACCTTGGACCTTGTGACATTGATCTTGGTGTTTGACCTACTTTGATAATACATTAACCTGACCTATATTTCATGTCATTTTACATATACAGCCTTGATAGTTCACACATGGTCACTTCAAACCAAGATATTTCACTTTTGACCATGACCTTGGACCTTGACCTTGGAGTTTGACCTACTTTTAAAAAACTTAAACTAGGCCTATATCTCATGTCCTGAACTACCTATACAGTCTCAATATTTTACACATGGACACCTCCTACCAAGACCTTGCACATTTGACCATGACCTTGGCCTGTGTGACCTTGACATTTGATTTTTACATGCTTTTAGAAATATTTAACCTAGCCTTTATCTTATGTCCTATTACTCCTACAGCCTTGATATTTCACACATAGACACCTCCTACCAAGACCTTTCACATTTGACCATGACCTTGAATATTGCAACCTTGACCTTGGAGTTTGACCTACTTTTAAAAAGACTGAAACCAGGCATATATATCATGTCCTTTTACACCTACAGCCTTGATATTTCACACATGGACACCTCCAACCAAGACCTTTCACATTTGACCATGACCTTAACCTTGGCATTTGGCCTACTTTTAAAAACTTTAACCTGGCCTATGTTTCATTTTACTTTTACATATACAACTTTGATATTTCACACATAGACACCTCCTACCAAGACCTTTCATATTTTACCATGACCTTGGACCTTGTTAACCTGACCTTGAACTTTGACCTACATCAAATGTAGGCCCTTACAAACATCTCTTGTTATATTATGAACAATTTGTGAAGCTTTGCATGGCCTTTCCTATTGGAACTGGAAATCTATCATTAATGAAATTGATTTAATTTTTTGTGAAAGAAAACGATAATAAATTATGTAGATTTCTGAAAATCAATAAATTGTCTTTATAAAATTATGTATTTTGCCCATGTATCTCACAAATTGTATGTGATATGTAATACCCATATAAAATTTCCTGATATTGCATAGTAATATGCTCTTCCAAGCGCAAAAAAAGGCATATATGAGTATTCAAAATAGACACAATTTTTGGAGTTAATCCTTTCCAAAACAATTCCTAAATAAGGCTTTTCTAATTTGAAAGGAGTTGTAGTCTACAAAATAATTGATAAAAAAAAGTAGAAAATATATCTGTTGTAGCAATGAAAATAATTTAACCCTTTCCCAAACAAGACCTACTTTTCATGTCCCATGTAGCAAAAGGCTTAGGAAAACAATGAGACAAAAGAAGAAAATGCTAATCAGCATTTTCTCTTTTTGACTCAATGTTTTCTGAGCTATACTGTACACAAACTTTCAGTTTGTCATCTGAAGCAGCCTTCGTATTGGACCACCTTATAATTTATTGTTTGGGAAAGGGTTAAGGTTAAAAAGATTTCTTTTTACGTAACTAAGTATGATCTACAGATAAGATGTAATGAGGCTTCTGTTTTACAGGACCAAGATCCAGCCTATTTTGCTGCCGATGTTCAAGACAGAATGAGGCAGACTTTACAACTGAGATACTACCTTATACCTTACCTATACACACTGTTCTATAGAACACATATAGATGGCACACCAGTTGTCAGGCCGCTGTTTTTCCAGTAAGTTTTGTTATTTATTCTACAAAATGGACAGACAGACAGACAGACAGACAGACATTACAACTGAGATACTACCTTATACCCTACCTATATACACTGTTCTATAGAACACATATAGATGGCACACCAGTTGTCAGGCCGCTGTTTTTCCAGTAAGTTTTGTTATTTATTCTACAAGACAGACAGACAGACAGACAGACAGACAGACAGACAGACAGACAGTAATACTGAGATACTACCTCATGCTGTACCTATTTACACTGTTCTATAGAACACATATCGATGGCACACCTGTTGTCAGGCCGCTGTTTTTTCAGTAAGTTAGTGATATTAATTCTACAAGACACAGACAGACATACATTACAACTGAGATACTACCTCATGCCTTAGGTATACATACTGTTCTCTAGAACACATGGGGATGTTAGTGATGTTAATTCAAATAGGGTGGTCTTATTTGATGGATGCTGAAGCAGTCAAAATAAGTATACACTGTTCTTTAGAACACATATGGATTGCATGGCAGTTGTTAGGACACTATTTTTCCTGTAAGTCTGTTTCCTTCCATTTTAGCTCGAATTTTCGAAGAAAATGAGAGCTTATACTGTCACCCAGACGTCGGCGTTGGCGTCGGTGTTGCAACATCAATAACTTCCATACTATCAAAGGGATTCAACCCAAACTTGGAATACTTATTCACCATCACACCCTCTACCTTACTACCAGGGCCCATGACCCTGGCTCCACTATATTTGGAGTTATGCCCCCTTTATACTAAGCAACTTAGAAAGTCGAGCGCGCTGTCTTCAGACAGCTCTTATCATTATTTTACGCCAGAAGGGTCGTATTATGTCATGGCCCCGCTTGTCCGTCTGTCTGTCCATCTGTCCCTCTGTCTGTCTGTCCGTCCGTTAGCAATTTCTTGTGTTCGCAACTCCTCCTAAGTTTTGATCGGAATTTGATCAAACTTGCCACAATGAATTTCCATTGTGTCTAGTTGTGCACACTGCTTACGGAATTCAATTAATCCTTTTCGTTCTTGAATTATCTGCCCTTGAATTAAAAAAATGCCCATTTTCTTGTGTGCGCAACTTCTCCTTCAGTTTTGATCAGAATTTGATCAAACTTGCCCCAATAGATCTCTATGGTGTCTAGTTGTGCACACTGCTTACTGAATTTAGATAACTGTTTTCATTCTTGAATTATCTGCCCTTGAATTTAAGAAAAAATGCTCATTTTCTCAAAAATGCCCATTTTCTCCTGTGTGCAACTCCTACAGTTTCAACCAGAATTTAACCAAACAAAATTTTGATAACTTTTCATGTTGGAATTATC
Source organism: Fragum sueziense (assembly GCA_963680895.1). NCBI lineage: Eukaryota > Metazoa > Mollusca > Bivalvia > Cardiida > Cardiidae > Fragum > Fragum sueziense. The sequence goes on from OY804592.1 coordinate 6,305,965, forward strand.
TGCCCTTGAATTGAAAAAATGGCCAATTTCACTGACAAGCCCCTCTCGGGCGTATATGCGCCGCTCTGCAAAGCTCATGTTTATTTCATAAGCTGTGAAAAAAAGGTTAAATATTTCTGGGAAGAAGATGCTGATGACCAGCATTTTCTCCTTTTTCCTAAATGCTTTCCATGCTAGGATGTTAATATTCTGGTTTTTGTAACATCATTATTGAGGTCTACAAGATCTTTGAATTTGGACCACCCTAAAACTGTGTTGCTTTGAAACGGTTAATCTGTATGTTTATTGTTTTGAAATTTGTCATGTGTCGAATTCAACTCAAGTTTGAAAATTTGTATAATTGGTATCAGTCTAAGCACTAGAAATGCAACAGACATAGGAAGGTCTACTTGTATAATTCCAAAGAGAACAATCATGATCACCAGCCTTAGCATACCATGTTTCTAGTGTAAAATAGAGTAATTAAATTATATGCTTTATACTTATTTCCCAGTAAAGTCATACTATAAAATTGAAATTTCTTTTCTTTGGTTACAGATACCCAAATACCAAGCTGAATGAGACCTACTATATAAGTGACCAGTTTATGTGGGGGACCACTCTACTTATAACACCAGCTCTTAGGGAGGTTTGTACCTTTCAAGTTCCATTTATGAAGTTTTGAGGATGTTTAAGAACTTAATGATTGAACATGATTTAAAATTATAAGTCACAACTTTAGAACACATGTGGAAAAAACATTCTACTTATGCCTTAAAACTCTTTAGCATAAGTGATAAGTGTTTTCAGAAAAAATATAATATTTTAATTTTTTAAATGGCATCCATCTCGATAGACTTTTCAAAAGGTTCTCTTAAGATTAAATTGGTGTCCAAATGCTACTTATATGAGCTTGTTATCTTTGAATGATCAGATTCTTAATTTTTGATACAGATATTTGTTCTTTATCAATGATATTCTTGCTTTTGCCTATAGAAGATAACACACGATGTTGGTTATTTACCAGCCGATGGTTGGTATGACTTTTACACATATCAGTATATATATAGATTCACCCGGTATGTCTCGAGTGTGTGACTTACCCATTAATAAAGTCAACAATCAAATTTCATGAAGAGTTATAGGATTATTATTGTTGCTTTATCATGCAGCATAAAGCAAGGTCAGCCTGCACAAATGTGCAGTCTGATCTTGCTTTACACTGCCTGCTTGTTTTGTATTCAGCATTTATGATTTTAAGGGCCAAAAACAATTGTCCATTTCTTATTTCTCACCTTTCAGAACATAACACAAGACGTTGGTTATTTACCTGCTGATCGCTGGTATGACTTTTACACATACCAGTATGTAGACTCGCCTGGTATGTCTCGAGTGTTTGATTTACCCATAGACAAACTAAACATACAAGTAAGAGGAGGATCCATTATACCCATGCAGCTTCCTGAAGTGACTACCACTCTGTCGTAAGTGATACAGATTTGTAGTATGCCTCTGTTTCTAAATTTTAGACGGCTATCATTTTGCCATCATCCTTTTGTCTTTATCATAGTACACTTTTGACACAAAAAGTTTGTTCAGTCGTAGGAAATAGAATGTTGCAGTACTATGTAAGCCTACTATGTACATGTATTATTTCTGTTTATCTGTCTTAGGAATCAATTTCAGTTGTCCAATTGCATATCCATAATTTGGCAAAACTTGTAATATTTTTACAACTCACCAATCATTTTACAGGAGAAAGAATGATTTTCTGTTGATGGTTGCTCTAGCCCCTGACTCCACTGCTACAGGAGAACTTTACTGGGATGATGGAGAATCGTTAGGTAAATCATTTATTCTTCAACTTTTTAGCTCACCTGAGCACAAAGTGCTATTGTGGTCGCTCATCGTCCGTCGTCCGTCCGTCTGTCCGTCCATCTGTCCGTCCGTCCGTCCATCTGTCCGTCCGTTCACAATTTCTTTAAACATCTTCTCCTCCCAAACCATTGGGGCAATTTTAACCAAATTTGGCAGGAATGTTCCTTGGGTGACCCTTTTAAAAAATTGTTCGCAAATTTTTGATTTGTCCAAAGATGTGGGCGTGGCAGGGCGGGGCTTATCAGACTTAGAGAAATCATAAGAAAATTCTTTAAAAATCAACCATTGGGCCAATTTGAACCAAACTCGGTTGGAATGTGCGTTGAGTCATTCTTTTCAAAATTTGTTCACAAATTTTTACATTTGTCAAAAAATGTGGGTGTGGCAGGGAGAAAGGGGCTTATCGGACTTAGAGAAATCATAAGAAAATTCTTTAAAAATCAACCATTGGGCCAATTTAAATCAGACTCGATTGGAATGTGCATTGAGTCACTCTTTTCAAAATTTGTTCACAAATTTTTACATTTGTAAAAAAAATGTGGGTGTGGCAGGGAGAAAGGGCCTATCCGACTTGGAGAAATCATAAGAAAATTCTTTAAAAATCAACCATTGGGCCCAATTGAACCAGACTTTGCAGAAATGTTCCTTGAGTCACCCTTTTCAATATTTGCTCACAAATATTTACATTTGTTAAAAAATGTGGGCGTGGCAGGGAGGAAGGGGCTTTTCAGACCTGGAGAAATCAGAAGAAAATTCTTTAAAAATCAACCGTTTGGCCAATTTAAATCAAACGTGGCAGGAAAGTTCCTTGAGTGACTCGTTTCAAAATTGTATCTGAATTTTTGATTTTATAAAAAGTATATGGGTGTGGCAGGGTTGGGGAAATTTCGTGCTTTGAAAATTATACTTTACTGCGGGTTGTCACAGAGATACTTAGTTTTCTTCTAAACTGTTTGGCATAGAACCTTGAAATTTTGTGTAAGACCTCATTTCATGAATGTCTACCAGAATACAAGAAATCATCACTATACATGGAAACTAAGCCCTACATTGTTGGTTCAACATGTCACAAGGCGATTTTGAACCATTTTCTTTTGGAATCATACAAGCGGCAGATAAGAGATGATAGCTTTTCAAAAATCAACATTTTGTTTCAATATTCATCAAACCCTATGTTGTTGGTGATCATTTCAATCATCTGCCTGAAAAGATTAATACATTCATTTCTACATAGTGTTTGGATATAAATAATAAATTTAGAGTACTGTTTCTATTTCACTTATCTATTTCTCTTATCTGTTGCTCTGGCTGTCCATATGTTTATCTTATGTAAACAAATAAGATTAGGAATTAGCTTAGCTTATCCAATGTTGATCTTTCGCTATATTTTTTCAAATAATAGACCAAATCTTGTAAATTGTGCTTATAATTTGTTATAATGATATATCATAAATGATCAATCTCTAACAGATCAGTATGCTTTGAAAATTAGCCCTATGCTGTATATTGCAAAATCAAAAAATAACCTCAACCATTGTGCTAATTCATACCCAACTTTACAGGATCGATTTGAACAAAATTATTCCCTAATTGTTTCCAAAGAGAAAGCACTTAGTTTGATATGTATTTGAATTTGTCCTAATTACCATTTTTATGCCCCCGATAGGGAGGCATCATAAATTTGACTTGTCCGTCCGTCTGTCCGTCTGTCTGTCCGTCCGTCATTTCGTCCAAAAACTTTAACATTGGCCATAACTTCCTTATAACTTCCTTATTACTTAACATATTCGCTTCATACTTTACCACAACATTCCTTGGTACATTACCTTTCTGTAGGCACATACTTTGGTGACCTTGACCCCTGGATGACCTTGACCTTGAACATAGATTGACCATAATTTAAAATCAAAGCGGTGTCGGGGGCATTGTCATCTTACAGTGACAGCTCTTGTTATTTTGTCATCTTGATTCAGGTGAGCGATTTAGGACCATCATGGTCCTCTTGTTTAACCATGTTCATTGACAGCAAGTATTAGTAATGTTAATGCTGATTGAATTATATATGACCCGCCACGCTAAAAGGGACCTTGTATAAAGTCCATAAGACCAAATGTTGAGAAACAAACCAAACCCAGTTGAGGTCAATTAGATGTCATTTTTGAAAAATGTGTATAAGATGGAGAAAACTTCCTAGATTCAGAAGATGTCTAAACTTTAACCCATTACCACACAATGACTCTTTTTGACACCCCATAAGATAATGGCATTGGAAAACACTGTGGAAAATGATGAAATTGCTTGTGACAAGCAATTTCTTCGTTCACCACAATTTTTCTACCCAAAAAGAGAAAAAATGTCTTTTTTATTTGGCTTGAAATTGTTGTCTGCAACATCCTTAAACTTGGACAATTCTAAAATTTTGTTTGTTGTTTGGTATACCTCACAAGAAATGACCTTGCAGAGCAGCCCATGCTAATCGAATGGAAAGCTCTGCCAGGTCAATTCTCGTCTGCTATAATGGGTTAAAGGTAACTTGAGAAAAACTGGTCTTAATAAGTTGACATAGGTTGAGAGTTCAAAAAATGATTGAGATGAGATTACTGTAACCTATAGCATGGCATAATCTTTTAAACTTTACAACTACAGATTTTGTTTTCCTTTCAGATTCCATACCAAACAAGAAGTACAATCTTATATCATTTGATTGCTCAAAGGTAGGTACCGGTAATTCATTTATAGATCTAGATTCATAAAACATTTCAACAAAGTCACTTAGCACCCTTGTAAATAAACCTTTTTTCCGAACAATACCTGATTTTGACGTTCCTATTAGAAAAACATTGAAGCAAAAGAAGAAAATGCTGATAATCAGCATTTTCTCCTTTTGCTTCAATATTTTCCATGCTATAACATACACATGTCATGATTTCGATTTCATTAATTTCGTTGTGTACTACTCCTTTGAAATCTGAGCAGTCTGAATTTTTGCTGTTCTGGAAAGGGTTGAATCATAAAACATTGACACAAAATCACCCTCAACACCCTTGTAAATAAAATGAGGGTTTCCTATAGAATAAAGGAATGCACTGTTATGAGTATCTAGTGAGAGATCTTGACAAAAAACAGACTTGTTTGCATTTCATAATTTGAGATTCACCTTATAAAAATGTCCTCTCTGTACAAATGTGAAATTAAGTTTGTGGAGCAATACCGACAGTTAATTGCTATTTCACCCTTTCCAAGACAATCAAAGAGACAGCTATATTGTATAAACAGTCAAAACTGGGTTGTGCAAAGGAAACAGTTTTGTATGCCATAACACATGATTTATTTGTACTTGATAATTTCTTTTAATGGTCAAATCTTCAGTGAATGAATAGTCTGTGTGCAATGACTATCTGATAGCTAAAACTGGATTTGATTTAACCCTTTCCCAAATGGCAAAATTTTAGGGTGATCTACTTCAAAAACTGCCACAAACGATAAAATGGATGTTATCAAAGATAGGGTTTGTGTAAAATATGGCACCGAAAATATTGAGATAAAAGGAGAAACTGCTTGTTATCAGCAGTTTCTTCTGTTTTTAGCTCCACTGGCCGAAGGCCAGCGAGGCTTATGTCATGGCCCTGTGTCCGTCGTCCGTCTGTCCGTCCATCCGTGCGTGTGTGCGTAAACTTTTTCTTTAAACATCTTCTTCTCCAAAACTACTGGACCAATTTCAACCAAACTTCACACGATTCATCCTTGCATGAATTTTCTACCAAATTCCTTCAAACGAACAAAATCTATGCAGAACTTGAATTTTAATTAATTTAATTGAATTAAATTTTCGAAAAATCTTTAAAAATTCTTCTTCTCCAAAACTACTGGACCAATTTTAACAAAACTTCACAGAAATCTTCCTTGCATGAATCTCTACCAAATTCCTTTCAAAGAATAAAATCCGCACAGAACTTGAATTTTAATTAATTTAATTGATTTAAATTTTCGAAAAATCTTTAATAAAATTCTTCTTCTCCAAAACTACTGGACCAATTTCAACCAAACTTCACATGAATCATCCTTGCATGAATATCTACCAAATTTCTTCAAAAGAATAAAATCTATGCAGAACTTGAATTTTAATTAATTTAATTGATTTAAATTTTTGAAAAATCTTTAAAAATTCTTCTTCTCCAAAACTACTGGACCAATTTCAACCAAACTTCACACGAATCATCCTTGCATAAATCTCTACCTAATTCCTTCAAAGGAATAAAATCTATGCAGAACTTGAATTTTGATTAATTTAATTGAATTAAATTTTCGAAAAATCTTTAAAAACTCTTCTTCTCCAAAACTACTGGACCAATTTCAACCAAACTTCACAGAAATCTTCCTTGCATGAATCTCTACCAAATTCCTTCCAAAGAATAAAATCCGCGCAGAACTTGAATTTTGAATAATTTAATTGATTTAAATTATTGAAAAAATCTTTAAAATCTTCTCCAAAACAATGGAACCAATTTCAACCAAACTTTACAGAAATGTTCCTTGCATTAATCTCTTCTTAATTTCTTAAAAAAAAAAAATACTATGTAGAACTTAAATTTTGATTAATTAAATTAGATTAAATTTTTCGAAAAATCTTCTTTTCCAAAACTACTGGACCAATTTTAACCAAACTTCACATGAATCTCCCTTGCATTTATCTCCTCTAAATTCCTTAAAAAGAATAATTTCTGTGAAGAACTTAAATTTAATAAATTAAATTTAATTTTCGAAAAATTGTTAAACAATCTTCTTCTCCAAAACTTCAGGACCAATTTCAACCAAACTTCACAGGAATCTTCCTTGCATGAATCTCTTCCAAATTCCTTCACGATCGGATGAAAGCATCGCCTTTGTGGGCTAGGATTTTTTTTGCGCTATATGAAAAAGTGTAATTTTAAGAAAATTTTAAAAATATTTCTGCTCCTTAATCACTTATTGGATTTCATTCTGGTGTAGCATGAATCTTCTTTGAATAGACCTCTATTGTATTCCTTGAAGAAGTTAGTAGTCTAAATGTCTAAAAGCCAGTGGAGCGTTACAGGGCCATCTTGGCCCTCTTGTTTTTAATGTTTTCCTAAGTCTTTTCTTTAAGGGACGTCAAAACAGGGTCTTGTTTGGGAAAGGGTTAAAATTGTATGAAACACCAGCAACCAAAATATAAATGAAAACTTGAATGTGTCATAAATCAAAATCAAATCATTCATATCTTTCAGAACAAGTTGTCATCAACCATTGTACAGAAAGGCTACACAAAAGAGACCATGACACTAGGTCAACTGTCTATACTTGGAGTTGAAGTTAAACCTAGCTCAGTCACAGTGAATGGAGAAGTGATTCAGACTTATCAATATGCTAACAAGGTATGTAAAAATGCTTGGAGTAACATTGAGAGAAAAGCAGTATTTTCTTCGGATCCCTCAATAGTTTGATATTTGGAGTTGAAGTTAAGCTTAGCTCAGTCACAGTGAATGGGAGGCTATATCAATACACTAACAAGGATTGAGGAAAATGCTTTGAGAAACATTGAGAGAAAAGCAGTATTTTCTTCGGATCCCTCAATAGTTTAATATTTGGAGTTGAAGTTAAGCTTAGCTCAGTCACAGTGAATGGAAAAGCTATCTAGACTTATCAATATACTCTACAAGGTTTGGTGAAAATGCTTTGAGAAACACCCAGAGAAAAGCATTATTTTCTCCTGATCCCTGAACTCATTAGAAAGCTTAGTCACAGCAATATAGTTTAAAAATAATATTGAACCCCATCACAACATAATTGAGCCAGGATTTTGAAAAGGGTCCTTTACGGCTTTTGAGCCCGACATGGTTCCAGATCAGCCTGCCTATACACACAGTCTGATCAGGAAACATGTTGTTCTCCAATAGCTTATTCATGACCTCCAGCAACTGTAAGAGAGCAGTTTAGATATCTGCCAGTGTCTGCGTAGAAACAGACTGGTCTTAACCCTTTACCACACAATGACTCTTTTTGACTCCTAACAAAATAATGGCAATGGAAAACATTGTGGAAAATGAAGAAATTGCTTGTGACAAGCAATTTCTTCATATTCCATAATGTTTTCCGTCCAAAGAGACCTAAAAATTAACATTTCCATTCACTTGAAATTGTCGTCTGCAGGATCTTTCAATTTGGACTGCCCTAAAATTTGGTCGTTTGGTAATGGGTTAAAACACGACCCTCTCAAATGCTATAAGGGACGTTTTCCCAGACCCGGCGTATTATTATCATATTTGAGCAGGGATCTGGAAAAGTGTTCCTTATGGCTTTTGAGACCTTTATGGATCCAGATGAGCACAGTCTGATCAATATCTATTTTGCCGTTTTAACCCTTTCCCAAACGGCAAAATTTTAGGGTGATCCACTTAAAAAACTGCCACAAATGGCAAAATGGATGATATTAAAGACAGGATTTGTGTAAAATATGGCACAGAAAATATTGAGATAAAAGGAGAAACTGCTGGTGATCAGCAGTTTCTTCTTTTGTCTCAATGTTTTCCCAAACATTTTCTTATAGGGACATCAAAACCAGGTCTTGTTTGGGAAAGGGTTAAAGCTAGTTTATTAGCAAATGTAAGTTAGCATAATGAATCCTTCTTATTCCTTTTATTATCATTTATTATTTGACCTTATATGATATTGATCTGAAAATAAGATTTTCTAGGTTTTCAAAAATGGTTTAATGGCCCTTTTCCCAGATCCCGGCTCATATTTATCATTTATCTTGTGTATTTGTATTTTAGGCCCTCCAGATTGCAGGCCTCAAAGTCAACATGCTGAACAGTTTTGTGGTTGAATGGAGCTAGCTGCTTACCCATACAGAGCTACAGACAATTATGAGGGTGCAGTGTTTGTGAAACCTTATTGCGTAGATACACATTGGAATTGCCTCCTCAAGGCAATTCAAATGAGTATCAACAAGATAGCGTTTCAATTTGAAATAAATTAATTCAGAAACTTTTTCCCCCTTTTTATCTGCTGGCAACCTATACACAATATGTTGTATTTTTTTTATAGAAAGAAAAAACTTGTAAGTTTTACCACAGAAAGTTTGCATTTCTTGACAGAGAAACTTTAGAAAAATATTGACAAAAAGGAGAAAATGTTGATATAGACAGCATCTTCTCCTTCCTCCCCAATTTTTTCTATTGAATGAAAAAAAAATTATATTCTTTTCTGAACATTTTTTTTATCCAAACCAGTCTATGACTTTATGGACAGGTTGAATAAAATCCACCAGAACTACCCAAAACATAGGAAGCATTTACTTTTGGTTGAATTCATTGTGTTATAATATTATCCGTTTTGTCTTTGTTATTTGTATTTATAGATTTTCTGTCCCAACGAGCCTGAAAATGTCTTAAAGGGGCCCATGCTAGGTTTTTAGCTCACCTGAGCACGAAGTGCTCGAGGTGAGCTATTGTGATCGCTTTTTGTCCGTCGTCCGTCCGTCTGTCCATCTGTCCGTCTGTCCGTCTGTCCATCTGTCCGTCTGTCCACAATCTGGTGTTTACACTCTAGCATCCACAAATATTAGTCAATCTTGACCAAACTTTGTCAAAACAAGTATGGTCATAAGTTCTCGGATGAGTTCGATTATGGGCCAGATCGGACCAGAAAGTGTGGAGTTATCTGCCCCTGAATGACGAAAAATGCTGTTTTTAACTTTGTTTACACTCTAGCATCTACAATTATTGCCCAATAAATACAAAACTTAATTATAATATTGGAGACTATAGGATCTTGGATGAGTTCGATTTTCAGTCAGATCAGGCGAAAAAGTTAAAAGTTATGTGCCCTTGAATTTATCAAAATTGCCGTTTTCGACCGTTTTCGACCTTGTTTACACTCTAGAATCTACAATTATTGACCAATCAAAACAAATCTTGAACACAATGTTGGAGACCATAAGATCTCGGATGAGTTTAATTTTCAGTCTGATTAGACGAGAAAGTCGAGAATTATGTGCCCTTGAATTTGACAAAATTGTCGTTTTTGACTGTTTTCGACCTTGTTTACACTCTAGAATCTACAATTATTGACCATTCAAGACAAATCTTGGACACAATGTTTTAGACCATAAGATCTTGGATGAGTTTGAATTTCAGTGTGATCTGACAAAAAAGACTAGAGTTATGTGCCCTTGAATTTGATAAAATTGTCATTTTCGGCTGTTTTCGACATTGTTTATACTCTAGAATCTACATTTATTAATCTTTCAAGACAAAACTTGGACACAATGTTGGAGATCATAAGATCTCGGATGAGTTGAATTTTCAATCTGATAAGACAAGAAAGTCGAGACTTATGTGCCCTTGAATTTGACAAAATTGTCGTTTTTGACTGTTTTCGACCTTGTTTACACTCTAGAATTTTCAATTATTGACCAATCAAGACAAATCTTGGACAAAATGTTTGAGACCATAAGATCTTGCATGAGTTTAATTTTCAGTGTGATCTGACCAGAAAGAAGAGAGTTACGTGCCCTTGAATTTGACAAAATTGTCGTTTTTGACTGTTTTCGACCTTTTTTACACTCTAGAATCTACAATTATTGACCAATCAAGACAAATCTTGGACACAATGTTTGAGACCATAAGATTTCGGATGAGTTCGATTTTCAGTGTGATCTGACAATAAAGACAAGAGTTACGTGCCCTTGAATTTGATAAAATTGTCATTTTCGGCTGTTTTCGACATTGTTTACACTCTAGAATCTACATTTATCAATCAATCAAGACAAAACTTGGACACAATATTAGAGATCATAAGATCTCAGATGACTAGAATTTTCAATCTGATAAGACAAGAAAGTCGAGACTTATGTGCCCTTGAATTTGACAAAATTGTCGTTTTTGACTGTTTTCGACCTTGTTTACACTCTAGAATTTTCAATTATTGTCCAATCAAGACAAATCTTGGACACAATGTTTGAGAGGATAAGATTTCGGATGAGTTTGATTTTTAGTGTGATCTGACCAGAAAGACGAGAGTTATGTGCCCTTGAATTTGATAAAATTATCATTTTCGGCTGTTTTCGACCTTGTTTACACTCTAGAATCTACAATTATCAATTAATCAAGACAAAACTTGGACACAATGTTTGGGACCATAATATGTTGGATGAGTTTGATTTTCAGTCTGATCCGATCAGAAAGTTGAGAGTTATGTGCCCTTGAATTTAACAAAATAGCCGTTTCTGGCTGTTTTTCGATCTTGAATCTTCAATTATTGACCAATCAAGACAAATCTTGGACACTATGTTGGAGACCATAATATCTTGGATAAGGTAGATTTTCAGTCTGATGTGATCAGAAAGTCGAGAATTGTGTGCCCTTGAATTTGAAAAAATTACCGTCTTTTGCTGTTTTCGACCTTGTTTATACTCTAGAATCTGTGATTATTTATCAATCAAGAAAAACCTGGACACAATGTTTGGCATCATAAGATCTCAGATGAGTTTGATTTTCACAAAGTTATTGACTATAAGTTAGTTTTCAGTCTTATAGTCATAAATGTTTATTGAATTGAACAAAAGTGTTGCTCATATCATTTTGGATCAGGTGAGCGATATAGGACCATCATGGTCCTCTTGTTATGCTTCCCAACTGTTTGGGAACTCATATTTGTGCCTGGAAAAACAATTTGCAATGCATAAAAACCTCAATCACGGCGAACAACCATCTTTCTTTTGCTATAGATCAATCCTTTACAAGCGTGTTTACAGATTCTATTTTTACTTCAAAACGAGACAAGGTCAAGGTCAATGAGAAACATCCCCACAGTATTTACACACTGTACAACCGGCTGCGTCGATGACTTTGATCTTATTTGCGAGATACGTGGAAAGGTTTATTTTGTAGAAGCTTTGAACATTTATACGCGTATTTATCAACTATAGAATACCAAAGATCCTTTCATTTATTTATAAAAGTAAATTAATTTGACCTACCATGCACCTGACATCAGATGCCGAATCTGTCTTCGCTGACTTTTCGACGCAGCTGGTTGTACGGTGTGTTGAATCTCGCTGAGCACATATGACGTACCTCTGACGTAATTGCTTTTTGAAGGCTGGGGATATGTAACTGTTACAAAACAACAAGAGGACCATGATGGTCCTATATCGCTCACCTGAACCAAAATGATATGAGCAACATTTTTGTTCAATTCAATTAATATTTTAGACTGAGAACGAACTTATGGTCAATAACGTTGTGAAAATCCAACTCATACGAGATCTTATGGTGCCCAGCTGTGTCTTGATTGATAAATAATTGTAGATTCTAGAGTATAAGCAGCCGAAAACAGCAGATTATTCAAATTCAAGGGCACATAACTCTCAACTTCCTGATTAGATCAGACTGATAATCAAACTCATTTGAGATCTTTTGGTCCCAAACATTGTGTCCAAGTTTTGTCTTGATTGATTAATAATTGTAGATTCTAGAGTGTAAAAAAGGTCAAAAACATCCGAAAATGGCAATTTTATCAAATTCAAGGGCACATAACTCTTGTCTTTCTGATCAAATCAGACTGAAAATCATACTCATCCCAGATATTATGGTCTTCAAGATTGTGTCCGAAATTGGTCTTGATTGGTCAATAATCGTAGATTCTAGAGCGTACACAAGATCGAAAACAGTCAAATACGGCAATTTTGTCAAATTCAAGGGCACATAACTCTCGACTTTCAGATTAGATCAGACTGAAAATCAAACTCATCCGAGATCTTGTGATTCCGAACATTGGGTTCAAGTGTTGTCTTGATTGATTAATAATTGTAGATTCTAGAGTGTAAACAAGGTCAAAAACAGCCGAAAATGGCAATTTTATCAAATTCAAGGGCACATAACTTTTGTCTTTCTAGTCAAATCAGACTGAAAATCAAACTCATTCGAGAAAATATGGCCTTCAACATTGTGTCCAAAATTTGTCTTGATTGGTTAATAATTGTAGATTCTAGAGCGTAAACAAGGTCGAAAACGGTCAAAAATGGCAATTTTGTCAAATTCAAGGGCACATAACTCTCCACTTTCTGATCAGATCAGACTGAAAATCAAACTCATGCGAGATCTTATGATTCCAAACATTGTGTTCTAGTTTGGTCTTGATTGATTAATAATTGTAGATTCTAGAGTGTAAACAAGGTCGAAAACTGCCTAAAATGGCAATTTTGTCGAATTCAAGGGCACATAACTCTCGTATTTCTAATCAGATCAGACCCAAAATCAAACTCATCTGAGATCTTATGGTCTCCAACATTATATTAAAGTTTTGTCTTGATTGATCAATATTTGTAGATACTAGAGTGTAAACAAAGTCAAAACTATCTATTTTTTAAGTTTAAGGGCAGATAACTCTAGACTTTGTAGTTCGATCTGACCCATAATCGAACTCATCCGAGATCTTATGGTCATACATGTTTTGACCAAGTTTGGTCATGATTGGCCTATATTTGTAGATGCTAGAGTGTAAACACGAAATTGTGGACGGACGGACAGACAGACGGACAGACAGACAGACAGACGGACGACGGACAAAAAGTGACCACAATAGCTCACCTTGAGCACTTTGTGCTCAGGTGAGCTAAAAACAAGGACAATATAAAACGGACCCGCACGTTATTCATTGACTTGGATTTTAATACTTAATAAAGCTCGATGAGTGCTAACAATGGACATAAATGGTCTACCCCTTCAGGTTGGTAATTTCATATATTATTTTTGGTTTGTATTTAGTGTGCCATTTGCATTATCGACAGCCTAGCATCCCCCCTTAAAATTTCAAAAAAATATTTTACTGTACAATGAGATTTTTTTAAAAATTCTTTATTTTTCCCTAATTTACTTGATAGGGCAAATGATTTATCGTAAAATTGATTATATTGCTGTATTTGTATGCCAATAGCATAACCAGAAATATATATTATTCAATTGAATTTTCTCACTAGTGATCATTGTGAAATCCAGGCAAAACCCTTTCCAAAATTAATAGAAATTTGACCTTTCCAAATTCCAAGGTTTTGTAAGTGTCAAGTTTTCTTTTATATGTTGGAAAGTATTAAGAAAAAAGGAGTAAATGCTGGAAATATTTCTATGTCCCTGTATTGAGAGATCGGGGGCATATTGTTTTTCTCGTGTCCATCTGTCTGTCTGTCCAAAACTTAACATTTTGCCTTTTCTCTAAAAGTATTCGACATACAAAGTTCAAATTTGGTATGTAACTTCCTTTCAATAATAGCTATCTGTTCAATGCAATATAACCTTCTTCAAGGTCATTTGTTAACCCTTATCAACCCTTCACACGAAAACTTAACATTTAAGAAAAATGGCCATTCCGGGGGCATTTGTGTTTCACAAACACATTATGTTATCTTTCTTTTAAGATATATGTATGCCCTTAGAATGGTATTATTTTGTGACCCTTGATGTACATCTACCCATCTTTCAGTTCGTCCGTCTGTTCCTCTATAATATTAGATTTAGTATTATACTTTTTGGTAGTATTATCACTTGTATATGTGTTGTTGTTACTTTAGAAACTTTCAAAAAGTGTGATGCCTTTTGAACACCTCAGTATCAAAGCTATGGAAGATGTTTAGGAAAAGGAAGAAACGCTGATAGCTTTAATCCTTTTTCATCAAACATTTTCAGCTTTCAAACAGTTTTCCTTTTGGCGATTCTCAGCATGGCCGTTGAATTTGGACTATCCCAAATTTTAGTATTTAAGAAAGGGTTGAAATTCAAATCAGGTTGAGAGCTTGTTGCCAGACTATCGAAAGTGCATATCTACGCTTTTCAACAAAAACCTCGTAACTGCAGCTGCAGATTATAACAAGCTGCAGTTACGAGGTTTCCGTTGAAAAGTGATGATTCAAATCCATACATTCTTACAATAGTTTTGCACTAAGCCTTAGTTTTATATTATTGTAAATTTACGTACAAACCACCATAATTTTGCATTACTTTTCATTCTCATCATATTTGTTTTTTGTTTAGAATTTCTTATCAATATATTGTTTAGTGTTGTTCGATATATTTGTGATATGCCATGCAAAAATATTGAAAATCATGTACCTTGTTGCATTAATGATCATTATAGCATTGCACAATTCTACAACATTCCATGATAAAAAGTTTGTGATACATAGAAAGTTTAAATGCTCATTTTTAAAGAGATTATTTATTGTTTGTGATGTATCAAGTTCTACCTTGACATGCTGATCTTAGAATATTTCTGCTTTTGCAGGTAGCCTAGACAAGGATCAGCCTGCACATTAGTGCAGTCTGATCTTTAACTTTGCTACCTGCAATATATCACACATTTGTGACTTGCCACGCTAAAAGGGTCCTTATGGAAGGGTGAAAGGAATCGATCCTAGTCAGTCTGCTCATTCAGCGTAAATTAACCGAAATTTAACATCAGAGGTGCGTTCTTTAGAGCGAGATTTCTTGAGATATCTTGAGATTTCTTAAGATGTTTTAGGATAAAGCGCTCTTTTTAGCAAGATTTTTAAGACGATCACTGGGAGCCGCCATTGCTCTACACTTCTTTCGGAACCCCTCGGTAAATTCTGTAGAATCTATATGGGAAAGAATTGACCTAGTTGTTCCGAATGCTCCATGATTCATAAACCGCGGAGTTCCGAATGCTCCATACTTCATACAAATGACGTCATAATGACGTCATTTGTATGAAGTATGGAACATTCGGAACACCTCACTTAAAATCTCGGTCTCAAAAACGCTGTATCAAAAACATCTTAAAAAATCTCGCTCTAAAGAACGCACCTCTGGTTGACCCCACTGTGTTTTTTCCATCTGTCAAAATTTGATTTAGTTTTATGGGTATTTCCCATAAGGTTCCTTTTAGCGTGATGGGTCACTAATGTTTTGTCCCTTGTTTCAATGTATTAAGGTTTACCATAAGTGTTTTATTTTGTAGAAGACGCATAATGACATATATGTTGCAATAAAGATTAAAGTACTTATTTAATGAGATCTTCTTTTGACCGTTTCTTCTTTTCCCAAATTATCAGTTGTAGGTCAAAATACTTGAAGAGCGGATAATTCCTGATAAGAAGCGTAACTCATAATATTTTCATATATATCACCTTAAAGGGAAATTTCATTCCATTTTCAATTTTTTAAAGTATGTCTTGATGCCAAGATTGGTTAATCTAGTGAGTATAAATACTATTGGTTTTTTTTTTTTTTTTTTTTTTTTGAAGTTGTTGCCAATAAGCGAGAACCACGCATTTAAATTTGAGACATAATCGATAAATTGCATATAAATCCGAACTGTTGTCCACAACAATTTGTTCAATTTTAATACAAAAATATAAATTTCTCGTAAACGGCGCAATATTTTGGCTCGAAATTTTCAGAATTTTCATAAGGAAATATGCTCTTTCAGATAAAAATAAAAGTAAAATTTATGACAAAAAATTCTGAAATGTCGCTTTAAACCCTGTCCAGAACAGCAAAATTTTATGGTAGACCAATAGGACAACAAAATTAAATTTGACAAATTTTATGCACATTTTAGCCAAGAAAGTAATGTGTAAGTAATCATCCTTTTCACTATCAGTATTTTCTTGTTTCCATGTTTTTCAGAACCTTTTCTATTCGTGGATTAGTTAGCATATCTGTCTGCAAATCATGTAGTCTGTAAATCTTTATCCCTTCTTTATCCAACAAGCATTTTCTCTTTGCTCGATATTATGGGCAAATAGTAATAGCAAAACAACCCACCTCCTGGATTGGAGGCTGCCACAACCTAGGTGGCAGGGCTAGACAGCAACCATTGACAGACTGATGGTATGGTGTTACTTAGCATGTGGTTTGGCGGAAGAACTCTCTCTTTGAAGGGTCAACGGCAAGGCACTACTGCCCAAGTACGGGAACGGCGTGCATGTAAATGCTACTCTAAGATCACGACAGATTTCTTAGTTGGTGGTGACAGCCCTGGACAGGCCACCCCTGTGAAACAGAATTTTTCCAAACAAAATATGGTTAGTTCTACAGAAACAACGTTAGGCGGTGCCAGTAGAAGCCATAGATATGCTGGTCCCGTCTCTGGCTTGGCCCCCTCAAAGGTGCGGAGGGCAGGGTCAGGCCGTAAAGGCGAATCCTGCAAGCACCAAAGAATGTTCAGGGTGGGAACTATAAACGTCAACACCCTGAGGGGAAGAGTCTGTGAGGTAGTGGAGATGCTTTCTCGCAGGAAGGTCGATGTGTGCTGCATCCAGGAGACAAGGTACCGAGGTGGCCACTGTCGCACGATAAAAGGGAAGACCTCTAAGTACAAACTTTACTGGTCAGGAAATGAAGTGGGTACTGCTGGTGTTGGAGTTATGGTTGCAGAAGAATGGATTGAAAAAGTTTTCGATGTCCAACGTATCTCAGATAGGATTATTCTTGCCAAACTCATAGCCGGACAGCAAGTGCTTACCTTTCTGTCCGTGTATGCCCCTCAAAGTGGTCTTAGCGATGATGTAAAGGATCAGTTCTATGATCAGCTGCGCGCAGTGACGGCAAGGATATCTACATCGGAAATGTTATTCCCATGCGGGGACTGGAACGGCCACGTCGGTCGTACAGCCACTGGTTACTCTGAAGTACATGGAGGGATGGGATATGGAAGAGCCGAACCAGACATAGAGGGCGAGAGGATCCTGGAATATGCTCTAGCTAATGACCTGGTCCTGGGAAACACATGTTTTAGGAAGCGTGACACCCATCTCATTACATATAAGTCGGGAAACAGTGCTACACAGATCGATTTTATACTGTACCGAAGGAACCTGCGACGTCTAGTAAAGAACGTGAAAGTCATTCCAGGAGAGGAAGTAGCCCTGCAGCATCAACTCCTCGTATGTGATTTGAAGATTATTGTGCCACAACAACCAAAGCGTAAGTTCACCCCAAGGCTAAAGGTCTTGAAGTTGAAAGACCCAGAATTGAGCGAACGATTTCAAAAAGTGTTCAAGTCACATGTGAAAGTCTGCTCCGGTGAAGACAGCACAGAGGAAATCTGGACCAATCTAAAGACAGGCCTACTACAGGCATCTGAGGAAGTTTGTGGCAAGACTCGTCCACACCGATGGCGTAGAGAAACATGGTGGTGGAGCGCAGATGTCGAAAAGGACATATCAGCCAAGAGGCAGGCTTTCAAAGCATGGAAAAAAGGGAAGGGTACCAGAGCAGCATACGATGCAGCCAAACGTTCAGCTAAAAGAACTGTACACCACGCCCGATACGTTGCAGAAAAGGACATTTACAAGAATATGGACTCCAAATCATCAGACATATACCGACTTACCAGCCAGATGAGAAAGGAGAATGTGGATGTCATCGGAGACAAGCCTATAAGGAATGATGCTGGTGAGATGTCCTTAAATGATGATTCCAAGCAGCAAGCCTGGCTGGAGCATTACGAACGACTCCTAAACGTAGAGTTTGATTGGGACCCAACACACCTATCCGAAGAAAACCCAGTAGAAGGTCCGCCTATACCAATTACAACAGAAATGGTGAAAAAGGCTATCTCCAAAATGAAGAATGGAAAAGCTGCAGGTCCATCGGGCATTGTTGCAGAAATGATCAGAGCAGCAGGTGACCAGGGAGCTGATATGATCCGTGACCTGGCAACATCCATCATCAAGGATGGCAAAGTTCCGTCAGACTGGGAAAGAAGCTTTATTGTCTGTCTGTACAAAGGTAAAGGTGACGCTCTGGACAGAGGAAATTACCGTGGACTGAAGCTAACAGAACAGGTAATGAAAGTCCTAGAGAGGATCGTTGACAGTCTCATTAGACAAGTGGTTACGATAGATGACTCACAGTTTGGGTTTGTTCCTGGAAGAGGCACAACAGACGCTATCTTCGTTGTCAGACAGCTCCAGGAAAAGTATCTAGCAGCCAACAAAAGACTGTACATGGCCTTTGTTGATTTGGAGAAGGCCTTTGACAGAGTTCCTCGCAAAGTCATCTGGTGGGCACTAAGGAAGCTTGGAGTGGAAGAATGGATAGTGCGTCTCATCCAGGGTATGTACAATAACGCACGCAGTTCGGTACGTGTAGGAGAAGGATACAGTGATGAGTTCTATGTTAAGGTCGGTGTCCACCAGGGCTCGGTACTTAGCCCACTTCTCTTTATTGTTGTGCTTGAGGCCCTGTCACGAGAATTCAGAACTGGCGTCCCCTGGGAGGACCTCTATGCAGATGATCTAGTCATTGTCACGGAATCACTCGAGGAGTGTGTCTCCAGACTGCTTACCTGGAAGGAAGGTATGGAGAAGAAAGGACTCAGGGTGAACGCTAAGAAGACAAAGATCATGGTCTGCGGCTCTGGACTGGACGTTTTAGAGAGATCTGGAAAGTTTCCGTGTGCCGTCTGCTGTACTGGCGTCGGCAGCAACAGCATCTTATGCAGTGGCTGCAGAAATTGGGTCCACAAGAAATGTAGTGGTTTGAAAAAGATCAAAGAGGACCCAAACTACAAGTGTGTCCGCTGTATGGGAGTTGCGAGACCACTGGATGGTAGACCGCAGACTGAAGTACAGGTTGGTCAGGACAAGCTGGAGGTGGTAGCATCCTTCTGCTACCTGGGTGATATGCTGTCAGCAGCAGGTGGATGTGAGCAAGCAACAGTGACCAGAGTCAAAGCGGCATGGAGAAAATTCAAAGAGCTACTGCCAATCCTCACGTCACGCCATCTCACATACCAAACACGCGGAAAAGTGTACAGTACCTGCGTCAGAAGTGTCATGATATATGCTAGCGAAACATGGCCTCTGTCCAAGCCAAATCTTCAACGCCTACAGCGAAATGACAACGCCATGGTCAGACAGATATGCGGCGTAAAAACAGAAGATATCCGCACCACCAGATCATGCGATCTCCGCAAGAAGCTCGGCCTCGAGGACTTGGAACTTATCCTTAGGGAACGTAGGTTGAGATGGTATGGGCATGTGGAAAGATCTGAAGGGGCTATCAGAACTGCATATGACATAAACGTCAATGGGACACGTCGTTCGGGAAGACCAAAAACAACTTGGAAGCAGCTAGCTGAGAAAGATCGCCAACAATGGAATCTCAAAACTATCGACCCTCACGACAAGACCAGATGGAGGACAGGTGTAAGGACAGCCATGCGTGCAGCGAGCCAGTTACCTGGAAGGGAGCCTACTAACGTGGACGATGCTCCTGAACCTGCACGTTAAACATGAAACACCGATGATGATGATGATGATGGTGTAGCCCCCATTACACATAATATGCAGGTGCGTAATAAAAAAATAGCGAATAGGTCGTAGGTTGCTTTGTATCGTTTCTATGGTCAGTTTTGACGTTTTTGTATCTCAAAATGCACATAGAATGCATAAAAACAAGTCTCACAAATCGAACTTTTCTATGGGGAGACCCCGACCCCCCTTAAGACCAGGGATACCCCTCTCGTGCTCTCCCCGTCTTGGGCCTAGGGCGCTCGTGCATAATATAAATTTTTGGCTACGCCCATGATGTGCATTATATTGCACACAAATGGCATTTTCATAACCCATCTTTCTAATTTCAGCAGTATTGTAACTCTCAATATGGAACAGTCTTAATCCTTTCCCAAATGACAAAATATTAGGGTCTTCTAATTCAAAAGCTGTTGTAGACGACAAAATTGATGCTAAGAAGGAAGGAATTTGTGTACAATAGCACAGAAAATATTGAGACAAAAGGAGAAACTGCTGGTTATCAGCAGTTTCTTCTTTTGTCTCAATGTTTTCCCAAACCTTTCCTATTAGATACGTCAAAACCTGGGCTCCGTACACTGATTCTACGTTAAATGTACAAAGTGGCGGTTCAAAAATGAAAAATATCAACTAGACTCTAAGTCATATATTTTTTCGTAAATGAATAGTCTATTATGTCTAGTTCATTAATCAATTAAAAGGGGCCTCAAATGTACATCAATTTCCAGGACAAATCACGCATATCAAAGGTCCTTATTTTTCATACGTCAGATACGTTAGGGTATATCACCTGCTTATACACATGTATTATGCCTTTCTTTGTGAGAAAAAACACCTTAACTTTAACAAATTATGAACGGTCATACTTTTTTCGCAGAAATTAGCAAAATAGATTATAGCATAATAAGTAATATTCAAACTATCAAGCATTTTTCAAAGCAGGAACTGTTGTATTGTATTTTGAAGCAAAAACACTTTTTCCAATTAAAGGTAGATCTACAAAATGTTTGTCATCTTCTATTAAATGAATGCAATTTGAACAGTTCAGTCATATTACAGTTTGGTAGGTAGATATCATAACACAGTATATCAAAAATGTGTTTTTATAAAATATTTTAGATCATTTAACGTATTTGATGACTTTAAATAAACTCGTATTGCCGGATGTATATGTATTGCTAATCATTGAAAAAATATTTTTGTATTTATTTTGACATTATAAATGACGAAATGTCATATGTTTTGCTATATATAATTTAAATCACAAATGTTCTTTTCATCAAATACGTTAGATTTTTTCATCAGATACGTTAGATATCAGATAGTATCAAAGTTAAGCACTACACCTTTCGCCACGATCATCATCATGTAAATATATGTTATATTGTATAGTATTAAGTTAAGGACAGATCCTCCAGTTGTTACTGCGCAAATTACTGTGCATATCCTAAATAACGAAAATAAAGCTGTTTCAGTAATTGGCCTTTTCAGCAAATGTATTTTATACATTTAGTTAATGTTTGGTTGATAAATGACAAGACCTTTTTCGGTTATTTCAATTTTCTCTGTTTGGTCAATTAAAGTGTAATAGTACTCGGATGGTGCATTTCGCTTTCTGTTACGCGTTCAACATGTGGCGTTAGCGATAGGAAACGGAGCAACAAAAGCAAAGTGGTGTTTTTATGAGCTAGTCCGCTTCAGATGGACACAAAAGATGACACTTTTTATTATCTAAAGCTGGTAATAAGGAAGAAAATGGATAAAAGTAGTGAAACAATTTCGGACAGAGCTGCAAAAAGTAAACCAAATTTTACTTATAACTAAGAAAAACGCTTGGTTTGATATATTTTTCTTTGTTTGTTTTTGTAGGTATGACCAAGCACTATGTCTATACCAAAAAAGAAAAAAATTCTTACCGCTGGAATATTTTTTATTATCAGAAACATTGCGAAAAAAGAGCAATTTCAGCTACTTTTGAAAGAATGATTCACTAAAAATTTCAAAATCATCAATAAATTTTCCCAAATTGATACTCATTTATACAAAATAAAACATACTGAACACAATAAAGACTTATTTATGTAATGCTAGTCATTTCGAACACCTTTTTTGTGGGTATTTAAGTGACACCTCATTTTTGCAATTTTAGACAAGAGTAGTCTCCCTTGAAATCCAATAACTTTTTAATTCGCTTGGTGACCTATAGTTTTTAAGTCATCTTTTTACTTCTTATATATTTAAATGTCAGTACAGAAAAAATAAAAAAAAATCTTACCCTGGGAAATAAATGGAGGATCTGTCCTTAAGCAGGGGGTAATAACAACAAAATCAAAGAGAATTGATACACTTTTAGCCTTTAGATTATATTGAACTGCATGCACACTTCGCACGTACACAAACACGCTGCAACTATCGGGCTATGCTGATCATATGGTTTGAAGTTCTCATAGAACAATCACAAAACAACATGACGTCATGACACGAAGATATTTTTTAATTTGTGGGATTCAGACGGGGTTGAACATCGAATGATAAAATTTAACTAACGTATCTGATTTTAACGTATTTGATGGTCAAACTGTAACAATGGCAATAAAATTCAACATGTTATCCATTTTTTGTTTGTAAGAGAGTGTTTTTACACCACTGGCATATCCATGATGAAATTATAGTGGAATTTTGTCTTCGGGATGAATCTTTTGCTGCACAGCGACGAAAAACATCTTAACGTATTTGGCGATATTTTTATATATTTCTTAAAGTTTTGATTTCAGACCATTTTTTCAAAACTTATTCAGCTTAAGCAGAATAACAATTTTCCTTCAGCCTTCCTGCATTTACAACTATGCTTCTGTCAATAATATGTTACTTTTTCGTTGCTATTACACTTTCCAGTATCATTTATATCTGTCTAACGTATCTGATGTATAAAATGAGGACAACACTCTTTTGAGTATTTTGCTCAAATAATTGCTTTAATCGCTTACTATTTGAATGATTTTAAGTCTCGAGTTCATTCCTGATGAAAACAGACCTCTCAGAGTGCCAAATGTTCACTAACAAAATTGAAAATCGGCTTTGAAATAAGACATATGGTGTGAGGACAAGCAAATTGTTGCATAATCCGGCATGCTTTGTGCTGTGCCCAACATTCAACTTTCATATTCAGCAAAGTGTTTCAGGTTCAATAGTTAGACACGATGTCAAGGTCATCAAAAAAGCAATAAATGTTCACCTCAGTGCCCGAACATTAACATGCATGCACAAGGACAGCTATTTTATTAAAATAGGCACTTTATCGTAGAATCAGTGCGTATTACTAAACATCTTACGATCAAGTTTTTATGTAAACTGTGTAACAAGACATCTGATTGCACTAGAAATCCGACTGAGCCAATCAGGGCTGTTGTTACAAGTAATTATGCAAAAATCAAATGTATGATCGTTAGTAATACGGGCCCAAGGTCTTGTTTGAGAAAAGGTTAAGGTATACCATCCATCAATAGGGCCACGACCATGGTAAAGTTGGTAGTGCATCAGACTCTCTCATGAGGTCCTTGGTTTGATGATTCCTGGCCACGGCAAATATCCTTTCTGACAAATTTTTCATCCATGAATGGCTTGGTTTTGTTAAGTTTATTGGGGTTTACCGTTTTCAACTAATATGGCTAGATTGTGGCGGCTGGAGCACATAACCATGGATTCCTGGTATTTCTCTCACCAGTACTACCACAACACCCTTACCAAGCCTCTAGCTACTCCCTCACATAGGTTCATGATATCAAACCATTGATGGGTGACATTTTTGTCAGAAAGGGTATTTGCTGCGGCCGGGTATCAAACCCATGACCTCTTGAATAAGAGACAGATGTGCTGCCAACTGCGCCATGTCCGCAGCCTCATGAATGGCTTGATAATCTGTTATCTTTAGCCCATGTCGGCCAGCAGCTGGATGCTCGGTAAGGATGGTGTGGTAGTAACGATATGAAAAACTACAGGAAGCTATGGTTAGGTTCTACAATTGCTGATATGATCATACCAGTTGAAAGAGGCGTTAAATCCCAATGAGTCAACCATCCATCATTAGATATCAAGCGCTTGGTGCAACTTGGGGCGTTACCCAGAGCAAGGAAATTAACGAGAGTATCCCTCGTCAATTTCCGTGACCACAGATGGCATCCGAAGATGCATAAAGTGTTCTGTAGATACTAATGGAAAGTAATCCTATTTAACCCTTTCCTAAACGGAAAATTTTTAGGGTGATCCACTTCAAAACTGCCACAAATGACAAAATGGATGTTATTAAAGATAGGATTTGTGTGAAATATGGCACAGAAAATATTGAGGCAAAAGGAGAAACTGCTGGTTATCAGCAGTTTCTCCTTTTGTTTCAATGTTTTCCAAAGACTTTTCTATTAGGGACGTCAAAACCAGGTCTTGTTTAGGAAAAGGTTAAGCTTTTCAACAAGGTTAACAGATAAACAAAGAAATAAGCGTGTTTGGTAATTTTATTCAAAATAAATCCAAACAATTAACATGTATAATAAATCAAACAACGTATCACTACAAAGTTTGTGAAGAAATAATTCATGCTTTGTTGTGTCACAGCAACTAAGATACATCATCGTTTTTCTTCGAAAACCTTGTAACTATAGTGAGTACTGCTATTTGAAGTTGTATAACCCCACCAGCCAAATTTGAAAGTGACGTATGATTTTGTTTATCGTTTACAACCAATCAACCGGTTCATTTATCATGTGCACATTGTAAACAGTGCAAATGAGAAGAGTTTATAGGTTTTGAAATAAATACAAAACTACCTCACTGTCAATTTTGGTTTGCGGTTTTATAGTTATGAGGTTTTGGATGAAAAGCAGAGGTGTCTTGTTCATGTTCATGCATTTTCATTTTCAATGCATTGTGGTGAATGAAATCTTTAAAGTCACCAAAAACATTGTACCAAAAGATTCAAAAGCTGCAAATACAATGTTCATGGCCATACAACAAGATTTCCTTTCGCAACAATGTGGACATAAAAATTTCAACATTCTACTTTTTTCACCAAAGAAATTTCTTCCTGAAGGAAAATTTCATTTGATCCATCAAAATTTGTAATGTGAGCTAATACAAGATCTTGATATCACTGCTGTTCAACAACAACCTCGTATATACAGCTTTAAACAAGCTGTAGATACGAGGTTTTTGTTGAAAAGTGACTTTTGTTGAAAAGTGATGATATAGTTCTTTGAGCTCAGCTCTGGATTTATCAAATTTTATCATATTTTCATAAATCACACTGTTGCATTTGAGACTTAATTCCATATATCTGATGCATGGATAACTATTCTCTAGAACAACCATACATGCTTTTATTATTGGTTTGTTTTTCATTTTTCCCTATCAAATCCTAGAAATTTGACAAAGGCAAATTGATAACAAAAAGGCCTTAAGTGCCTATAAAATGAAGTCACTTACTACCTTATAGCACTTGGAAAACAAAATATATCAAGAAGCACTTTTGATGCAAGAGATGATATGTTACAGTGGCAGATCCAGAGGGGGTTCAGGGGGTTCAAACGAACCCCCCTCTGTAGCCGGCTTATTTCATTTTCATGCAGAAATTCAGTCAAAATTGTGTAATATTTAAAAAAACGTACCCCCCTTTTTGTAAAAACGAACCCCTCACAAAAATCCTGGATCCGTCGCTGTGTTATGAATAACAAACTACCCAATTTTAACAAAAGCACTATGTAGTCATAAATTTCGACAAGTAACTTGTAAATATGATAATCCTATTTTAAAGTTGTCTTTATTTGTTATAGTCTTCTACTTCTCTTATATAAATGAGCATCTGTCTTGAAAGAAGGCTCTTATAGCATTTGAGACCAACATGGATCTCGATCAGCCTGCATATACATGCAGTCTCAGGGTGTCCACCGTCAGGGAAAAAGTCAGAGAAAAAAATATTTTTTCAAGGTCAGGGAATTGTCAGGGAATTTTGGAACTGGTCAGGGAATTTTACAGTTCTAGCAAAAGTCAGGGAAAAGTCAGGGAATTTTGAAACAATTGGTGTATGAATGATAAAAAGATAGAAAAAATAAAAGCTAAGGCAGTTTCCTCATGATTGGCTATAATGATAATGATGATAATAACAATTACATGAATAATAATAAGATAAGTAGTATTCATTATTCCAAATTATTCTTTGAGAAGAATCTGAAGGGACTAGCGCCCCTTGCCTCCCCAGCTAATGGGTGGAGGAGGCCAACATTTTCATAAATTAACATGCAAAATACGGTAAACATAAGTCAGGGAAATTCGATTTTAGTCAGGGAAAAGTCAGGGAATTTTGCTTTGCTCAAACTGTGGACACCCTGAGTCTGATCAAGATCCATGATGTCCTCTTTTATCATTTTTTTTACCTGTAGCACTTGTACAAGGTACCACGCACACAATGGATCTTGATTAGACTGTACATAGGCAAAGGCTTGTCTAAATCCTTAATGGTCACAAATGCCATAATGACCCCTTTTGAGAGATCTGAGGTGTGTTCTTTAGAGCGAGATTTCTTAAGATATCTCGAGATTTTTTAAGATATTTTAACATAAAGCATTCTTTAGATCAAGATTTTTAAGTCGTTCAATGGGAGGCGCCATTACTCTTTACTTCATGCGGAACCCTTGATCAACTCTGTAGAAACGATATAAAGAAAATTGACCGAGTGGTTCCGAACACTCCATAATTTATAAACCACGCTGTTCCGAATGCTCCATACTTTATACAAATGACATCATTATGACGTCATTTGTATAAATTATGGAACATTCGGAACAACTCGGCGAAATCTTGGTCTTAAAGACGCTTTATCTAAAATATCTTAAGAAATCTTAAAATATCTCGGTCTAAAGAACGCGCCTCTTGGCTCAAGAATCTATGAATGTTTGGATTCTTCTTCATTATTTAATAAATCTATTCATCCACAATGTGACAAATACATCACATTTAAATACTTCAGTATAAATATCAGACTAGTCTTAAGTATTCGGACTTCTTCAAATTAGAATTAATGATCAATCAAGAGGGATTAAAATAAGTTGAAGAAACTTGCTTCCCAATCGATGTAAAATAAATGCGTTCAAAGGAACGTCTGAAGAATGATCTACAAGACTTTTAAGTAACATTTGAAATACAAGAGGCATTCAATTAATTTAAATAAATACCACCGTCAATTTTCCCAGTCTTAAACTGATTAACATAGAGGTAACTAACATACAGTATACACAAGTAAATGTCCTTCAACTCATAATTATCATGGATATCATTTCAACCGGTTTTCTTAGTCATGTCTAATCCATTATATTTTGCACTATTATACAAATAATACTCGACTCAAATCATTGAAAAATCATATGTTTATTTCTAATTTCATACTTATGCCAGTAGTTTAGAAAATTAAATCTTAACAAAAATTGATTTGGCTTGTAATTGTCCTTTAATGTATAAATTGAGAACTAATACAAAAGTATTGCAATCGTGTAATCATTCATATATCGCTGCTTTTCACCAAAAACCTTGTAACTACAGCTTTAAACAAGCTGTAGTTACAAGGTTTTTTGCTGAAAAGCAACAATTTGCACTTACAATAATTTTGCATAAAGCCCTCAATATTTTTTTTTACAAAAACCTAAATAAAATATTCTACAAAGTTTATTTTTTCACTTCTGCCATTCTGTTGAGTGCACTGCCCGCTTTAAACCATGCTATCTGTCCTTCATTCATAGTGTGGTTTAACTGAATTTTCTCTGTTGATCCATTTTCATGCTTGATTTCACAGGTAATTTGCTGAAATGGAAGAAAGTATATGTAATAAGGCGTGTACAAAACCATTTGGAGACTTAAATTTTAAAATGTAACTTTATCACCAATAAACAAAGTCAATAGTCAATAACTTCATATTCTCTTGAGATAATATATCTTAACCCTTTCCAAAACCAAAAAACTTTGGGGTGATCCAATTTGAAAGCTGCTGCTGATGACAAAAGTAATGTTGTTAAGGATAGAATTTGTGTATAATTCATTTTGGAAAATATTGAGACAAAAGAAGAAACTGCTGGTTATCGGCAGTTTCTTCTTTTGTTTCAATGTTTTCCCAAGCCTTATAGGGACGTCAAAACCAGGTCTTGTTTGGGAAAGGGTTAAGTAATATTGTCAAAATTAGGTAAATAGATCTATCATTTTCCAGTTAATCCTTTCCCGGGTTATGACTTCTAGAATAGTAAAGGCTTAGAAAATCATCAAGGCAAATGAAGAAAATGCTGATGATCAGCAGTTTCTTTTTTCACCTCCAATATTTTTTGTGCTGTATTGTACACAGGGGTCCGTAATTGGAGCCTTGGCACCATCTAGACTATTCTTTATCACAAGGGATGTTTCTACGTTCAATCTTATCGTCACCCCTCTATCACAAAATGCGGAACTTTGAAGAAAAATATGTTGGCTCTTAGTTAACGAAAGATTGGACAGATTATCTGGTAATTTGAAAAAGTTCCGCGGTAATTCGTGATAGAGGGGGTGACGATCTGAGTGAATGTAGAAAAATCCCTTCTCATAAGTAAAGACTAGAAGGTGTCAAGGGTCAAATTACGGATCCCTTTGGTATTGTACACAAATCTTATGTTTATCAACATTCATTTTGTCATAAGCAGTATCATTCATATTTGGACAGTCTAAATTTCTGCCATTTGGCAAGAGTAAATAAATGAGCCAGGATCTGCAAAAAGGTCCCTTATAACTTTTGAGCCCGACATGGTTCCAGATCAGCCTGCATATACATGCAGTCTGATCAGGAACCATGTAGTTCTCCACTATCTTCTTCATGACCTGTAGCAACAGTAGAGTAGTAGTATTGATCCTGTCAGACTGCACTTGGGCAGATGGTGGCCTTGAAAGAAGGCTGTCTCAAATGCTATAAGGGACCTTTTTCCAATCCATGCTCAAGTGTATTTTAGAATGTATTACTTACTGTGCCAGGAGCTAAATCTTTGAGACCGAGAAGTGAAATTCTGTCTGCTGGCTTGATTTTAGCATAATCGGCAGGGTTGTCAAATGTTAAAGGTAACAATCCTTGTTTCTTTAAGTTGGTTTCTGAAAGAGGGAAAAAATGTAATCATGTTCTTGCTGAAAAATAACTTGAACCCATTACCTCCCAGTGACGCTTCTTGATGCCCCAAAAGATTGAAATTTTGGAAATCATCGTGGAAAATGAAGAAATTTCCAACAATTTTTTCTACCCAACAGACCAAACAAAAGGTAAATTTCATTCAGTTGGAATTGTCTTCTGCAACATCTTTGAATTTGGACAAGCCTAAGATTTTGCCATCTGATAATGGGCAAGAAATGTAATAAATGTGCTTGTTACAAATCTAAGAATTTTTTCTTCCCATTTCCTGACCAAAATTTCATTCACTTAATTGTCATCTATAAGATCTTTAAAATTTGACTAGTCTAAATGCTTGCTGTTTGGGAAAAGGTTAACTATGCTACCACAACACAAAATCTACTGCTTATTCAGACAGATGCTTCAAATTATCATATAGAAAGAGTGCTTTACAATAATCTTACCATGAATTCTGGCAAAACTTTTCACAATGATAGCTCTTCCACCTAAATGTCTTGGTTCCAATGCTGCATGTTCTCTACTGCTGCCCTCACCGTAATTCTCATCTCCTAACACACACCATGGCACCTTGTTTTTCTGGAATAATGAAACTGTTTATAGGAACAGATTTTATAAAATTATGATTTTTTTTTTTTGTTATTTCAACAAAAATCCTTATTGTACGTACTCATTAGAAGTCTCAATGAGAGCCCAAAACACAGGGTTTAATGGACTACAAATCACACATTTTTAGATGCTTTAGCGCTCTTATCTTTAGTTCTCATTGTACATATTAGAAAGACCAAACTTTTCACAAAGACAGCTTGTCCCCCTAAATGCCACACCAGGCTGTCTGCTTATTTTCTTGTAATTGTTTGACCAGATAGAAGCAGGTTATGTTTTTCTAAATTTTGTTATTTCAACAGATAATCCAAAGCTGTGAATACCCTAAGTTCACATGCAAGGTCCTTAGTGACAACCCCCCCCCCAGGGTAGGTCACAAACTCAAAATCTAGTACTTTTCTTTGGTTGACTTTGGAAAGAGAAGAAATTGCTTTATGCCGATGTCCATACCAAGTTGATTGTTCTTCTAAATTTTCGTAATAATCTCTCCAGCTGTTTGGGTGGGCTCACGATAAATGTGGACAGACAGACAAAGACCGACAGGTGATTATTATTTGTATAAGTGTTACAAAAATACATGAATCAAGTAACTGCAAAAGTTACCTTATAATATCTGGCTGTGTCAGGTACTGTTCCAAAATCTCCTGTCAACTGATTTCTTACTTTGTTGGCTTCACCATTCTCCTCATTAATAGCCCTGTAAAATAATGGTCAAACATTATATTTGATCTTGATTAGAACTTCATAAGCAAGAGAAAATCTAAGATTGGCAAAGAAAATTGAATGAAATATGCCATTAAAAATTCTTTTACCTGTTTAACAAAATTTGCCAAAACAAGACCTGCTTTTGAAATCTCTAATAGAAAAGGTTTGGAAATATATTAAGACAAAGATGAAAATATTGACGAGCTTTATCAAATTTTGTCTCAATATTTTCTGTGCTTTTTTAGCAAGCCGGGACTTTATGTCCGGGGAGCTAATGTCACAGCCCTAGTGTCGGCGTCAGCGTCTGCGTTGCGTCTCCAAAAACTTTAACCTGGTTTATATCTCGGGCACTATTTGAGATATAGCCTTGATACTAAGTACTTCACATATGGATACCTCCTGCCAAGACCTTTCATTTGGGACCATAACCTTTGACCCTTTAACCCTTACCTTGATATTCTCGGAATGCAAGCAATTTCTTAAGTTGAAAGTTCTTGGAACATTAAAGCCGGCTGTCATGTTGGGTTCTTATAGAAAATCATTTTTAAAAGTGGGGAATACATTAAGAAACATTTATCAAAGTTCTTCAACCCTATTTTTTGGATAGAACACAATTTGAATGTTGTTGCAACAACTTGATGATTTTTATCGTACTTGAACAAAATGGACTCATTATGGTAAACTGCCAGATTTTACATCAAAATAAGGGATAAATCCACTAATTTTCATGTGAACTTTTTGTAAAGATGGGTTATATCATTTCTAACTATAACAAGAGTTGTCCGCGGACAACATAGCTCGCCTGTACGGGAGCTTGTCACAGAAACAGCTAATTTTTTAAAAGTAGGTCAAACTCCTACGTCAAGGTCACAAGGTCAAAGGTCATAATCACAAATGAAAGGTCTTGGCAGGAGGTATCCATGTGTGAAATATCAAGGCTATATCTATAATAGTGCATGAGATATAGGCCAGATTAAAGTTTTTTATAAGTAGGTCAAACTCCAAGGTCAAGGTTACTAGGTCAAAGGTCATGGTCCCAAATGAAAGGTCTTGTCGAGAACTATCCATATATGATATATCAAAGCTGTATCTCTAATAGTGCCCGAGATATAGACCAGGTTAAAGTTTTTCAAGT
This sequence comes from Fragum sueziense, assembly GCA_963680895.1. Lineage (NCBI taxonomy): Eukaryota > Metazoa > Mollusca > Bivalvia > Cardiida > Cardiidae > Fragum > Fragum sueziense. The sequence continues at coordinate 6,337,741 of OY804592.1, forward strand.
GAAGACGGGACGGGACGCCGACGCTAGGGCTGTGACATTAGCTCCCCGGACATAAAGTCCCGGCTCGCTGAAAATAATATATCAAATGCTTTTCTTGAGATTTAGGAACGAAAAATGTAAAAATTTTGTTTGTCTCCATACTTTTGGTGGGCAGTGTATATACTTCTCAGAAAGACCTTTCATTTGGGACCATGACCTTTGACTAGTGACCTTGACCTTGGAGTTTGACCTACTTTTCAAAAACTTTAACCTGGCCTATATCTCTTACACTATTATAGATAGAGCCTTGATATTTCATATATGGATATTTTGTACCATGACCTTGACCTTAAGACCATGACCTTTGACCCAATGACCTTGACCTTTGACCTTGGACTCTCTTTTTTGTGACAAGCTCTTGTATAGGCGAGCTATGTTGTCCGCGGACAACTCTTGTTGTACACAAATCCTAGAAGTTATAATATTCCTTTTTGTCACCTGCAGCACACTCGTTCTCAGAATAGGACGTCGATTTCTGAAAAAGGCTGTCTTCGCTATAAAAATATATATGAAAAATAGAAAATCATCAATAGGTCAAAATAAGTTTGCATACCTTCAATATGATTTATAGTACAAATAAAAAAATGGGTAAAACTCATCATAGTCTACAACTGTATGGATTTGGGGAATCCATGTTTATATCAAGGGGTCGATTTTTCGCATGTCCCCGAGCTGTTTGTTGTTGATTTGAAGCTTTTATGGGCAAGTTGGCAAAATGCAATACAAAAAAGATATTTTCGAAACTGATAAATGGCTATGTGCCAACGTAAAAATAAGTAATACTTCACTAATTGAGGTAAAAAGAAAAAAATATCCGCAATAATATTTTGTCCCCGAATTTAGGTAATCTACGTTAAGCGTCATTTAAAAAAATAATAAATAATTCAAGAATTCCTTTAAAACTACGGTCATCAACAAAATTAGCATCTTAAACAAGCATTTGAATAATCAGACTGCAATATAGACACGCATGTGTTCCATGTTTTGTTTCAAAACACAATAATGCAGCCAAGGTACGACCGTTGTTTTAAGCTTGTAATTTACGTTAGTGACATAGTTCCCATACAAGAAGAAATAGAAAAATAACCAATATAGTAGGAAATAGGATTGAACTTGAGAAGGAAATAGCAGTAATAAAATAACTTTTTCATATCTTTTCCGAATTGTCAATCGAGAAAAGTTTCCATTGCAGTAATTTACGTTATGTAAGCTACGTTAGTGAAAAACACGAAATTCGATGTTTTGAGCCCGATAGAGAGATTAATTGGTTGTTAAACTGTAGGATATACATACAAAGTCTGAAAAAATCATGTTCCTTGTTTCATTATCCAACATGTCAGTCTCGTGGAGTGTCATTAGAAGTCTGTGACGGGTGGCAGAATTCGAGGTAAGTAATATGTTTTTAAAGAATTTCCACAATTTCTTTACGGTTTTATAATTTTTCATATTATGAAGGATATATTGATACAAAAACTGTAAAAGATGTTTAACAAATTGTGACAACAGACCTGATTAAAGCACACTTATTTGCACAAACTTTGAATTCGTGTTGAGAATTCTTGACTAACCCTCTAATATTTATAGTCAATTATTACAGAAACCTACATGTAATCCTTAAAGAATTGTGGACTGTTTTCAAATTTAAAAGCACAATAATTGTATGACACGTTTTAATTGTAATTTTATTCAAAAGATTGAATTGACATGTTGTGCAAAAAGGCGATAACGTAGCTTTCAAAAATGGATATATATCTCCTCTAAAGCTCTACCAGTATATCTTTAAGATATCATAGCATGTTAACCTATGTTATCATGGGCTTAAGATGTCGAATTTTTTAAATCTGATCGATTAGATGTGGATTTTCCATGTGGAATCAAAGTTATTTAAGTCGATATCTTAACGTAGATTACCAAAGTAGATAACGTAGATTACAAATCAAATTTTACACTTTAAAAGTGTCACAATGCACTGAATACATTAATTCTTACTGATTTTTCCCTGTTTTGATGCCCTTGAACGAAACGGTTTGAGAAAACACTAAAACAAAAGACAAAAAATGCTGCTATTCAGTTTTTTCTCTATTTGAATAATTATTTTCTAAGCTATATTTCACATAAAATCATTCAATATCAACACCCACTTTGTCATCAACAGAATCGTTTGAATTACAAAGGCTGAGTGTTTGCTGTTTGAGAAATTGTCCCTGTTGATCAGCTGTTGGTTAAGCTTGATGGCATTGTACGCAGAATCATTCCAACATGTGCCATGTGTCGAGGCTGTCGCAGATATACTATTCCTGGAGAGTGCATTGAAAAAATAAATTGAGACACTTAAATGTTCTGCCTCAATGTGTACGTTGATATGGATGCGTTCGTTTCTTTCTTTCATTTTTTAATATTTTAAAACAATATATTCATAACAAAAATAAAGATCCGTGCAAATTTGGCTTTTGCATCGCAGAGCCTTTATAACTATTACATTCATATGATATTAAATCATAAAACATACGCATTCTGACTATGGATAATAACGGGAAATTTAGACTGGTCTAAATTTAAATCAAAATATGAAGGTGAAACAATTGTTACTCAAAACAGACAGTGTGTTATTCATAACATAGAAACTTTTCAGGAAAAGGAGAAAATGCTGACTATTGGCATTTTCTTTTCCGTTATCTATTTCTTGCTTTCCATTTTAGAGGGTGACCAGAACCAGGACTTCGGAGGAAAGGGGTATTATTCTTTGTGTATGATATCCCCGTTCTTTTCGCTTGTGCACATCTAAGATTGTTTCGAAAGTTTATAAGGAACTTTTTCAAAAATCATTATACCTATTCAATGAAAGGTTTTGACATTCAGAAAAAAAAATCGTGAAAGTAAAAGCAACAGTGTGGAGAATTTCAGTCTAAAATTTTAAACTTGTTACTGTTCTTGTTACTGTCTACGGTAAATATAGTTTCCCTTAGACAATTTTTTATTCATAAATGTCTGAAAACTTCTTCCCATATATTTTTAGCATATTTATAGTCTTTTCCTTGGCACCCTACTGTTTGTTAAACTCAAATAAGGCATTTATAATTTGGTGTAATCTACTCTATGTCGTGATTTAATCTACGTTATGAAGAGGACAGGCAATTTTGAAAGTAAAATTTCGCAAACAAGCACAGAGAATAGATACTTTTCATATCTGTTTAAATAGTAAATTACATTTTTCACAGGATAACAGTAGTAGATTGACAACTTTATAATTTTTTATCTACTTTTATTTTTAGTTTTGAAAGAATGTGTATTTTCACCGTCGACAGATATATCAAAATGATTATTTAAAGACTGAGAATGGGAATTCAGAATAAAAAATAACAAACCCTCTCAGTTAGAATATCGAGAAATATGATTAAATCATTTCTTACAGTAAAATGTAAAATAATCCGTAAAATATTGTCAATTTTTTACTCATAACGCAGATTACACTTCATTTATACCAGAGTTAAGAAAAGTATTGCAAAAAATAAAAATCACTGTATTTGAGTTCTGATATTTCGCATTATTGTTCAGAAATGTTTGTTCTATGGAATTAAAAAGAAAAACAACGGATTTGAAGAAGTTCATTTTTGCTCAATTTGCAAATTGGAATCGACGTCCTATTCTGAGAACGAGTGAGCAGCTTTCACATTGGAACGGTCTAAACTGCTGTCATTTAAAAATTGAAGGCTAAAGATTCTCGAAGTTTCCTGTTCTACAATGAAATACTTACCCAATGAGTAAATTATTAGAGATGTTATCTAAATGTCCTCTGTATTTTAACCACTGGCCTGCCATACTGATGTGATCTGTTGTACATTTACCTTTGGCCTGGAAAACAACAATTAAACAATAACATTTGATACTATGGACAGACAAAATGAAACCAGCCTGTTTGAATGATATTTTGTAAATAATTCTAAATGATGCAAAAACAGGATTTTAAAATTTCACAGTATCAGGGCCTTCGCTGGCGATCGCCAACATCGCCAAATGCGAAAATAAAATGAAAATGGCGATAAAAAATACAATTTGGCGAAAACTCCAGAATCTGGCGATAAAAAGTCGGAAATTACTCTATATGGCGATTATCGATTTTTACCTGTGCTAAGCGAGTAGACTGGTACCGATTTCCGATAATGGTAACACGTGTAGTTAATTGAGAAGCGGGTAACCAATCAATTGAGGTGAAGGTCGCGTGAATTTTGACAGTTTGTAATAAACAAAGGGATTAGTGTACAATCATCGTAAATTACACCTATTTTATGACACTTAGCCAGGAATCGGCCGTTAGATAAGGCTATTATCGTGTTTGTTAATATACAGCAGCAACTAATTGAGATCGATAAATTCCAAAACAGCTTTAATTGGTCATGATTACTCGCCAACTAAACGTCGGCTGCTATTAGGCCGAATTTAAGAACGAGTTTTTATTTTCAAACGGGCATTCGCAATGAAGAATAATTAGCATGGTGAGGCCAATGTATTCAAGTTGCGATGCTGGTTAGTCTGTCGTCTTTAATCCAAACGTGAATAAGAAACAGACTTTTCTTGGTCTCCTTGCCCAATGTCAAAAAACTTCAACCAAATCTAGTTATTAAAAGAATCCTGGAATTGCTCAATGATAAATTTGCTATCATATGACCCAAAATCAATGATTTGTAAAATATTCTTTTAAAAGAGAAACAATGTAACCACAACTGGTTTTTCAGTACTAAAGTAAGAAGATGTAAACCAAACATTCGAAAATTAAAGGTGTGTAATTCAAATGAAAGATCGTTCTTACACAGAAAATGTGTATCATTTTCACACCTTATTGTACACAGATTGGCTTTAGAATAGAAACATAACTTCATTGCTTTTATTTTTCAGACCATCTCTTCTCACCACTTTCCTGCAGAAGCAGGGCACAGACATGCAAAATGCCAGATAGACAGCCCACAGCAAGAGTGAAAAGGCCATAGCTACAGCAAATTGAATTTGTAAACTAAATATGCTATCAATATGCATTATGACTGTTTATTGTTTTAATAAAAGTAGTAACATGTGTTATTAAAGCTTATCTCTCTTTATGCATTAGTCCTGACAAACAAAGAAAAGCTTGAGTCAAAACGGCTCCAAATTTGGCTCATGAAAGCCAAATTTGGCTCCATTTTTTCAATTTGGCGAAAGCAGAATTTGGCGAAAAGAAAATTTGGGCCAGAGAAGGCCCTGCAGTATGTACAAACAAGCAATACAGGCTGGTAGCTTCAAATCATCTGCATCCATTCCAAATGTCTAACCTGTTGTAAAGCCAATATATCAGTGGAGAAATTAGTTTGCATTTTATCACTGTAATTCACAAAATTTGTTGACATTGTGATTGCAGTCTAAATTGGTTTGTACTGGTAAAGGGTAAGGCAGTGATTTTAGTTTTTTAAGAACCTATTCAAAGAATGCTGAATGGAAAATAAAAAGGATTAAAACAGTTCATACCTTGATCAAAATTGGCATATCAACAATATCATTTCCGTCCCACTTATCAAATGGCTCTAACAGTTGAAGTCTGTTACTTTTTGGATCGACTTGAACTTGTACTGAACCTCCTTCAGAAGGCGGGGCCTGGAAGGTGTCTTGACCGGGGTCAAACCCTTTAGATGGGAGCTCGTCACCATATGGGCTTTCAAATTTGAATGTACTTCCTGGGAAAAGATAGAATGTGACAAATTATTGATTTAGCCTTTCTCAGACAACATCTGCTTTTGGCATCACTTATAGAAAAGGTTTGGAAAACATTATGACGAAATCAAGAGCATGCTGATAACCAAGATTTTTTCCTTTTGTCTCAATATTTTTCTGCTTTATTCCACAGAATTTCTGTCTTTTTTAAATACATCTTTTCATCTCTAACATCTTTCAAAATGGCCTAACCTAAAATTGAGTTGCTTGGGAAGTAATTCGATTTCAAGAAAAAATATCTTTTACTAGAATAGATAATTTGAAAAAGTTTGGCTGATGATGCTGGTCCTTATTATATAAGTTTGCATTTGCAAATTGTATAGACTAAGATCAACCTTCACATAAGTGCAGTCTTATCTTAATCTACACCATCTGCTTTACATTACTTTTAATATCAATTTTTAGGCTGTTACTGATTGGGATCATCCACTTTAACTACGGAAGTAGGATTTTCTAAAATGTAACATTGTCCCGTTATTCATATCCCTTCTCATATCGCTGCTTTTCTTTAACAAGAGCTGTCCGAAGACAGCGCGCTCGACTTTCTAAGTGCTTAGTATAAAGGGGGCATAACTCCAAATAGAGTGGTCCCAGGGTCATGGGCCCTGATAGTAAGGTAGAGGGTGTGATGGTGAATAAGTATTCCAAGTTTGGGTTAAATCCCTTTGACAGTATGGAAGTTATTGATGTTTGTAAAAACTTTAACCTTTGTTGCAACGCCAACGCCAACGCCGACGCCCGGGTGACAGTATAAGCTCTCATTTTCTACGAAAAGTCGAGCTAAAAACCTCGTATCTGCAACTTAAAACAGCTGCAGATACGAGGTTTTTGCAAAAAAGCGACGATATCTTGATGAGCATGCTGGTTCAATGTACCTACCATCAGCAGCTGTCAGTGTGTCTGTTTCAGGATTAAACCCGAGATCTCCAGCAATAGCCATGGCCGTTACCAGCTCCGGAGACGTTACAAAAGCGTGGGTGGCTGGGTTAGCATCGTTTCTACCCGTGAAGTTTCTGTTGTATGATGTTACAATGGTGTTTTTCTCGCCCTTTTTAACATCTTTTCTGTCCCACTGACCAATACAAGGTCCACAAGCATTGGCTAACACAACACCTCCAATCTGGCGTAAATACTCTGCCTGTGAAAGAATCCTTAAAAGATATTTTTCATCCATTTTTCAGCCAAGGCAGGCTTTAACCTCATAAGTATCAAATTCAACGAACTCTTTTACAAATTGGACAAAAATATTACTTGGTAGATAAAGGTCAATAGAATGGAGGTCATTTATACCAATAATTGATTGACCTTACGTAAATTTACCCTTTCCCAATCAAGACCTGGTTTTGACAACATTTCTTTTGTCGTCAGCAGCAGCTTTCAAACTGGATCACCCTAAAATTTCATTGTTCCGGAAAGAGTTAAGTTACCAGTATTGCTTCAAGAGCAATTGAAGTGTTGATACCATTTATGTACATGCAAAAAGTATTTTCAGGGTATCTGTATAATTAATTACTTTGAACTTTTTTACCATAATTTTAGCTTTACACATTCAGATACATAATGCTACTTGTCTTTTTCATTAGACCAGCAATTACAGATTGAAAATGCTTAATCTCACTAATAGACCTTGAATTCCGTATTAAGCACAAATAATCCATTACCTGACAATCTCCTTCATTGGTAGCTCTGATCTGTTCTGACTGGGCAGTGATTTTGAAGGCCGATTTACCCTCCATACCTTAATCTTTCACACCTTTATCTAGAGCCTATTTGGTTATAACTAATCAACTTTATTTACCTGACCATTTCGCTCTATGGTAGCTCTGATCTGTTCTGACCCAGGTGTGATGGTAAAGGCAGATTTATCTTTTACACCTTTATCTTTCACACCTTTATATAGAGCCTGTTTGATTAAAAGTAATAAACATTATTTACCTGACCATCTCGTTCAATGGTAGCCCTGATCTGTTCTGACCCAGGTGTGATGGTAAAAGCAGATTTAGCCTTCACTCCTTTGTCTAGAGCCTGTTTAGCGATACTGGCAGACCTGCTCATGTCTTCATAACTGCTGTTGGTGCAACTACCAATCAAACCTATAAATATATTTAATAGTTAACCCATTACCATAACCCATTACTAAACAGCAAAATTTTAGATTTGCCTAAATTCAACCATGTTGCAGAAAACAATTTCAAGCAGATGAAATTTTAAAATCTTTGGTCTTTTGGAGTAGAAAACATTGTGGGTAATGAAGAAATTGCCTCTCACTATTTCAACAATCAAACAGTGGTTATTGTCTTAATTTTTACTTGCTTAAAAATTTACACCTAACGCAAAACTTTGGTCCTGAAAAACATTGCTTTGGCATTTGTTTTCATGCAGAAATAAAAACTTAGCAGTTTCCTTTGGTAACAAGAGTCGTCAGAGACGGACAATGCTCCCCGAATAAGGCATTGTCACAATAAATGTATGCCATGGAGAGCTAACAAAAAGCTAACAAATTTTAAGCCCCCTTTTTGCATGACATATTTTTTATACGCAAATTTCAAATAGTTTATTGTAAAGGGCATCTGATTTGCTACTCAAATATGAAATTTCATCAAATTCTGACCATTAGACTAGAAGAAATTAGAGAAAAACTGTATTTTACCTTAAGTACCCTTTTCCCATGACGAGGCCTCAAATCCAAAAACCGGAAAAAGTACATCAGCACTATGTCATAGGGAGTTCACATGGTAAGTTTCATTTGTTTTGGCCCAAGTGTTATGGAGAAATCGCTTCGGACGGACGGACGCACAGAATGACGGACGGACAGGACGGACGGACAGACAAAGCGGCGACTATATGCTCTCCCTTCGGGGAGCATAAAAAGGACTTAAAATTTCTCACCAACTCTAATGTCTAGTGGCCACTCCTTTTCCACTGCCGTTTTCTTCAGACTGGATATTGGGTGGTATAAATCGGGTGTGAAGGGTCCATTTACACTGGGTTCTAACTGAAATGACGGACAAATAGTATGCTAGGTCGGAGCTACAGATAAGGACGGGGGCCATTTCAAAATGCATTATTTCACTTATTATTAATCAAACCCTATCTTATTGAAACAATTCAAATAAATACCCAGAACATAGGGTTTGTAATAAAAATAAAGTTGAAATAACAAAGTTAGGAAGTCGTCAATCCCACTTATCTGTAGCTCTGCTAGGTAACATTTTTTATTCTTTCCACCATGACAAAATCTTAGCGGCGTTGGTACGTATCCAAACATTTTTGTGCTCTGACGTAAACATTCGGCGGTGGAGAGTTCCATCGCCCAAAGTTTCCAATTGCCAGAATAATACCGATGTTGTGCGAATCTTATTAGGGGTGGACTACCTTACAAATCAATCTCTAATCCAAAATTAACAACAACTGTCTCAGAGCGGACTTATAACAGATTTGAATAAGATGAAGTGTTACAGGGTTTTCCATGACACTCATATCACACATCATTGTCACAATTTCAAATCAAATGGTCCCCAAGAAATTCAATTAAGGTTCATTAATGAAACAAGTTTTAAAATCCAGATTTTTGTATGACACTCGAGTCCTAAGGCGTTAATAAAATTTGCCCCACAAAGTTTGAACAAGAGCCGTCAGAGACGGACAATGCTCCCCGAATAAGGCATTGTCACAATAAATGTATGCCATGCATAGCTAACATAAAGCTAGCAAATGTTAAGCCCCCTTTTTGCATGACATAATTTTTATAACCAAATTTCACATAGTTTATTGTCTAGGGCATCTGATTTACTACTCAAATATGAAATTTCATCAAATTCTGACCATTAGACTAGGAGAAATTAGAGAAAAACTATATTTTACCATAAGTCCCCTTTTCCCATGATGAGGCCTCAAATCCAAAAACCAGGAAAAGTACATCGGCATTATGTCATAGGGAGTTCACATGGTAAGTTTCAATTGATTTGGCCCAAGGGTTATGGAGAAATCACTTCGGACGAACGGACAGACGAACAGGACGGACCAACAGACAAAGCGGCGACTATATGCTCTCCCTTCGGGAAGCATAAAACTAGAAATCTATCACTGAAGGTGATAAAAAATACCCCCACCACCAAATATGTTCAGACAAGTGTTTTTGTTGAATCAAGAGCCATAAGTCAGAAATTGTCAATCCGATTTTCTTGAAATTTTGTCAAATCAGGGGCCATAACTCAAAAAGTATCAGTCTGATTTCCATTGAAATTGCTTCTTGCACATCTACAGGTCACACTGAACACTTGTGCCAAGTTTGAACTAAATCAGTCCACAACTGTAGGTGGAGTTGTCCGGACAAGCATTTTTTGGTCAAATCAGGGGTCATAACTCAGAAAGTAATGGTCGGATTTGGAGGAGTTGTCCGGACAAAGTTTTTGAGACAGACCAACCAACCATCCAACAAACCACTGGACCGATAGGCTGATTCCAGTATACCCCCTCCAAACTTCGTTTGCGAGGGTATAACGATTTCAAACATTGCATGTAAAAGGATCGGTCACAATGACCCCCCCAATTCTTTTACCTAGTATTGTTATTGTTCTTCAAGTCAGATATTTTGACCAACTAGTTATCTATTAAGAACACAGATACTTACAGTGTCCAAGTTGATATCAATGACTCTGTCATACTGGCAATCCTTGTCCGCTGATAATAAGTTCTTGTAGTCATTGGCCAAAGAGGCGATTCCTGGAGTGAAATGAAAAGATATCTAAACATATTTGTACATTTTTGTACATTAACCTCTTTTACAAATTGAACTAGAAACAAATCCAAGCAATGAAAAGAATCCATACAATTTTTATCTAGGGTATTATCATAGCAGAAAATAACTAGAATTTTGGAGCATTTTTTTGCGAAGATGTTCATTTGGACAAGATTCAAGTCATTCAGATAAGATGTATTTAATCTCTGGGTATACAAAAACAAGATGAGAGATAACTCCGTTATTTTAATTAAGCTTGCTTGTAATGTATTTTTTTTCAAATTGTCTGTGTTATTCAAAAACCCAATAACTCCAGCTCTAATTAAGCTGGAGTTACAAAGTTTTGCAATGTAAATCTTTCTCTTTCAGTATTTTCTTACCATCTCTGTTTGTTGCTTTTAGATAATCCTGCATCCTATAGTTGTATGGAAACACTGACGTAGTGGCCCCAATCTCAGCTCCCATGTTACAGATAGTTCCCATACCTGGTGAAATAAGTAAACATTGAAAACAAATGATCAAACTTAACACAAAATCTTGATATTTGTCATCTTCAACTCCTTTGTAACAATATTGAGTCTCCCTAAAAAGAGCCTCAATATTGTTGTTGCAAATATATATTTTAGGGTTAAGGATTATTTTATAAACCGTACATGTATTTAACTTAAAAGCGGAGATGCGACCCTGCTTATGTCAACTTTATGACCAAGGGCGCTCTCCATGTGACAACTAGGGGATAGTTTCTTAGTAAACTTCCTTCAGCTGAAGGAAGTTTATCTAATCAACTTCCTCTAGTTGGGCCTATATAAGGTAGGCTTTAATGAGTCGTAGTCAGTGTAAACCTAGACGCAAACGTGAACGTACTCTACCACTATACATCTTTTGGCTATATATTGCACTCCAGACTCATTGACTGCGGAATTCTAATTGTCTACTGAACTTTAATTGTCTGCTGAACTTTAATTGTCTGCTTAACCGATAGAACTTTAATAGTATTAAAAGTCGTTGTGTTGTGGACCTGGCGTGTTTGTTCCTTTGTTCCTGACCGTGTTACATCCTTTTAAATTGGAGCAGTCTAAAATTGCCAGTCATTAGAGATTATTACACGGCAGATTAGGGCCGGAGAGTGATATCGGCCCGCAACCGTGATATCTGCCCCGAGGTCTTTAGACCGAGGGCAGATATTGAGGTAAGGGCCGATATCACTCTCAGGCCCTAATCTGCTGTGTAATAATCTGTATATCGCATTATTTTTGTTGCAAAAAACTTCCTTCGATGAATGAATATTAGGCCTACCTTTAAATAAGATTTCAACAGTTGTTCCAGTTAGAATAAACTCAATATCATTCATTTTTACAAAAATCGCATTTGAAGTGAAGACAGAGAATGTTACGTTACGCCATTTTTGTAAACAACATTGCGTTTTTCTGATGTCATTGACATTTTTCGTCACGAAAAGGCACATTCAAAAGATCTGTACCTATAGTTTTTGGAATAAATTCCTTAGCAGCGGGCATATATCGCATATCTGCCCACTGCTAAGGATTCATGTGGATATAGCTTTTTCAACCCGCCCGATATCTGACCAATTCTAGCCGAAAATGTTACTATTTATAGAAACAGAATATGATATAATTAACTATTTAAAACATTGTAAAGACAAGACATAACTCACCAGAACATGAGATAGAGTCCACTCCAGGTCCAAAATATTCCACAATCGCCCCAGTACCACCCTTTACAGTTAAAATACATGCTACATTCATAGACTTTATTAAATATCTAAAACATTGTAAAGACAAGAGTCTGAGATTACTCACCAGTACAAGAGATAGAGTCCACCCAAGGTCCAAAATATTCCACAGGTTGCCCTAGTACCACCCTTTACAGTTAAAATACCAGCCACCTTCAGAATAACTTCTTTAGGGGAAGTCCAGCCACTCATCTTGCCAGTCAAGTTAATTATTCAAAACATTGTAAAGACAAGAGTCTGAGACCACTTACCAGTACAAGAAATTGAGTCCACTCCAGGTCCAAAATATTCCACAATAGCCCCAGTACCACCCTTTACAGTTAAAATACCAGCCACTTTTAGGATGACATCTTTAGGGGATGTCCAGCCACTCATCTTGCCGGTCAGATTCACTCCAATCACCTGTAATTTAGACAGATGAAATAAGATTTTAAACATGGCCAAATTTTCATATATCATTTTACCATGAAAGCTGTTAATGACAGTATATGGAATCATTTATATTTTTCCCCCTTCATGTGGCAGCACAAAACTTATGAAAGGGGTTAACCAATTTCTCTCAGATAAAACATAATTTGATGAAACTTAAAGTAAACAAAGACAAGTTGGGGAAGATTAAAGTTCAAATCAATCACAGTATAAATGGACATCGAGTCGTGAGCCGTGACGAAAGGTTACGGTATATTCCAATACATGTAAATAGGGAGGAGTGCCTATTTTCCACTGAATAAAAGTGAACAATGACAGGTATTGCGTGCTGTCCGTGATGCCGTGAGAGTTCAATAGCTGTGTCCAGATAGTACTTCGTCGATTTATTACAGGGAGATGGGTTTGAGTCACATATCTTTATTATTCGAAATCCCTCTTCCCCTGTCAATTTAGACTCGCTGATCTTTGATCATTCACAGGTCGTTGTCTATCTATAGATCAAACAAGAACTTACATGTGTCACAAATTTCAAGTCATATCATCTCTCTTGGTTGTCCTCAGAGAGCAAAGAAATTTCTTCATGGAAATGCCCATGTCATGTTGATCATTTCAGTAAATTTCCATCAAAATTGATCCAGCTAATTAGGAGGAGCTGCGCTAATGAGAAATGTGGACAGACGGATAAGGATGTTATAATAATTGTTTAAAAAGCGCTAATTTTCCTTTGCTCTTTTTTGACTTATTTGACTTACCTTTGGACACTTGAGTTCCCATGGAATATCAGCCATCACATCCACAGCGTCGGCCCCTCCAACGCCAATACACAAACCACCAAGACCCCCGCCATTAGGGGTGTGACTGTCAGTACCAATAATCAGGGCACCCGGGAAGGCATAGTTCTCTAGGATAATCTGTCAAAATAAAACATATAATAAGTAGCAATACAGTTCAATGCAATATTGTTGCTCAATTGTCAGAGACACTCAACTTATCCAAATAAGACATAAATCAATGTGAAAAACTAAAGACCATGAATTGGCTTTTCTCATGAAAGTTGACTTAGATATCAAACTAATTTGAACTTCATGCATATAGATATTAGTTGGTAAACAATAAATTACATATTGCATTTTGAAAAGTCATTAACCTCTTATCTGCTGCTCTGTTGTAAGCACCGAAACTAATACATATCAGAGATGTGTCCTTTAGAGCGAGATTTCTTCAGATATCTCGAGATTTCTTAACCCTTTCCCAAACGACAAAATTTTGGGGTGATCCACTTCAAAAACTGCCACAAATGACAAAATGGAAGTTCATAAAGATAAAATTTGTGTGCACTATGTCATAGAAAATATTGAGACAAAAGGAGAAACTGCTGGTTATCAGCAGTTTCTTCTTTTGTTTCAATGTTTTCCCAAGCCTTTTCTATTAGGGACGTCAAAAGCAGGTCTTGTTTGGGAAAGGGTCAAGATGTTTTAGATAAAGCGTTCTTCTGAGCAAAATTTTTAAGACAATCACTGGGAGTCGCTTGCTCTACTTTTTTCGGAACACCTCGGTAAATTCTGTAGAATCTATATGGGAGAAAATTGACAGAGTTGTTCCAAATGCTCAATGATTTATAAACCGCTGCCTTACGAATGCTCTGTACTTCATACAAATGATGTCATTTGCATGAAGTATGGAACATTCGGAACACCTCCCTTATAATCTCGGTCTTAAAAACGCTGTATCAAAAGCATCTTAAGAAATCTTTAATAAAAAATCGCTCTAAGGAACGCGCCTCTGATGAATAATACCACTGTCTGGTTTCCAGAACACAATACCGTATTTAGCACCAACAAATGAGTAATATGGGTACTCATTTGAATCTTCTCGATAAGACAATTCAAATGAATACCCACAACATAGGAGTTGCTGATTACCAGTACATACCTGATGAATAATACCACTGCCCGGCTTCCAGAATCCAATACCGTATTTAGCACTGACTGATGACAGGAATTCATACACTTCTTTGTTCAGGTCCTGTAACATATACAAGACTGATTGATTGATTGGGGTTTGATGACAATTTTAAATATGATTTTAACCTAACAAGAGTTGTCCGCAGACAATGTAGCTAGCCTACAAAGGAGCTTGTCACAAAAATAGTTAAATTTTTTAAAAGAAGGTCAAACTCCAAGGTCAAGGTCACAAGGTCAGGCGTCATGTTCACAATTGAAAGGTTTTGGCAGGAGGTATCCATGTGTGAAATATCAAGGTTCTATCTATAATAGTGCATGAGATATAAGCCAGATTAATTTTTTTAAAAGTAAGTCAAATTCTAAGGTCACTAGGTCAAAGGTCATGGTCCCAAGTGAAATGTCTTGTCGAGAAGTTTCTTTGTGTGAAATATCAAGGCTGTTTCTCTAATAGTGCCCGAGATATAGAACAGGTTAAAGTTTTTCAAGTGAAGACGCGAGGGGACGCGAAGCTGACACTAGGGCTGTGAAATTATCTCCCTGGACATAAAGTCCCGGCTCGCTAAAAATGGATTACTGGCATTTCTGTCGCAAATACAACAACAATTTCCAATCTGATCCTCCAGCTGCTCTCTCTCTCAAAGATGATTCACATCCATTATTGAGAAACAGATTACAAATGAGCCAGGATCTGGAAAACGTCCCTTATAGCATTTTCAAAAAATGAGTTTCAAGACCAGCCTTTTGTCAAATGCAGTCCAATATGCATCCATGCTGCCCTCTTTAAGTTACTACATGTCACGAAGAAGCTATTAGAGAACAATGTGGATCCTGATCAGACTGCGTATGCACAGGCTGATCTGGATCTATGTTGGGCTCAAAAGCCTGAAGGGACATTTTTCCAGATCCTGGCTCAAATGTCATAGTGGATTTTGGTCGAGCTGGGGTTTGAACTGGATCGCTCGATTGATCAACTCCTAACATTACAGATTGAGCCATCCTGGCTCGGCTATGAGAGAAAAAAATCAATTGGCATTAAGTATCCTGATTTAACCCATTACCAAATGGCAAAATTTTGGACTGTTCCAATTTAAAAGGTGTTGCAGACAACAATTTAAAGTTGATGAAATTTTAAAAATCTTTCCATTTTGAGGTAGAACACATTGTGGAAAATGAAGAAATTGCTTGTCACAAGCAATTTCTTCAATTTTTCACTATATTTTCCAAATCATTCATTTTTCTTTTGTAGCGTCAAAAGGTGTCAATGTTTGGGAATGGGTTAAATAAGGATTGTACAAGATGCAAAACTTTGATATTGTAAGTAGGTTGTTTGGGAAAGAGTTGTAATCAGTAAGCTATAAATAATATCACTGCTTTTCGACAAAAACCTCGCATCTGCAGCTTATCTAAAGCAGTAGATACGGCGTTTTCATTGTAAAGCGACGCTATACAAACTTTAGCTCTGGCGAGATCCTTGTCTCCTCCTATTTGGGCCTCAATCAGATGGTCACAATGTACTGTAGATGGAACAGCAACCTTGGGTAATCCACTGGATATAAACTGGAGTAGAGCCATCTGAAAATAAGTAAACATTGATTGATTAACCCTTTCCCGAACGGCAAAATCTTAGGATGGTCTAAAATTAAAAGCTGCTACAGACAACATAATTGACATGGGTAAAGACAGGATTTGTGTACAATGAAGTCCAAAAAACATTGAGGCAAAAGGAGACAAGAGCTGTCACAGACAGATCATGCTCCCCAAATAAGTGTTTGTCACAAAATAAAAACTATCATACATTAAGCCCCCTTTTCCCATGACGGATTTTTTGTACACACATTCTTTATAGAATATGGTCTAGAACATCTCATTTATCACATAAGTACAAAACTTCAGTAAATTCTGCCCATTAGATGAAGAGAAATTAGAGAAAAACTTAATTTTTACATTAAGGCCCCTTTTTCCATGATGCAACCTCAAATCAACAAACGGAGAAAAAGATTCCTAGGGATTATCCCAGGGAGTTCACATGTGAAGTTTGATTGAATTTAATCCAAGGGTTGCCGAGATCTGGCTGTGGACGGATGGACACACGGACGGACAGACTGACTGACAGCGTGGCGACTATATGCTCCCCCTAAATTTTTTCTGGGAGCATCAAAATGCTGATTATCAGAATTTTCTTCTTTTGCCTCAATATTTTCCCAAACTTTTTTTATTGGGGACGTCAAAACCAGGTCTTGTTTGGGAAAGGGTTAATTGGGTTTTAACACCATTTTTAACTACTATGGTCATATCGTGGTGGCTGGAGCACCTAACCATGGATTCCTGTTATATCACAATAAATAAAATATTTTTGAAAAAGTCTATATACCCCTTCCTATCTGTAGCCCTGAGTTTATTGCTGATTTCATTTGAAAAGGCACTGACCTTTATGCAAAACATGCTCATATTTTGCAAATAGCCTAACATAAATCAAAGGGACTTAACCCTTTCCCAAACAAGACCTTGTTTTGACGTACCTAATCGAAAAGACTTGGGAAAACATTGAAACAAAAGAGGAAACTGCTGATAACCAGCAGTTTCTCCTTTTGTCTCAATATTTTCTGTGTTATATTGTAGACAAATCCCTTCCTTTTTAACATCAATTTTCTTGTCTGGAGCAGCTTTTAAATTAGATCACCCTAAAATTTTGTCGTTTGGGAAAGGGTTAAATCATAGAACACAGATATAAAATGTATGTAAGAAAATATTACTGAACTACTTTTAAGAAAAAACTCAAGTGTAAAGTTAATGATAACAAAAGCTAAACAGGGTGTCCAAAAACCTCCAAATGTTTTTTTTTACCCCCAAAATGAATCTTGTAACCCCAGTTTTTGCAAGCAGCCTTCTTTGTCTCTTCTAGAGGGAGTACAAGCAAGCTGTAAAAGTATGGTTTGTACCTCCACCAGATTTGAAAGTCGGTGGAAATACTTTGCCATGTCAAATTAAATCAGTAACACAGTAATTGACCAAACGCCAATCGACAGATCGCTCCGCCTAACATATAATTTAAGACAAACAATGGGAATGTGATCGTTAATAGGGAACGATTTTATCCAGTTAAATCGTGATGTAAATTCAGACAATCAAAATAGTCTTTCGTAGTTGTTGTTATAAAATCTCGTAACTACGGCTTGATTTAAGCCGTAGTTACGAGATTTTATAACAACACCGACGGTTCATCAAAACATAACGGCAAACCTAGTCTATTGTACGCACAATATTCTTTGCCATTACCATGTCGATTGTTTCGATTGTCAGTCGATAAATCGATACAATAACACGTGCAACGAAGAACAATTGGGGCATGACATTTTTCTGATCGTCCATTGGCTAATCGATGTTTGTGATTGACAGTCGGCGTTTGGTCAATTGTACTTACTTGACGCTCTTTAACACAATGGCTTTGGAAAACACTGTGGAAAATGAAGAAATTGCTTGTGACAAGCAATTTCTTCATTTCCCACAATGTTTTCTACCCAAAAAGACCAAAATATTTTAGATTTTATTGATTTTAAAATGTTGTCTGCAAAATCTTTGAATTTGGATCAGTCCAAAATTTTGTCGTCTGGTAATGGGTTAAATCAGTAACACAGTAATTGTACTCACTTGAGCTGTAGCATCTTGCATAGCCACTCTGTCCGGTCGAAGCTTCAGGTAGCTCGCACCTCGCTCTATAGCCTGGTTCTTTGGGTCATCCAGATGGCCGTACAAGATCTTCTCAGACAAGGTCAAAGGTCGACCAAGCCGCTCTCTGACAACTCCAACTTTGTGCTGAATTTTGTCATAGTCCAGATGTTGGTCGGGCTCAAGTCTACTCAGAGCAACCTGCAAATATAAGCAAAACTAAAATAACTCTTTCCCAAACTTCAAAATTTTGGGTAGTTCAGTCTGTTAGCTGTTACAAACAGCAAAATTGATGTTGATAA
The DNA here is from genome assembly GCA_963680895.1 of Fragum sueziense. Taxonomy (NCBI): domain Eukaryota; kingdom Metazoa; phylum Mollusca; class Bivalvia; order Cardiida; family Cardiidae; genus Fragum; species Fragum sueziense. Next base: position 6,356,374 of record OY804592.1, read on the forward strand.
TATTGGATTTGTTCATGGTATAGCCAAGAAAATATTGAGGTTAAAGGGGGGGTCAGCTAGGCTGTCGAAAATGCAAATGGCACAATAATTACAAACCAGAAATAACGTATGAAATTACCAACCTGAAGGGGTAGATCATTTATGTCCATTGTTACCACTCGTCCAGCTTTATTAAGTATTAAAATCCAAGTCAATTAATAACGTGCGGGCGTCCTCGTTTTTGTTTTGTAATGGCTACATATGCCCAATCTTCAAAAATCAATTACGTCAGAGATACGTCATCTGTGCTCAGCGAGATTTAACACACCGTACAACCGGCTGCGTCGAAAGTCAGCCTAGACAGAGTCGACATCTGATGTCATGTGCATGGTAGGTTAACCCTATTGCACTCATGCATATTTGGATTTTCTATCTACCTGTCCTCGTGCGAATTTATCCAATATTAGATAATTACCTGTTTCTATTGGGGGTAGGTGGATTTAAATGTAAATATCTTCATTATTTATTATTGGATTTTAGTATTTTTTTCTTTATTTTGCAGATAAATGAATTTCCTTTCTGGTGGTCTAAAGAAAATGAAATATTATTCTGATCTTTTTATGTAAAAATGGAAATAAAGGGATGATTTGTTAAAAAATCTCATGTTTCATTGTCTTTGAAACCTATTTCTTTTTGAGTATGTGGATATCAATTAATAATATCTTCACTATAAATGAATAGATTTTAATTTTTTTTTCTTTATTTTGCAGGTAAATGAATTTCCTTTCTGGTGGTGTAAAGAAGATGGAAATATTACCGTGATCTTACATGTTAAATATGGAAATAAACGGATGATTTGTTGAAAATCTCATATTTATTGTCTGTTTACTAACATTTCTTTTTCTTTACTATTACATATTTTCAAAAACAATATATTTAAATCTGCAAATTTGAACCATAACACAAAACAATAAGCAAAACTTTCAGTGTTAGAAAAAACAAACAAACTCATTGACAGATCCAGGATTTCTTCAAGGTGATTCCAATTCCTCAAAAGGGGGTTTGGAATAGGTAAATTTCAACAAAAAAATATAATTTATTGACTAATAATTGAATAAAAATACATCATAGTGGGGGCTGCCCCTGCCTGCCCCCCACCCCCACCCCCTGGATCCTCCACTGCATACTCAATGATTAGCTGAAATGTTCTGGGGGGAAAGGCCCTTCCCCCTCTAGATCCACCACTGCATAGTCAATGGTAAGTTGAAATTTTTGGGGATCAACCTCCTCCCCCCCCCCCCCCCCCCCACGATCAGCCACTGCATACTCAATGGTTAGTTGAACACAATTTGTACTTACCCGATTTTAATTCCATAAAATTTTATCCACGAGACACAATATAAATCCAAAACATGTATATGTTTTATTTGGTAAAGGGAATTTTTTTATTCCCACTCATAATGCTTTCAATTAATTCTTATTTCATAATCGTATCTGCTGTTTTTACTGTATTGAACAATTTCAATTTGCATAATCAACACAACAATAACAAAACAAAAAGAAGAGAAATAAACTTGATGTAGAAATTTGCAAACTGCCGAAGACGAGAAATATTGTACATCCAGCAGAAATAAAGGAAAATCTTGTTCTAGACAAGCATAGAAAATGCAAATCTTTCCCTTATTATTTTAAAATACGAGATTACCAAACATATAAAATTCAACATGATTGTTTTGGCACTTTGATAATATTGCTCTTACGCGAAGGGTAAATCACATCTGGTCTCGGGAATTGACAATAAATCTCGAGCAGCGTTACGTAATCAAAGCATACGTCACCAGACACCGACCCCTACATCAAAGAAGTAAGGCACGCGGTTGACCCGACACAAGGTCACATTCCATAAAGTTTCCGGCTTTTTACCCTTTCACAAGTCAATTTATATGTGCACAGAAATAATTACATTATGGAATTATAGAGAAAATCGGTCAGTCTTTTTTTATATTTCATATTTTTTGTTCGCCATAAGGGTACCGATAATTATAGTGTAATTATCACATTTAGACCGTGAACTTGCTTGATTTATGCTAAATCTTTTTGACAGTTTGCAATAATTCTAATTTAATCTTGTAATTACTTCATAATCAAGTGCATATTTTGAATTCATTCTGAATGTGTGGCTTACAATGCATGGCCAGTCCCGGAAATTCTGCGATCTTGACAGACCTTATCTAGGCCTTTTGTAAACAAAGGAATTTTCCGAGAAATGCAGTATTGCACAAGATACGCATTTCAATCGGAAATATCGCCGATATTTTTGATGGATAATTTAAATTCTAGTGAATCAAAGGATGTTTATTTAATCAATATGTGTTGAAATGTTAGGTTTGTATACCGGAATTTCGGGGATTAATATCGACTGTTCGAATCAAATAGATGCGTGGGGGAAATTACGTCCTCGCTTTTTAAACTGCAATATCTCCGCTAATAATGAAAATTTTCTAAATTTTTTTTCACTAGAAGATACTTTAATTTGTACTTATTCTGCCGGCGTTGAATAATTTGCAATTTAATTGAAAATCAACTTGTAAAACAACATAAATGGAGCACTTATAAAAGGTACGGTTTTGGCCGGTCTGAGTGCAATAGGGTTAAATGAATTTACTTTTACAAATAAACGAAAGTTTTTTTTAGTATTCTATAGTTGATAAATATGTGTATAAATGTTCAGTGCTTGTATCAAATAAACCTTTCCATGTATTCCTCGCAAATAAGGTCACAGTCATCGACACAGCCGGTTGTACGGTGTGTTAATACCGCGGAGGTGTGTCTCGTTGACCTTGACCCCGTCTCGTTTTGAAGTAAAAATAGAATGTGTAAACACGCTTGTAAAGAATTGATCTATAGCAAAGGAAATATGGTTATTCGCCGTGATTGAGGTTTTTATGCATTGCCAATTGTTTTTCCATGCACAAATATGAGTTCCCAAACAGTTCGGAAGCATAAACACATAGAATGGGCCCCTTTAAAGGATGGTTATCAACAACCTTTTTTCTACTGCCTCAATGTTTTCCCAAATCTTTCCTCTAAGGGACATCAAAACCAGGTCTTATTTGGGAAAGGGTTAACTCGTAAAATATCAGAATTTAACAATTACCAATACCTGTAAGAAAAAAATGCAGCTTTGAACTTCAATCACTTAACCCTTTCCTAAACAAAACCTGGTTTTGAGTTAATGTCCTTCATAGAATCTGAATAGGCTTGAGAAAACATTGAATTAAAAGAAGAAACTGCTGATAACTAGGCCCCAAAATCTCGAAAAAAACTTCAATATATACTTTTATGAGAACATACTCAACTTCAAAGGAATACTCTCCAACGTTGGGTATTCGATTGAAGTTCACCTGGATTTTGTGCGATTTGAGCATGGTGCTCAGATTTGAGCATGAGAACTAACTTAAGTTTTTTCGAGAAACCTGGGCCAGAAGTTTCTCCGTTTGTCTCAATATTGTCTGTGCAATATTTTACACAAATTCAATCTTTACATACCTCCCAAAATGAGTGGCAGATAAACAATAGACTATTTCATTTAAAGAGGGATATGTGGATATTGATTTTAGATTAAATTCATGTTATGAGAAGTATTGGCATAATTACACATCTGATTCAAACAAAATTTTAACTGGTCATGAACTAACATAATTTTTGAAGACTTTCTGAAATATTCTTAAATCTATGTTGTCTAAGAAATTGGGGCCGAATATCTGTTCCTTCCCCTCTGGCAATTTTTCCCCTAAATTGTAATTTTCCCCTCATAAATCAATGTTTTAACCATTAAAATGTTCTCCCATGGGAGTATTTATGTTTACAACCAAAGATCTTCAGTTTATAAGCTTATAGATTACTTACAAAATCTATTTTCTTACTTTCAAAAACATTTAGAAGCATTTTCTGTATTCAAGCAAACATGTTTGAACATTTTCCCCTTTAAGAGCTAATTCGATGCATTTTTCCCCAATTCAAGGGCCCCTGGCCCCTTCCCCTAACCAATCCATGAAACAAAACCCTGTAATGTTGTCCCCGTCATGAATTGGGTGACCAAGTAAAGACTTCACATTACCTTTTGAGCTCCAACCCATGATGAAGAGTGAAACTGTCTACTGGCTGACAGCCCAGTCACAAGCTGAAAATAAATGACTTAAGTAAGAAATGTTGTCATGACTACCAATCAAGGCGTGTAGAAATCTTAATTGTTTTCGCTTGTCTAAGGTCAAAATGGATTGAAAAAAATCAAACATGCAGGGTTTTCATTAAGAGGCGGCAGGCGGCCAAAATGACCACCTAAAATCAAATTTCGGCCGGCTACTATCCTTTGACAAGGGGTGCTGCCCCTATTATCCCTACTGGGGCGAGGATCACCCATGCCGCCTACAGTTCTTTTTCAGCCTCCTACCTCAAATCTTATTGAAAACCCTGAACATGTCTGCCTCGGATCCAGGATTTCAGTGAAGGGGGTTCATTTATATCTAAATTTGCCTCAATGATTTCCCAAATCTTCCTGTTCTGGGGCGTAAACAAGACTCTGAAGGCAAGGGGGTCATAAGACCGACTATCACAAGTTTGCATCATTAATGACCCTCAGGTAAATTTCTAAAGGGTCATTTGTTTTGAAATTGCGACAATCATGCACAATTTGTGCGTCATGGAAAACCCTGTGGCCCAGACATCTGTGGCCAGAATGTCCTACATTCTATGGGCCCTGACCACTTTCCCCCAAAATAAGAAATAAACACCAGGGCTTTTCTTCCTTCTATAACAGGGGCCGAAATTCGGTGGCTTCCCAATTGGAAAAGGGCTCCTTTTTTCCCAATTTTAGAGTAAGAATTTCCCAATTTTCATAGTTGAAATTCCTAAAATTTGGAAAATAAATAATGAACATTTACCAACTGGCAATTCAAGTCACAAGGAAGCAGTGTGTCTTTCATAATTAAGTTATTCTGTTTATAAAGTTTTGTTTAAGAAAATGTATTCTCATTTCTACATTTACTTCCATTTTTTATTTTTTCCCAATTTGACCAAAATCACGCTAAAATTTCCCAAAATGACTGACCAGGGCCCCTTCCCAAATTTTGGAAGAAAAGCCCTGAACACTGGAAGAAAATTTTATTCTGGGTAAATGAATTTTCTGGTTCATTTCCAGTCTCCCAACACTGCTAAATCAAACTGAATAAAACTATGGATGCAGCATGCATACTTTCATGTAACTTAAACATCAAAAGAGGCAATTCGATCTATTAGATTCAGATTTTCCGTACAGGAGTCCATTAGTTTCAATGTTTCCAATGACAATGTCTTACCCCACCCACTTTTTCAAACAGGAGGGGTCGCAGTCAGATATCGAATTTGATGCGAAAGAAAACTTAATTTAATCTTTTAAAACAAACATCCGATTTGTGAGACCATTTGATTTGAACATATAACAATGTCACATTAATTAAATGTTCGAATACGATGAAAATTCACCTTTTGTGAGTGCCGAAAGACGTATGCCATTGCTCAAGGGTATGACGTCACACTACCTCTTTGGGGTTTTCAACGTGAAGAGTACAATTGAGATAACTACGGAAACATAGTCTGACCATAAATGAATGATTTGTTTAATTAAAGCTAAATTAAGGGGGAATGTTCCAGTTTCCTAAATTGTTTCCCAAAATAGAATTTATTTATATTTTGTATGTTGAAATTAGATGTTATTGCCAATTGAAAAATAGAATAAAGATGGATGGTCAGCGATTTTGTTTCAATTTTATAGGCATTCGTATCACATAGGCCTACCCCTACAGCGAAAAAATGCACAATTTATTGCACCTATCCAAGGACACTAAAATGCTTAAAAATGCTGTATTACCATCGTTTAGTCCCGAAAACGGATTTAAAGTAACGTCTTACATTTAAAAGGAACAGAAACCCCAAAATATGTGAGCTATTATAAACGTGCTGCAAATGGGGTAGGTATAAAAAGCTGACTGGCTGACTAGCTGACCAGCTGACTGACTGACCAGGTATTGGCTGACCACAGAGTTACCACTGTCTTGCTCCCACTTATTTTTGACTGCTTATCTGTAACTCCTCCTTAACCCACACTTTATTCTTTTGACTCAGAAGAAAATTTTACTATCTTAATCTCTTAGTTTTATGTTCATTAATAAGAATTTTGTTATAGATCTAATTGTGTGATTCAAGTTTGAAGGAAAGATGTATTTTAACTTTATCAATTTTTTGTGTATTTTTTGTTTTTGTAGTTTATGAGTTGTATCTGATTAATTGTGAATGGCATGTGATTATTTTTTCCTTCTTATTTCATTTTCTTTATATCACTTTTTAATAATATAATTCGTCCCTTGATTGCCAGAAGGGGCTATCAGCACTTTTCATAGTTTTGAAAAAAACGCGTTTAAAGTTTTGAAAGCTTGTCAAAAATCAGGTTTTTAATGGTCAAATACCATGTTTGGCCCGTGGGTAGGACATGATAGCCACTATACACATACATATCATCAACCTTCATTTCCAATGATTTACGCCTTTTTTGGTCAAAAAACGCTGATAGCCCCTTCTGGCTGCCGGAAAAAATACAAAATAGAGAGGATATGTTTCTGCCAAAAGGAGTCAACAGCAAGACATGTATTGTTCTAGAATCATTTATTCTCATAATTAATATATTTTTGCACATTTTACTGATTGTTTATGCTTTCATCAAACCACCATGATATTTTTCCGTCTTTTTAGCAACTGATATTGAGAGTTTCTCCTTATATTCATTGGCAGAATTTCAGAGGGTCTTCCGCAGTCTTTTTCACCACAGTACAAATAAATTCTGGATAAGCCTACTGTACATGTATTTGTATCTAGCAAATATAATGAAATATTTCATCTTCATGGCTTCTTTGCACTTTCAACACATTGACCTTGTGCTAGTTTATTCTACTGCCATCAGCGCACGTTTTAACACTTTCAATAAAAAAAGTTGCCAGTGACAGTCCATAAAGATGCATAGACCCCACTACACAGCTTCATGTAAATCAGTGTAATGTCTTTACAGCTTAAAAAGTACACACACAGCTAATTCTCTTCAAAATGGTCACCAAATAAAGAGAAGTTTATGCATTTCGTTTCAAAGCTGATTGTAATGCATTTTTGTAATTATGATAATTAGTTACAAAAAATTGGAATAGAAGAAATTGCTCAAAAAGAGCAATTTCTTCTTTTCTCGTTATGTTTTTATTCACAGTCCTTTGCATAAATATTGTGTTTCAAGTTTTATCGAGTCTTATTTAATTCGCCAATGCAGATTCAAACTATTGTGCGGAGAACCCTGACACACTGTATGGGTTATAACGTCTGACCATTTAAAATATTTTAAGCTGATTTGATTTTCAACCAGATCAAAAGCCTACATTCTGGCATATTAATTTGACGTCGAATATGATACTTGCATCACCAATTAGTCTTGTTTGATTCTTGCCTGTTCTTTTCTAAAAGTATGTTCTTTGACCATTCTGAAGTTTCTATCCGATATAGGCAAAAACCAGGCTGCCAGAAGGGGCTATCAGAAAAATGAAACTCATTTCTTTCTATTCTAAGGAGTTTGTTGAGACAAAATTTTATATATTTAGTTAATTATATTACTTTTCGTTAATGCAATATTTACATATATCATGTATACAGATAGTAAAAATTGCTTTTATCAAAATTTTAGATCTCGGCAGCCAGAAGGCGCTATCAACAAACTTCGCTAGTAACTAGATCTAGTATGTTTCACTTTTTCTGGTTATTGCTTTGATGAATCAATTGAAAACTACAAATACCTTATTGATAGAAAGTGCTGATTAACAACACAATAACACTATAAATTTCACTTACCTTTTCACATAATAATAGTTTAAGAATATTCCGATTTTCTTAACATTTATGTCGCACTATAGATCTATTTAAAATTACTGGGATTATTCCACTAATTAAGTTAATTGTCATGACAAATACACACAATGTCCTTCTTTGCTTACATTAAACGTTTCCAAAAAGCTAAACTTTAGGGCGGTTAGAATTTAAAGTAGACGAAAAATTAATGTTAAAAAATCAAACATTGACAACATTATAGCATAGAAAATGTTAAGGCAAACGGATAAAATGTCGATTATGGGCATCTTCTTTTTTCCCTCAATGTTTCAAAAGCTTTTCTATAAGGACCCCCCAAACCAGGTCTTGTTTAGGAAAGGGTTATGGGACAATTAGGAAGATTAAATGACCGGTTAATTGCTTACATGAGCCCATTTATCAGTAGGGGGCTATGCTGATAGACCCTTCTGGCAGCCCAGCTGGTGCTGATAGCCCCTTCTGGTCGGAAACAATCTGGCTAGTTGCTGATAGACCCTAATCATGTTATGCAATTTTTTATTATTTTTAATTGGAATATCAGTACCAAAATTTTTCCACAGGTAGAAATCACTCCACTGACTTAAAAAATGCCAAAATGTCATTTTCGCCCAAAAGTGCTGATAGCCCCTTCTGGCAATCAAGGGACGAATTATAGTCTATTTTATTCCCCTATTACCTGCAGAAATTTTTTAGACTTATCCAAAATTCAAAGATATTACAGATGACAATTCTAAGTAAATCAAGCTTAACATGGTTTGGTCTTTTAGTGAAGAAAACATTGTAGGAAATGAAGAAAATACTTGTCACAAGAAATTTGTTCATTTTCCACTGTTTTCCACAGCCTTTATCTTTTAGGGAGTCAAAAAGAGTTGATTTGTGGGCATTGGTAAAATTAAATATCATTTATAAAATGTCTGATCAGTAAATAAAAAGATGTACATGCATATGAACGTTTTTATCAGTTATTAAATATTTCATTACAAAGAGGACATTTTAAGTACTCAATTTTAATGATGTTGTATAAACTATTTAAACTTATCGAAGCAAAACCATTTATTTGAAATAACAATAACAATCATTAATCCATAGCAATTGGTTATGAAGAATTTAAAAAAAATCCCAATCTTTCACTATCTAATCCTTTGACAAATTTTGTTTACACCTTTTAAATTTGAAACATCAGTGAAACAGAAGAGACTGAGGACTATTCTTTTGTAAAGATTGTTTTTAAACTAAATTAAATGTGTTCCAATTTTGCAAAGTTTTATTAAGCAAGGACATCAAAACTTTATGTCTGTTGGGAAACGGTAAAATAAGGGTTCAGGGTAATATAACCCTTTATCCTAGGTATAGCCAGCTGACCAAATAAAATTAAGTCATTTAACATGACTTTTTACTCCCTTTGATGCCTAACATGGCTTTCGAGAAGTTTAACCATTGTGAAAAATGTAGAAGTTGCTTTTGACAATCATTTTTTTTTATTTTCAACAATATTTTATTACTAAGATAAAAACAAAACAAAACAAAAAAAAAAAACAAAAAAAAAACACATGAAATTCATTGACTTGAAATTATGTACATCTGTCAATTTGGGACATTCTAATTTTTGTTTTTTTGGTAATAGATTAAATGCCAGTAGCTGACCACAAATTTAGAATAGTCAGCTAAACAAATAGAAATATTGGCTGTAATAGCTGACCACTGAGATTTAATGAACAGTCAGCTGCTGACCAAATAGAAATATAGACTAGAGTAGCTGACCACTGAGATTTAATGGATAGTCAGCTGACCAAATAGAAATATTGACTAGAGTAGCTGACCACTGAGATTTAATGGATAGTCAGCTGACCAAATAGAAATATTGACTGGAGCAGTTGACCACTGAGATTTGATAAACAGTCAGCTGACCAAATTGAAATTTTGACTAGAGTAGCTGACCACTGAGATTTGATAAACAGTCAGCTGACCAAAAAAAGAAAAATTGACTAGAGTAGCTGACCACTGAGATTTGATAAATAGTCAGCTGACTAAATTGAAATATTGACCGCAATAGCTGACCACTTATTATACGTTCAATGTTAAACGAGAATGTTTTACGGTTGTTTTGGTTTATTTTTAGGTAAGACTATTACTTTTACCTATGTAAAATTAAAGCGAGAAAGCGGTAACTATTCTCGTTTAATTGTGAATCTATTATAGATTTAATAGTCAGCTGACCAAATAGAAATATTTACCAGAGAAGCTGACCACTGAGATTTATTTAATAGTCAGCAGACCAAATACAAATATAGACAAGAGTTAGCTGACCAGAGATTTGATAGTCAGCTGACCAAATAGAAATACAAATGTATATACTAAACTGACACGATTTAAAAACGCAAATAAGTACTTTTACAAATGGTACCTCCTACATCTTACAAAACCGATGTATAGTCATGTAAAATTGTAAATGTTACAATTGTTAACACAACAAGTCAGAAAATGACCTTTAAAGCCACGAATAATACCTGAATGGACGTCAGATTACGCCAAAATGCATGTTGGGTCAAGAGCCTGGCATCGAACATCGACGACAGCGAACCCCGTGTTTTCACAGGCGATTTATCACCATGTCGCGATGTATAGGCCGCCCGCGATTACCAACCATACAATTTGCTGTAGACTGAGCCGTCACAAATCTGTTGCGTTAGTGACGTTGACGTATAAAATTATGTTGACGTACAGTTGTTACACGCGGCTGACCGGGACGTGGGTGATCTGTAAATCTTCCTGTGTCGTTTACACGCCTCATGAAATTTGGAACCGTCGATTCGGCTACATTAAAGCGTCTTGTTACCTTCATTTGCGAAAAACCTCAAACAAAAAGCCAAAAAACTCGGTTCCCTTTTCGCAAAATAAGCCTCAGCATTTTGTACACAATTTTCTTTCGTTGTTCTCGTATGTTTTCAATAAGTAAATCAAAGTGGCAATATGTACACACAAAATCTTAGTGATTCAACACGTGGTCTGAATGCACGAGACACACGAGCATTTAGTGATGGGCGGTTCAGATGTCTGAATAGTTTACAGAAAACACGACAAAATTGCTGGGGCGTGAAGCGTATACATTGTCTCATGCATGTGCCCAAATATGGTGCCGATCAAGGCAATAGGAAAGGAATGGTTAATGAAAACGTGTTTTGCGTTTTTAAATCGTGTCAGTTTAGAATAGCTTATCAATGAGATTTAATGAATAATCACAGTTGACCAAATAGAAATATTGACTAGAGTAGCTGACCACTGAGATTTAATGAATAGTCAGCTGACCAAATAGAAATATTGACCGCAAAAGCTGACCACTAAATATTAATGAATAGTCAGCTGACCAAATACAAATATTGACTAGAGTAGCTGACCACTAAGATTTATCTAATAATCAGCTGACCAAATACAAATAAAGATGAGAGTAGCTGACCAGAGATTTGATAGTCAGCTGACCAAATAGAAAAATAGACTGGAGTAGCTGACCAATAAGTTTTAATGAATAGTCAGCTGACCAAATAGAAATATTGACTAGAGTAGCTGACCACTGAGATTTGATCATCAGTCAGCTGACCAAATAGAAATAGTGACTGGAGTAGCTGACCACTGAGATTTGATAGTCAGCTGACCAAATAGAAATAGTGACTAGAGTAGCTGACCACTGAGATTTGATAGTCAGCTGACCAATTTGAAATATAGACTAGAGTAGCTGACCAGAGATTTGATAGTCAGCTGACCAAATAGAAATATTGACTAGAGTAGCTGACCACTGAGATTTGATTAGCAGTCAGCTGACCAAATAGAAATATTGACTAGAGAAGCTGACCACTGATATTTAATGAATAGTCAGCTGACCAAATACAAACATAGTCCAGAGTAGCTGACCACCGAGATTTGATAAATAGTCAGCTGACCAAATACAAATATATAGAACAGAGTAGCTGACCACTGAGATTTAATAGTCAGCTGACAAAAAAGAATTATTTACCAGAGTAGCTGACAACTGAGATTTATTTAATAGTCAGCTGACCAAAGACAAAAATAGACGAGAGTAGCTGACCAGAGATTTGATAGTCAGCCGACCGAAAAGAAATATTGACTAGAGTAGCTGACCACTGAAATTTGATAAGCAGTCAGCTGACCAATTTGAAATATAGACTAGAATAGCTGACCAGAGATTTGATAATCAGCTGACCAAATAGAAATATTTACCAGAGTAGCTGACCACTGAGATTTATTTAATAGTCAGCTGACCAATGACAAATATAGACGAGAGTAGCTGACCAGAGATTTGATAGTCAGCTGACCAAATAGAAATATAGACTAGAGTAGCTGACCAATAAGTTTTAATGAATGGTCAGCTGACCAAATAGAAATATTGATTAGAGCACCTGACCACTGAAATCTTTCTGGGTAAAAAACTTTGTAGGAAATGAGGAAAAAATTTTGTTATGAGCAATTCATTTGTCCAAAATGTGGTGCATTTAAAAAAGTATTATTTTGTGTTAGAATGTTGATTGGTATATAGATGAAATTTGAGAATCTACTCACCTTTCAAATAAGATATATATCCACATAGATTTTCTTTTTTTTTCAAAGATATTTCCATGTTGTAACGATTGAAATAACAGGAGACCCTGGTCACTTGTACATGTATATACTGTTAAAATAATCAAAACAAATAACCCAGTACATTTACTTTAACATACGATAATGTAAACCATATCCATGCTATTGTCCAACAAGAATAACCCGGGACAACTTAATTTTCGTGCGCAAAGTCCGTTAGTTGAGCGTCTTAACAAAACAAAGCCGAAGTGGGGTCATTACATATGCTGATGTCCCGGGTTAATCTTGTTGGACAATATAAAGATTTTTCTTATAGAGGACAATAATTGACCCGGCAGAGTGACCTTAACTGTACACAAAAGTGGACAAGTTTATTGTCCAGTTTAGATGGGAATGGTCCGTCATTAATTTACGTAAAAGCGTGCACTGTATCCGTTATACAACATTGTGCCGCCATGTGAAAATAAGATTTCCTCTAATCTAGTCAAATAAAAATGTTAAGCTACCGTGGTCCGTTTGGATCGAAATTTTCAGTAAAGCTTATCATTAAAACAGGCGTAAAAATAGAAAATATTTAAAATATAGTTCACGCCCTTGTCATACCGTACAGATGGCGCAGGCTGACCAGGATCTGCATTTTTGCATATTCAGTTATCCAATTACCATTTTAAGATGACACGACAAATGTATGCACGTGAAAATACTGTTAAGTCGTTGAATAATATGATTATCAGCTGTAAATAGCGAAGCATGCGAAGTGTTCGACAAATCACGAGGGGTTCCGACGACAAGTCTGTTGACCTTTCCGCTTGGTCTGCTCTGCCGGGTCAAATCTCGCCGTCAATACAACACCTTAAGAATGATAAAACAGTGGTTGAAACTAACAATATTGAACTAATGTACCACTACACATTTAGCTTGGACTGACCCATTACCACGCAATGACTCTTTTTGACTCCCTTAAAGCAGAGACATAGATAAACAGGAAAACATTGTGGAAAATGAAGAAATTGCTTGTGACAAGCAATTTCTTCATTTCCCACAATGTTATCTACACAAAATGACCCAAAAATGCAAAAAATAATTCATTTAGAATTGTCGTCTGCAACATCTTTGAATTTGGACCAACCCAGAATTTTGTTGTTTGGTAATGGTATTTAATATAAATCCCATTTCTAAGAAAAGAACTAAGAATATATTGGGAGTTTGATAGCTCCTACTATTTCATTCATACAAACTTTCCCAATCAAAATCTCAGCCAATCAGGCTCCATCAGACTTAAAAGAATGATGTGTAATTGGCTAGTTTTAGAGATCAACAAAGTCATGTTATATGAACCATTCAAAGTGTTTGACATTTAATCGACAGCTGTCAATCAAAACCCATTGACCAATCAGCATGATCAACCAGTTCTTAGATAACTTACACCATTTTCCAATAATTGAGGTTATAATAGTAAGGTAGAGAATTATTGACAGCAACCCTTTGCTTCTTCAAGAAAATATCACACACTGTAACAAGAAAATTGTTACACTTAATTGAATGGAAGAGATTTTGGAAAATGATGGAATTATAGAAAATGCAGTTTATCCCTTTCTTATATTTTTGTTATTGATATATTGCACACTACATTCTTCTTACTGTATAGCGGACGAGATTTGACCTGGCAGAGCATTCCATTCGATTAGCATGGGCTGCTATGCCAGGTCAATTCTCGTCCGCTATAATAAGTATTTTGACTGTCTTTAACCCTTTACCGCACAGTGACTCTTTTTAACTCCCCACAAGAGGATGGCTATGAAAAACATTGTGGAAAATGAAGAAATTGCTTGCAACAAGTGGTTTCTTCATTTCCCACAATGTTTTCTACACAAATGAACGTAAAAATGTAACATTTTGTTCACTTTAAATTGCTGTCTGCAACATCTTTGAATTTAACCCTTTCCCAAACGACAAAATTTTAGGGTGATCCATGTCAAAAACTGACACAAATGACAAAATTGATGTTATTACAGATATTATATGTGTAAAATGTGGCACAGAAAATATTGAAACAAAAGGAGAAACTGCTGGTTATCAGCAGTTTCTTCTTTTGTTTCAATGTTTTCCCAAGCCTTTTCTATTAGGGACGTCAAAACCAGGTCTTGTTCGGGAAAGGGTTAAAACAGCCTAAAATGTTGTCGTTTGGTAATGGGTTAAAGCTGATTGGATGGAAAAGAGTTTACCCTTTCCCAATCAACACCTTCTTCTCATGCCCCTAGTAGGAATAGTTTTGTAAAAACATTAAAAGGAAAGAATAAATTGCTGATTATCAGCAATTTCTCCTTTTCTCTCAATTTTATCTATGCTATCAAATAACCATTTTTTTTACTGTTAAATCAATTATTTTGTTGGCAGCCCATTCTAAATTTAACCATCCCCATATTTTGTCATATGGATAGGGTTAAGAGACTTGACATCTTATCTGGATACACAAATTATCAAGGTGCTGGAATTGTTATAGTCAGTTGAGTGTGAGAGCCTGTCAGTTGAATAGCAAATTAGCTGTTTCTTGGCCCTTTCCCAAGTAGTGGTCTGTTGTGACACTATGCTTAAAAAACTTGAATCAAATGAAGGAAATTATTTCTGGTATGCCTGCCTTTTGTCTCCTTTTTCACTATTTTCTATGCAAAAATTGGACACAAACCCTATCTTAATCAACATACCTTTGATCATGATGTGCAACAGATTTCAAATGGAAAGAATTCATTTTTTCCTCTTGGAAAAGGATTAAACAAAACCAGCTTTTGATGAGCCTACAGAATTTTTGTTAAAAATCTCTCGAAATAAAAACAAATTTTAAATATTGATATCCAACGTTTTGTTCCTCTTCTTTCAAGAATTTATGTGATTATTATCAAGGATATTTTGTTTTTAGTTTACCATTCAATTTTGTTTTGCCATCTGCAACTCCTTTGCATGTGGACCTGTCAAAAAATTGTTAATCATTTGGGTAAGGGTTAACTATCCATTCACCCTTATCATTTGAAAATGTCATTACCATTCAACGAAAGTTAGCACATGACCACATTAAGCACCAATTTGGCATACATTTATCTAGAATTTAAACAAAACTAAGACTTGTCCTTAACATTTTGCCAAACAAAATCTGTTTTCAAAGTTGTTATTAATTTTCTTCCTTTTACTTCATCAATTTCGGTACTTAATTGTATGAAAACTTCTATATTTTGTTCTTAGAGAAAGGGTGAAATTAATGAGGGCTAGACAAAAGAATATTTAACTTCCATGCTTCAATAGAGTGTGTTGTTACAAAAAATTGATAAATATGCACATTTTCATATTTTATTTGTACAGGAAAGGGATAAAAAGATATAATGGGTTGGAAAGTTTTGAAAAACATGATGTAGAAGAAAAGAAATGTTTGAATGCCATGAGAAAATCCTGATAACCATCATTTTCTCATTTTGCCACAATATTTTCTGTTCTATACATTATTCAGAAATTTACCTTTAGTAACATCCAGTCGGTCTTCAGCAGCTTCCAAATGAACACCATACATGTACATTTTTATCGTTTGGTAAAAGGTTAAAAGAAATTGCTTGGAAATACATCAAGACTGAAGAAAATTTTTTCAGCTGCTGTCAAAAATATTGTTGCTTGAAAAATATTTGATCAATTGATTTTGAACAACTGTTCTCAAAATATTCAATTCTGATGATCAGCTTTTTCTCTTTTTTCCTCAATAGTTTCCATGCTATATTGTACACAAATTATATCTTTAACAACATCAATTTTGTTGTCTGAGGACCGTTCAAATTGAACTGCCAACCTTTTTTGTCTTTTGGGAAAGGGATAAATCCACGATTGATTGGGTTTTTTAATGCATCATTCAACTGCTATTGTCATATTGCGACAGCTGGAGCACCTAATTATGGACTGATGTTGTTTCTCGTACCAGTACTTTTACAGATTTCATTTCACATCCCATTTGGTCTACTCCCAATTCTACTATTATGGACATCATTCCCATTTCATCTACTTTTCTACACTTAGTAAATCAATTTTTTGCATTTTTTATTTCATTTGTGAATATCAGTGTTTCCGAATACCTTGTTTTAGCCGACTTAATTGGCGTTTTAAGGATATCGTTTAAAATCGGACGTTGAACAAAGCGCCACAACTTTTGTCGAACTTTCCGTTGTTTTTGAATGGTAGTACGCTCTGATGTAAATGAGCAACATCAACATATCAAAGAGAGAATTTCATCAGAGAAAACTCAGATTATGCTTTCCCATACATTTTTAGAAGGAACTTAAGGTGAAACAGTCAATTTTGATTTTGAATATTTTAACTTAATCACAGATATGACCATAAGTAGGCCTGCCTGTGGATATGACTTTATTTGGTCAGCTGATTATTCATTGAACTTCACTGGACAGCTATTCTGGTCAGCTACTTTATTTGGTCAGCTGATTATTCATTGAACTTCACTGGTCAGCTATTCTGGTCAGCTACTTTATTTGGTAAGCTGATTATTCATTGAACTTCACTGGTCAGCTATTCTGGTCAGCTACTTTATTTGGTCAGCTGATTATTCATTGAACTTCACTGGTCAGCTATTCTGGTCAGCTACTTTATTTGGTCAGCTGACTATTCATTGAACTTCACTGGTCAGCTACTCTGGTCAGCAACTTTATTTGGTCAGCTGACTATTCATTGAACTTCACTGGTCAGCTATTCTGGTCAGCTACTTTATTTGGTAAGCTGATTATTCATTGAACTTCACTGGTCAGCTATTCTGGTCAGCTACTTTATTTGGTCAGCTGACTATTCATTGAACTTCACTGGTCAGCTACTCTGGTCAGCTACTTTATTTGGTCAGCTGACTATTCATTGAACTTCACTGGTCAGCTATTCTGGTCAGCTACTTTATTTGGTAAGCTGATTATTCATAGAACTTCACTGGTCAGCTATTCTGGTCAGCTACTTTATTTGGTAAGCTGATTATTCATTGAACTTCACTAGACAGCTATTCTGGTCAGCTACTTTATTTGGTCAGCTGACTATTCATTGAACTTCACTGGTCAGCTACTCTGGTCAGCTACTTTTTTTGGTAAGCTGATTATTCATTGAACTTCACTGGTCAGCTATTCTGGTCAGCTACTTTATTTGGTAAGCTGATTATTCATTGAACTTCACTGGTCGGCTATTCTGGTCAGCTACTTTATTTGGTCAACTGATTACGGTATTAATTGAACTACATTGGTCAGCTACTTTATTTGGTCAGCTGACTATTCATTGAACAACATTTGTCATCTATTTTGGTCAGCTACTTTATTTGGTCAGCTGACTATTCATGGAACTTCACTGGTCAGCTATCCTGGTCAGCTATTTCAGCTGACTATTAATTGAACTTCACTTGTCTGTTACTCTGGTCAGCGACTTTATTTGGTCAGCTCACTTTTCATGATACTTCAAATATGAATAATCAACTATTCTACTCAGTATTTTTGGGGCAGCTGACTATTCCTCGAAAATCAAAATGTCAGTAATACCAGTCAGAAAAAAATGTCATCAACATTAATTTTTCAGCTAGTAAAAGACATTATTTCACATATTTTGTCTGTAGAAAATATGACCCCAGAAAATGTATCCATTCAATTGGTTAAGGGTTGGATTACTTTTAACCCTTTTTATCCTTTCCCCCGAAAAACATGGTTTTGATATTTTGGTAAAGAAAGCTTTTGAACTCATTCAGACAAAAGAAGGAAATGCTGATAAACACCAAAATTTCCTTTGATTTAATGTTTCCTATACAATAGAA
The DNA here is from genome assembly GCA_963680895.1 of Fragum sueziense. Classification (NCBI taxonomy): domain Eukaryota; kingdom Metazoa; phylum Mollusca; class Bivalvia; order Cardiida; family Cardiidae; genus Fragum; species Fragum sueziense. The sequence continues at coordinate 6,374,702 of OY804592.1, forward strand.
AAGTAATTTTCATTTTTAACTAAATCTAAAACTCCCTTGTTTGGGGGAATTGTTAAGGAGATGGGTGATAATGATTGCAATAATTCATTATTTGCTTAACCCTTTATCAAACAAGACCTTGTTTGGACGTCCCCTGTAGAAATGCTTTGAAAAAATGTTGACAGAAAAAAAAAATGCTGATGGATCTAATTATCAATTTTTCCATCTGCTTCGATATATTTTATTTTACTAAATTTCACATAAATCCTACATAATATAATAATGTCTCCTGGAGTAGCTTTCAAATAGGAGCAGTCTAAACATTGGCCATTTGGGAAAGGGTTAAATAAATGATTTTATCTTAGATTATTGTAATTTATACTATAATGCTTATATTAGTAATGAATTAGTTAACTGTTAAAATGTCTTTTGTACATAGTGAAATACATGAAAAACATAGTCTAAAGTATACCACATTTTTAAACACTATAAGTCTACCCAACATTTTATCCATATAAAAACAAATTTGAGAAAGAGAGAACTTTAAGATTCATTTCAGCAGCATAAAAATGGGAAATAATATAAGATAAATAAAGGAAAAGTGTGAATTCTTTAAAATGTGTTTCTTTGCAGCTATGATCAATTAAGTTTTTTTAAAGAAAGAAAAAAAAAGATATCAAAACAATAACGGCAAAAAAACCACACACACACAATTAGATCTATGACAAGAAATTGAAAAGAAATGTTCACAAAATATAAATCTAAAACAGTTTTTAAATAACAGCAAAATGACAAAACAAAAATACATAAATGTACTTGATAAATATTTGCAACATTTTTCCCAAGAAAAATCTTCCTAATTCAATAATAAGAAGTCCTAATAACTGAACTTAAGTATAAGATAAATCTAATGTAAAATTCCCTTCTATGTCTATAATATGAGAATAAAGTGTGGGTTAAGGAGGAGTTACAGATAAGCAGTCAAAAATAAGTGGGAGCAAGACAGTGGTAACTCTGTGGTCAGCCAATACCTGGTCAGTCAGTCAGCTGGTCAGCTAGTCAGCCAGTCAGCTTTTTATACCTACCCCTGCAAATGTATAAAACAGCATGCTCACGTGTTCAGTTCGGTCAACGAACCTGGAGTGTTTTATGTCAAAATTTGCATATTTTTGGAAATATTTCAAGTTCTACATAATAGAATTTGATAAAACTCCATCGCTGTATCGAGAAATATGTCCTGATAATAATTCAAAAAGAAAATGTATAGGTCAGCGCACTTATTAGTGAATTACAGCAATTTTTATCAGCTACACACGAATAAAATGCCACAAAACAGTGGTAACTGCGTACACACTTACAACTGTCTTGCTCTAAATAATCGATTTCCATTTAGAGGAAATTAGTTTTGCATAGTAAAAACGCCTTTACCATCGAAAACGGTAAATTGTAATGACGCGTTATATTATGGTAGCGAAACATATTGGTACGAAACGTTTAATTTTCTGCAGTAATGACCGAGTGTTCCGAAAAAACTGAAGCATTCCCCCTTAATACTCAATTTCCTTTAAAAGAACTATTTAAATCTGTAATTTCAAAGCTCTATCTCATTTACGCATAATTTTGAATTTAAAATTAGAATTGTGGCGGATTGTTTTGCAGAGAGTTGGATCATACGGTACAAATTATAGGGATATCTAGAAACTACTAGGCCTAATAGCCATGCAGCATGCAGGTCTTGGTTCTTCTTCTTCTTCTTCTTCTTCTTCTTCTTCTTCTTCTTCTTCTTCTTCTTCTTCTTCTTCTTCTTCTTCTTCTTCTTCTTCTTCTTCTTCTTCTTCTTCTTCTTCTTCTTCTTCTTCTTCTTCTTCTTCTTCTCCTCCTCCTCCTCCTCCTCCTCCTCCTCCTCCTCCTCCTCCTCCTCCTCCTCCTCCTCCTCCTCCTCCTCCTCCTCCTCCTCCTTCTTCTTCTTCTTCTTTTTTTCTTCTTCTTCTCCTCCTCCCGAAATTGTAGACCTACAAATCTGTCTAAGGGACATTATCGGATAGGAGTGTAGGCGCACAAGGCCGTTGTGCAGCAAACAAACAGGTATCCTAGAATAAAGGTGTAGGACTAAAAGCAATATAGAAGCACAACTGAGGCGGAATCACTAACCAGTCAGAATCAAAGAATAGGCTATGCCTACAATGTACCTTTAAAATCACACAACAATCCGTCCAATTGGCCGAGACATAGGTCTCGTCCAATAAGATGGATTTTTATGTAATTTTGCTCTAGACAATCCATCTAGAAATGTTGGTTAATAATTTATTATGGCCCCGGGCCAAGGAGTGTTGGATCCAGGGGGTTCTTCGGGGGGGGGGGGGGGGGGGGGGTCAAACGAAACCCCCTCTGAAGTACATGTAATCATTTCGTTTTCATACAGAAATTTATTCCAAATAGTATCATTCCTAATATGAAAACGAACCCACTAACTGTATATTCGAACCCCCGTACAGAAATCCTGGATCCGTCACCTCCCCTTCCTTTGGCCACCACGAGGCTGGGTGATGCATAGTCAGGTGTACTAGCAATTTCTTCATTTCCCACAATGTTTTCTACCCAGAGAGACCAAAAATGTGAAATTACATTCACTTGAAAGCATAGTCTAAACATCTGTGAATTTTGAAGAGTCAAAATTATTGTCATATGGTAGGGCCTAATAGGATGTGTGGGGTTACAGGACATCTAGGGGCCTGTTTTTCACATTTTTTTTCTTAGAAAGACCACTGGGTACACATGAGAAAATAATTGACCCCTTTCAATTATCGTTTTAGTCCGTACTCGCAGAACACCTCCGGTAATCCGAGTCTTGTCTGATGAAAATTCGCTCGTTGATATTTGGATGTCACTATTTACATCAAAGCGCTGTCCCATTAAAAAAAAACAAAACCAAAAACAAAAGAAAAGTCCGAACAAGCGATATAACTTGTGTCGGACTTTACATTATTTTTAATGGGACAGCGCTCTGATGCAAATTGTGACATCCAAATATCAAAGAGCGAATTTTCATCTGAGAAGACTCGGATTAACTTCCGGAGGCAAATAATGGGTTTATGGGATATATAAACATTGTATTAGATCTATAGGGGATCGAAATGGATTCAAACTGGATTGTTTATCAATGTAAGAATCGGAAGATAAATGACGGAAGTAAAGAGAATCTTCACCTTTTCCGATTGCCACAAGATCAACGCAAGCGCACAGCATGGATATAAAGGCAGCGAACAGGAAATAATTTCGATTTTTGCCTCTAAGGACGGTGGCTGTTGTGTGTGTGTGTGTGTGTGTGTGGGGGGGGGGGGGGTCTTAGTTGAAATAAGCTTATTACGATGAAGCCCCGGGCCGCCAGGCCGCCGCCTAGTTGTAGATCTCTATCTGGCACCTGCACCACCAGCTTAGCATTAGTTCGTCGTTGTTGCAATGCGGGTCATCTGAGGTTGAGGATCATATTCTATGGCGTACCAAATGGAAATTCTATGGCGTACCAAATGGGTCAAAAGTCTATTTAGAGCGTGCACGCATAACATTTACGCGAGCAGTTGAAAATTTATGCGTCGACGCGTAAATTTTCAACTGCTCGCGTAAATATACGCGTCGACGCGTTTTTTACCTATTGACCAATCAGATCCTTCGTTTCATCCATCAATTTTATGGTATAAAGGGAAAGGTTTCTAACCGCCTCTACCATTGGCTAGCCTCGGTTTCACATTTTTACTCCTGCTCGCGTAAAATTTACGCGTCGACGCATATTTTTTTCAACTGCTCGCGTAAATTATATGCGTCGGCGCGCATACTTACGCGTCGACGCAATAAATTTACGCGAGCAGTTGAAAATATATATGGGCATAGTTTATGCGTGAAAATATATGTGTATATTTTATGCGTGCACGCTCTATGTAGAATTTTGACCCATTTAGTACGTCATTATATTCGAGGTGTTGCTGATGGTTACCGTTCTGTAGTCTCCTATCCAGTGGCGGATCCAGTAGTTTTCGAGGCGGGGGGGGGGGGGGCGACGAATTCCTTAGTTGCCTGGTTAGTTCTTTTTCATGATGCCGCGGCCTTAGCGCAGTTGGTAGCGCATCTGACCCTCATTCGAGAGGTCCCGGGTTCGATACCCGGCCGCGGCTAATAACCTTTCTGACAAAATTGTCACCCATCAATGGGTTTGAAATCGTTAACCTAAGTGGGCGAGCAGCTGGAGGCTCGGTAAGGGTGTTGTGGTAGTACTGGTTTGAGAAACAACAGGAATCCATGGGTAGGTGCTCCAGCCGCCGCGATATGACCCTGGTAGTTGAAAACGGCGTAAAACCCCAATGAACTCAAACTCAAACTCTTTTTCATGAAGAAAATCAGTAAAAATTGCGAAATAATGGGAAAACGAACACCCCTACCCAGAAATCTTGGATCCGCCACAGACTGCCAAAAGCTGATCTGATTGAGTCGACCCTCAATGCTGAAAGATAATTAAATGGAAATAAAATCATGAATTTATAATGATAGGCCTAAATTTCTGTTTTCCGGCTCCTAGGCCGTGAGAGTGAATATGCCAATATATAAATTTACAAAGGTACTTCATTCCTGCTGGAAAAAAATCATTTACTCAAATTACTGCCCTTCTCATAGACTGATGTCAGTCTGTTAAGAATAACATCATTTGTATTGAGAACTATGAAAATAAGGTACATAGAAAATTGTTGCTCTGTGTCGTTCTTAAAGGCTCGTTCTCATTGCCGACCAAATTAACTCGATCAAGCTCGATCAGTCGGTTTAGTACTGATCAAGCTTGGTCGGCAAGAGTGATCGGGACGATCGAGCGTGGTCGGCAAAATGATCGGGAATTTCAAAATCTACAAGAAATAAATAAGAATTCGTGTAAATACATTTGATCGAGTTTACAGCTAAAACGAGTTAAGTGGCACAATTACGAACGAAAAATGTCCCACTATAGTTTCGGTCTTAGATTTTTCACATTGACATATTTCGGTTTTACTATCAATTGACTTCTTGAATTTAATAAATATTTAAAACATGACTTGAGTGTTTCTAATTTTGCGACATTTAATGAATAAAATATTTTATGGAACGAAAAATGACGTAACGTAATTCACAGACACGTAATTCACAATTTTGAACATACGATATAATTCCACAGATAATAATTCTGAAGAGAAATGTTCTTCTTGGTTTATGTAATCTACACATGTGTAGGTACATGCCAAACTATGTATTTAACTTAAGCGTTGATTGTGTGAAATTTTAAAAAGCATTAACGTAATTCACATTTACTGCCCCTTGAGCGGGGTAGCTTCCTTCATTGCAAAGTGTGACTTACTATAATCTACTGCTACTTTCAAGAGTAATACAATGTGTTTGCACATGCTGTTGACTATTTATAAATGATATTCAATATCATGTATTCAAAACATGGTTTCGTTTTAGGATGTGTGTAAAACTAAATAACGTAAGTCACACCAAACCATGGGACATATGCATAATTGTTTGCAGAAAAATGTATTTATCTTAAATTTCTTTATTTCACCACTAAAACAATTTGGAAAAGCTACTGGTTGGGATACTAGGTATACTGTATATGTATTATATATGTACTCTCCGTACAAAAGTGATGAACTGGACCACCCCCGAGGTGGGACAGCTGTTTTTTACCCATTTTCCGACTTATCGAGACATTACTCTCACATATTTCATCAGATATATGGGGTTTTGTTATTATTTCTAATTGACCACCCCTATGATATTATGTTAAAGACGATCCATCAATATAATTGTACAAACATAGCTTCTTAGGTCCATGGGACAGGTATTTCTCGTATTTGATACACTTAACTCGTTTTAGCTGTTAATCGGGTTTGATCGGGGAATTTAGGCGATCGAGTTGATCGAGTTGATTTGGTCGACAATGGGAACGCGGCTTAACAGAACCTGTATAGTTAAGATCAATGAATTTAATATGTGTATTTTATTTCTGAGTGATAGTCTCCCTTGATTTTCTCGAGAGACATAAACACATATACAGGGCCTGACACAAGGCTACCCTTCTCGTTATAACCTCTGTGACTGATCCACATTTACAGAGAGTAAGGCGGCAGTGTGGTAAATAAAATGAACATTACTTACATAATATTTTATAAAAAAAAATCAGATCAATCAGACTGTCCAGAGCCAGTCTGAATTTCTGTAAGTGTCCGCTAAACTTTACTGATTGACGCCTTTTGAAATTTGAAACTTGTCTTACGTGCCATCGTTATCAATTTAATTGGCTCCATTTAGTAGGCATACGAAATTTATGCTGGAGTCCTTTTTCATCGACAGAAGTTCAGCTTCTTCAAAACAAATTGTCGGAAACATTTAAAAATACGAAATTCAAAGTGGCTACTGTTTCCAAAAGCATAATTATTGTAGCCTACAGTCGACACTCGTTATGTCGACATCGGATGAGTCAAATTTCCGCTAAAGTCAAAATGAAACTTTTTTTCCTTTTCCTGCTTTATTTCTGGCCGCGGCCTTAGCGCAGTTGGTAGCGCATCTGACCCTCATTTGATAGGTCCCGGGTTCGACACCCGGCCGCGGCTAATACCCTTTCTGACAAAATTGTCACCCACCAATGGGTTTGAAATCGTAAACCTAAGTGGGCGAGCAGCTGGAGGCTCGGTAAGGGTGTTGTGGTAGTACTGGTTTGAGAAACAACGGGAATCCATGGGTAGGTGCTCCAGCCGCCGCGATATGACCCTGGTAGTTGAAAACGGCGTAAAACCCCAATAAACTCAAACTCTTGCTATATTTCAAGTATAAACGCACTCAATGAGCAACTGTCAATTTCAATCGAATTTGAACAAAATCGAATGAGTCGAATTTCGGATACGTCGACGTATTTTGACGTCTTCTCTGACGTCGACACAGCTAGTGTCGACTGCAAGTATAGAAACTCTTAGAGAGCATTATGGATGCAGATCAGAATTCACTGACGCATAAACTGATTTAACCATTTCCCAAACAAGACCTGGTTTTGACGTCCCCAATAGAAAAGGCTTGGGAAAACATTGAGACAAAAGAAGAAACTGCTGATACCCAGCAGTTTCTCCTTTTGTCTCAATATTTTCAATGCCATATTTTACACAAATCTTATCTTAGATAACATCCATTTTATCATTTGTAGCTGTTTTTGAAGTGGACCACCCTAAAATTTTGTCGTTTAGGAAAGGGTTAAAGACATGTTGGTCTTATATGCTTTATAAAACCCCCATTTCCTTACACCGGCTTATCTATTCCTACCTATCGTCACTTTAACCCTTTCCCAAACGACAATATTGTAGGGTGGTCCAATTTGAAAGCCGGTTGAAACAACAAAATTTGTATTGATAACGATAAGATTTGTGTAAAATATTGTCGGAAAATATTGAGGCAAAAGGAGAAACTGCTGGTTATCAGCAGTTTCTTCTTTTGTCTAAATGTTTTCGCAAGCCTTTTCTGATAGGGACGTCAAAACCAGGTCTTGTTTGGGAAAGGGTTAAAAAAAAACTCGTAACTACAGCTTGTTTTAAGTTACAGTTACGAGTTTGTTTTGTTTGTTTGTTTGTTTGTTTGTTTGTGTTTTCTTTTTGTGTGTGTGTGTGTGTTTTTTTTTTTTTTGTTTTTTTTTTTTTTTGAAAAACAGAAATATTCTTAATGCCTCAGCCTTAACTTTTTCCCAAGTGACAAAATTAGAGGATAGAATAAATCGAAAGGGTTGGTCAATTTGAAAGACGCTGCAGTTGATAGCTTAGGAGAATAATGAGACAAAAGGAGAAAATGCTGGTTACCAGTATTTTCTTCTTTTGTCCGAATGTTTTCCAACAGTACTTTCTTTTACGGATGTCAAAACTAGTTCTTAGGAGGGATGGGGTAAATACTCCGGTCTTTTCTAATTATACTTGGAAAAACTATAAGCACTGGTGGTGAACTCGGCCAAAGCGAGGGACGTTTTTCGCGAACAATATATTCCGTCGGTGTTGTTATAAAATCTCGTAACTACGGCTTTATCGAAGCCGTAGTTACGAGATTCTATAACAACACCAACGGTTTGTCATTACATAACGGTAAATTCGGTCTATTGTTAGAACAAAATTTTAATTCATTGTCATTAGAAAAAAAAATCTTTAAACTCGCATTTAAACGCAAAATATCTATATCTTGTAGCGAAAAACGTCCCTCGCTTTGGCCGCGTTCACCTACCGTAACCCTCGCGTATACATGTAGATCTATGCAATCAAACAAAGGATTAACCCATTACCAAACGACAGACTTTGGAATGGTCCAAATTCAAAGATGTTGCAGACGACAACTTCAAGTTAAAGAAATGTAAAATCTTTTTATCTTTTTTGGTAGAAAACATTGTGGGAATTGAAGAAATTGCTTGTGACAAGCAATTTCTTCATTTTCCACAATGTTTTCAAAACCTTTACATTTTGGGGAGTTTAAAAAGAGTCAATGTGTGGTAATGGGTTGAATTCAACTATCACAATAAATTATAAGAAGTTCAACTTGAACTTTCTTAAAGACCATTCAACACTTTCCAAAGGCAGTCCAGGCCCCGGTATCTCGAAAAAAAAAACTTAAGTACGTTCTCAGACTCAAATCTGAGCACCGTGCTCAAATCACACTAAATCCACCCGAACTTCGACTGAATACCAATCAACGTTGGTATTCAATTGAAGTTGAGCATAAACTCATGAGTATATACTTAAGTTTTTTTCGAGAGACTGGGGCCTGGTTTTGATGTACAGAGTAAAAAATAGGTTTGGAAAACCGAGAGAAAGTCGAAAATGCTTACTATCGTTCACCAATCCCCCCACCTTTGTTTCAATTATTCTTTTGATATAACAATAATTTTTTGGCTTTGGAATCGATTATTTTGTCGCGTGATACTCTCTTGAACTGTCCGTGTTTTTGGGAAGGGCCTCGCAGGTTAATCGAGTCGACTTTTGTCTAGTTAACCCGCTCCCACACATTGACGCCTTTTGACGCCAAAAAAAAATAAAAAAAAAATAAGGATTTGGAAAACAATGTGGAAAATGAAGAAATTGCTTGTTGACAAGGAATTTCTTCATTTCACACGATGTTTTCTACCCCGAAAGATAAAAAAATGCGAAATTTCATTCATTTGAAATTGTTGTTTGCAATATCTTTAAATTTGGAACATTCTAAAATTTTGGTGTCTGGTAATGGCTTGGTATGGTCAATGCGGTTAACCCATTACAACACAGTGACACCTTTTGACGCACAAAAATTTTAAGAATTTGGAAAACAATGTGGAAAATGAAGAAATTGCCTGTTGACAAGCAATTTCTTCATTTCACACGATGTTTTCTACCCCGAAAGATAAAAAAATGCGAAATTTCATTCACTTGAAATTGTTGTTTGCAACATCTTTGAATTTGGAACAGTCTAAAATTTTGGTGTCTGGTAATGGCTTGGTATGGTCTATCTTAAACTGTGTTGTTTGGGAAGGGCCTTTAGGGTTAACCCATTACAACACAGTGACGGCTATTGACGCTCCATAACTCAATGACTTTGGAAAACATTGTGAAATATGAAGAAATTGCTTGTGACAAGCAATTTCTTCATTTCCCATAATATTTTCTACCTAAAAAGACTAACATTATTTTAGATTTCATTGACTTAAAAATGTCGTCTGCAACATCTTTGAATTTGAAACAGTCCAAAATTTTGCCGTCTGGCAATGGGTTAATCGTGTTGACTGTTGTCTAGTATGAAAAATATGAGATCAGCTTTGCAATTGAAGCCTTAACCCTTTCACAGACTAGGCCTTGCTGCTTTTGACGTTGTTTTAATGAAACGATAGGCAAATCATTGACAAAAGAAGAAAATGCCGACGATCAGCATTTCTTCTCCTTTTATCTCAGATTTCTATGCTATATAATAGACAAATAATTATGATATTTATCAATACCCATTAAATAGTCGTCTACAGCATCTTTCATATTGGACCAGTCTTAAATTTCGCCTTTTGGGAAAGGTGAACGACAGAACTAGTAGGCCTACTATAATAATATCACTTCAAGATTTGAAAAGTATGCCGTATGATACACGTAGTACACCCCTGATTAGATCCACGCGACATCGGATTTTTTCGAGTGACTTCGCAAACATTCGTAACGTATCCGATCTGGAAAAAATGGTAATTTTCCAACGTCAAATTGTTTATGCCGTCGAGTGAATCTCATTACGATTGGACATCTTTACCCCCTCCCTCCCACGCAAAGAAAAAAATAAAATGTAGGCTGATCAAAGTTTCCTTGCAACTGATTTTGTCATCTGGAATACATTTTCGTTGTTTATAAAAATATGTTTTGCAATAATAGATGGAAAAGTAGAAAAGAAAAAAAATAAACAAAAAAAAAAAAAACAAACAAAAAAAACCGTTTAAACCGATTCTCTAACGGCAAAACTTGGACTGTCTCCATTTTAAAACATCCGCTGAAAACAAAATGGATGTTAATAAATGTTAATAAATATGGAGTTTGTGAAGTGTAGCATAAGTACTGTGTATAGCTCAGTAAATATCGAGGCAAAAGGAGAAAATGCTGGTTATCAGCATTTTCTTCTTTTCCTCAATATTTTCTCATGAATGCCTCATGCCTCTTCTGTTAGGGACGTTGGACGTCTAAAACAGTTATTGTTTGGAAAAGGGTTAAACGAGTACGGATGCCTTATCTTCAAAGCGACAAGAGTCAGTCCATTTCAAACAAAAGGATATTCTTGCAATGAAAGTAAGTTCTCTTTTGTTTTTATCGTCTTGCTTAAAGATCTTTTTTCTTTCTCTTCTCCTTTTCCTTGTCTCGTTTTTTTTTTCAACTTCTACTCTCCCCCTTTCTTCTTCTTCTTCTTCTTCTTCTTCTTCTTCTTCTTCTTCTTCTTCTTCTTCTTCTTCTTCTTCTTCTTCTTCTTCTTCTTCTTCTTCTTCTTCTTCTTCTTCTTCTTCTTCTTCTTCTTCTTCTTCTTCTCCCTTCTTCATCTTCTCCTCCTAGCTCCTTCTTCTTCTTCATCTTCTTCTTCTTCTTCTTCTTCTTCTTCTTCTTCTTCTTCTTCTTCTTCTTCTTCTTCTTCTTCTTCTTCTTCTTCTTCTTCTTCTTCTTTCTCCATTCGTTTCAATATTTGCATCGCTAAATTACATATTTTCTATGTTATAATATCGCCTACATCAATATTCATATTTAATAACATCCATTTGTCCTCTACAGCAGCTTTCAAATGTGCCCACCATAAAATTTTGTCGTTTGGGAAAGGGTTAAGGGTCTTTTTCGATATACCGCTTTATATGTGCATTTTATTTATAAAATTTAGCTTATTAACCCTTTCCCAAACGACAACATTTTGGGATGGTCCACTCTATAACTGCCTCAAATGACAAATAGGAAGCTATTAAAGATGCAATTTGTGTGAAATATGGCATGGAAAATACTGAGACAAAATGAGAAACTGCTGGTCATCAGCAGTTTCTTCTTTTGTTTCAATGTTTTCCCAAACTTTTTCAATCAGGGACGTCAAAACCAGGTCTTGTTTGGGAAAGGATTAAGATAAGAATAGATCAAGATCAACCAGGCTGATTCTAGCCTAGTATGTTCACATTGGTAACCCTTTCCCAAACGTCGACATTTTAGGATTTTCCAATTTCAAAGCTGCTGCAGGCGACAAGATGGGTGTTAGTAAGGTACAGTCGACACTCGTTATGTCGACATCGGATAAGTCAAATTTTCGCTTATGTCGAAGTAAAAGTCTAACCCGTCCTCACCAATGGACATAACAAAAGTTTAAACAAAAAAATCGTAATAAATATGACCATTGAAATTTAGTAGGAAAAAGATAGAAATTGCTCGTCTCGAGCAATTTCTTTCCTTTTCCTACTATATTTCAATAATGAAATCTCTTGATGAGCAACAAAAATGATCAAATGTCATTCAAGTCGAAACTGAACATAAATCGGATGAGTCGAACTCCGGATATGTCGAGGTATTTTGACGGCCCCTCTGACTTCGACACAACGAGTGTCGACTGTATATGACCCATCATTAAAACACTTCTTTCTAGCCATTGGATATGGATCAAATTACACACTCTTGTAAATACACTTCCCATAAGTTGATTCACCGTGCCGGATTTCAAGATTATGCTTCAAGAGGAAAATAATTTACAAATATCTTTTTTGCTCTATATTCATCACTCAGTCTCGCTCAAGTGCGACAAAGTCAACCCGAAAAGGCCGATTTTCAAGTCTCTAGTATCATGAGTATTGTACTTTGGGTTTAAAATTTTGAAACAAGAATATGTTGCTGACATGAAAATGCATTATTACGAGTACAACCTAGTTTTTTAGATATGCTGTTGACAAAATGAGCACTGCCACCATTTGTAGACACCATTTTCGAGACACACCATTGAAGTTAGGGAAGAAATACAGAATATTTTGACGACAGTACATGGGTTATCTAATCTTCTTCGCACGAGATATGATCACTCATATGTGAATTAATAACTTTTATCAAACCTAAGTCATATTTTAGCGTAAAATATAAGGAGTAGATGTTTATGTTCTTAATAAATTTGGACTACCATGGAGAATGCTTTAATAATCAAATAATGTAACTAAGCGTCATAACAATCAGATATAAAATACTTAAACGAAACCTGTCCTTGAGAATATATACAACAAGAAATCCAAGTCAAAACTATGTTCGTATATAAAGTATAAAGACATAGTGCAAAAAGTTGACTCGTAAATGACCTACTAATTTGTCCCGTAAATGGTCCTTATGAAAATCCCCTTCTAAATGCTTTCTACCGTATAACATGTTACTCATTTTATAATTAACTATAATTATCATCAAAGTAGGGTCTTACAATTGTTTACACTACAGGTAAGTACTTTGTTTATTTGTTTGTTGCGGGGTTGAACGCCTCTTTCAACAGCTTAGGACATATCAAGGAGGTCAGAGGCGCAATTCTGTGTTTTCTGGCTTTCTTACACAAGTACTGACATAACCTTATTTGCAAAGCCACTGAATACTTTTCATATATGCATCTTGAGGTAAGGGGCAAAAAATCGCCGAAAATCAAGGTAAGTATTCCGGGATATTTCATCAAATAAGAACTATGGGAATATTGACTTAAAACTGACAGAAATATTTATTTGAAAACTCTAAAACGGTTGCCGAAAAACAGAAACAGATGATTTATATCATATCTAGATTTATTATAACATCATCAGAAATTGAACAGAAAAGGTTTCAGTATCTATTTCCCAAAGAAAACCTTCGCTACTTTGCTAACTGTAGTGAAAAAATTTTTGTCCCGTAACTGGCCTTAAAGTCCATCTCAACCATCGTATAATGCTCTCATGAAGGCCAATGTATCAAATTCTATGACGTCATCTGACTATGTTGACGAAATCATGCTAAATGAGCGCAAATGACGAAAACGAATTTATAGATTTAATGGAAATGATACCATTTGTCCCGTAAATGGTGACTCGTAAATGGTTCAGTATTTTGGTTTTGCCTCCTGTGTGTTGGGTTCATAAGGAATTTTCCGACCATGACATCATTTTTACTTTTCGAAAAACATTGTTTTGTATCTTGTAGTATAATGTAAAGTCACTTTATAAAGTTGTCTCGTAAATGGTTTCTTTAAAATTACGCTGCATATTTTAATATTCCTTGCATCCTGTTTGAGTTTTGGTAGTGGATACATTAAAAAAATATTGATCAATGTTTACATATGGTCTACATTGTTCAATTTGACAGTTTTGTTATATCATTTAGCATTTTATTAAACATTTGCAGCCCATAATAAGTGTTGACTCGTAACTGGTTCCGACTTTGAGGACACAATGATATGGTCATATTTCTGTCATTTCCAGATATTCACATCTAAGTTTGGGCTTTACATGCAAAGAACTTATTCATAGCACACGATTTATGTAAGAATGATGGGCTATAGTAATCTATTTGATCACTATAGCAGAGTTTGAAACAAAAGATTTTACTCCGGGGACATGCTATTTTAGATACCCTTTCGTATGTAAACCATACATATATCTATCGCTTAATTGACGACAGGGTTTATGTCATGTGCTACTTTCAATTTACAAAATGCACATGCTTTTTTCAAAATGCCAAACAGAGAAGCACTTGACGTCCTATGAGGGTCGGTATCATCGTATCACTGCTGAGGACACTATTTGTCGCACTTAAGTGAGACTGAGTGTCATATGCAAGGGAGGTAAATTCATAACATTTTTGTCAAATATTTCCATGATTATGCACTAATTCAAAATTCTAAACCGTTCAAAATGCTTATGTTTGTATTTGGAATGGAAATATAACACAGTTTGGGATTTACTAGCACTTTTCAAATTTCGGCTTTGGCTCTTTGGTGCTTATGATGGGTTGTATACCTTAAACATAGTTTTCGATACTTCCACGAAAGCGCATGTAGGCCTACTTGTCATTATTCAATGTTTTGTTTTTTATCTTGTTGCGTTTTTGAAAAATCCTAATATCACTGCCCCTTTTTAAATTAGAAAGGTGGCTACTTTTTATGACGGGGAGTATATTATAATATAGCACAGTTCTAAATATTAGAACAAAAAGGGAACATATCATTTGCTCTAGGCCTATATGCATATAAGCTATGTTCTTTAGAACAACAACAGCAGCAACAACAGCAGCAGCAACAACCACGACAAAAACAAACACTTTTTTTTAAAAAAACAAACAAACAAACAAAACCCATCCGATTCGTCGTCTACAACATCTTTAAAATTTGACCAATCTAACATTTTGTCGTTTGTAGAAGCGTTATGAAGTATTTTGAAGATATCGCTACTTTTCAACAAAAACCTCGTAACTGCAGCTTGTTTAAAGCTGCAGTTACGAGGTTTTTGTTGTAAAGCAGTGATATCTAAGATTATACTAGTAGAGCTCTGACTATGTCTTTCACATAATATCACTATTAACCCTTTCCTAAACCAACGAATGTTAGATCGTCTTTTTGATTGTCAGAATTTTCCACAATTTTCAGACTTTTTTTCTAAACCTCTTTCCGGTAGGAACGTCAAAATGGAGTGTTTTGGAAAGGGTTAAATTCATTTATAACCGCACCATGGTCGAATTATTGCTCAAGGCGTTCACTTAAATTGACTCTTCCCAAAACGAAAAAAATGGACTGTTCTTATTTCAAGGCCGTTATGGACGACTAAATGGAAATATACTACTCAAAACTTATAAGTAGGCCTACTCCGACTATATCATAGAGCATACCTCTGGACAGGCATAACACATCTTAACAAAATTGAAAAGAACTTCAATTTAACCATATCACCATCAAATACTGAATTTTCATTAACTTCACGACAACATGAATTGAACAAGAAGCAGCTAACGGAGACCACTGTTGGTAGCAAAAATCACAAAGTAATTGTCTTGTGTGTCTCTTGTTTGCTAACGGTATTGCATGGCATCAGGAAGGCATAGACATGTTGTAATTCCTGAAAAATGCTGAATGGATATCATTTTAATATTTTAGAAGTCGATGTAAGGTTCTCTACGCTCGCTAAGCATGTGCAAGATCATCATCAATTCATACTGGACAGTGAATCGTTAGTCTGTTTTTTTTTCACAATCCACAAATTTGATACATCCTTGCCAACTGAACATGAACATGTTAATTGTAAGGGCATGGGTTTTGCGTCTTGCACATAGTCATGATGAATTGAGCAATTATCGGATAGTTTGGACACTGAATGGTCTCCCTTGAATACATAATGTATCCCTTTGTGTGACAGCCACTGGACGCTTGAACAGGTCACGAACGCGAAACAGAACAATGTTACGGTTCTAATTCACGGGTGGTAAACAGAGAAACTAGCTCTAAAAAGAGTCAACGGTATTTTGTTTCCTCGTGACATCCGGCCTCTACTGAGGTAGTTGCATAGAGCAAAAATCTGTAAACAAAGGTAGGTCACAAACACGTTTTTCTACAATTATTTCTTTTACAACGAGTTTTTTGAAAAATCCGGCGATGCTGTAATATGAAGAAATGGTCGAAGTTTGTTGTGCACGTGAATATTCGGTGTTATTAAGCAGAGTTTGAATACAATCGTTGAAAAACATTTCAAAATCAAAAGTAAAACATTTTTTACTTTCGATTTTGAAATGTTTTTCAACGATTGTATTAAAACCCTGCTTCTAATACCGTATACTCCCGTGCACAACAAACTTCGACCATTTCTTCATATTACAGCATCGCCGGATTTCTCAAAAACTCGCTTTAAAAGAAATGATTTTAGAAAATGTGTTCGTGACCTACAAATTTTCGCTCTATGCAACTACCTCTTTTTGGAGCTAGTTTCTCTGTTTACCACCCGTGTAATTCCGGTTTGATTTCTTATCACGTGGTTGTCTTGGTAGTTGGCAGAACTTCCGGTTTGTCTTTACTCGGCCACAAGTTGGGTGATAGCAGTCGCATGTACATTTATGATACAGGTTGCATTTCTTTTGAAAAAGTGGCACAAATGTAACAACTAGAAAGACCTGAAGGTCTTGAGTCGCTCCACAGGCCTGAATTTTTTTCAATATCTAATCCAAGTTTTGACTAGATTTTTCAATACTTGTGGTTCTTACAGCAAAAAGAAAGTAAAAAGCAGCAATCATGTGGTCAAAGCAGAAAGAAAGTAAATGATTGACTAATATTTTGGGGATGTTAGAGCGATAACAAAATTGAAAACTGTGATTCTGCCAAATTCAAGGACACATAATTCAATATGTGCGTTTATAATCAAGCCAAAAATTAATCTCATTCAAGATCTTATAGTCATCATCATTCTGTTTAAATTTTGACTATATTAGTCAATATTCATGGCTGCAAGAGTGAAAAAAGTTTCAAAAACTGAAATTTTGTCATTTGCAAGGGCACTTAACTCAGATTGTACACATAAGCAAGATCTTGTTGTCAACGAGATTCTTTCCAAGAATCATCTTGATTGGTTAACATTTGTGGTTGTTAGAGTGAAAACAAAGTCGAAAATGGCAATTTTGTCAAATTCAAGAGCACATAACTCATGATGTAAGATTCCTATCAAGCTAAAAATTCCAACCAGGTAGGATATAATGCTTATATATATTCTGTCCATGTTTTGTCTCGATTGGTCAATATTTGTAGATTTTAGAGTAAAAACAAAGTTAAAACCAGCTTTTTTGACATTCAAGGGCAGATAACTCAGGTTACTCTGGTTCAATCCAAATTCTTTGAAGGAATCTGAGAGAGGGTCACCCAAGGATCATTCCTGTGAAGTTAGATTGAAATCCATCCAGTAGTTTTTGAGAAGAAGATTTTTAAAGAAAAAGTTTACGGACGCACGGACGCACGCACGACGGACACACCGCCATGACAATAGCCCGCTGGCCTGAAAGGCCAGTGGAGCTAAAAATGTTGATGTTTGACAGTAATGAACGGTATTTTGTGTCAATTTTGTATAGAACGACCGGAAATATGGGTATGAGTATATTTCCTACGCTTGAATTGGACCACCTTGTAAAACACCAATTGTTATGGGTTGTTGTTGTAGAGATTTCCAACGCATTTTATGTTTTTATGTTTGGCACGTCAACCATAAAAGAATAAACTGTAAATTAAACACCTGGGATTCGTGTATGGAACGCAGGAGGTATATTTCAATTTTCTTTAGTTGGCCGGAAGTTACCATTTTGTAAAATAATTTTGCAAAATGAAAATTATATCGGTCAAGTAATGAGGTTAGGAAATGATAAACAAAATTGACATTTAATATCCCTGTACCGGGTAAAATTTTGCGGACAATAGAAAACGGAGTACGAGGGCCCATCAATAATTTCGCGAACTAATCTTATATCAGAAAAATACGTTGATAAACTTAGAAACATTACCCATTTCTTATAAAAGTAACATCCCTTGAACAGTTTGCATTCATTCCACCGCTTGACCCACGCCTGTGGCACGTGCTGCAGTCCGTCACGTGACATGTCCCGCCAACATTTGTAAATGTCACACCCAAACTCTTCTTTTTACTCACTATTTTTACCCCGTAAGTTATTTCTAAGGTTTGTAACTAACTAGAAGTCGCAAATTGCATAATCTCTGTGGTGCGGAGGGTTTGGTAATATTTCTATAATCAGTTTCACAATATCGGCCTTTTTAACGCGTCAGGTATGGCGCGACGCGCTGTCATAGCGCGGCAGAATTCGGGACCTTATAATATTTGCGCGCTGTCTCATTTAAGCCGGTGGCCGATCAGATTTGATTACTGCTGCAAACTTATAAGTACTTACTCGACTTTATATAGACATAAAAAGTTTCAGTTTGATTCCTCGAATATCGATGAAAATTATAACATTTGTCTCACCGGCACATCTGGAAATCAATGCTTTTGTGGGTGAGAATGAAGAATAATGCTTCCAAATTGAGATTTGGTCTTTTTTTTCCGACTCAATAGTGATGCATCAATGTCATGTCACGTGTATTTATTTGATTCGCAAAGTTGTGGCGGTCTCCATTATAAGTTTGGTTTTATTTACGACACCTTTTGAACCCTGTCCCATTTGGCTAGGAAGCGGCCAGTGCGGTACCCGTCTTGCCGATGCACGGCGCATTCTGAGATTACTGGTCATACTGCCCTTAGCTGTATCATACAAATCATCCAAGTGTCTTACTACTATTTGAACACCTAATTTTCAATTTTCAAGAATAAGTTCTAGGATTTTAGATGATTTCTTCTCAGCTTTATAGTCTCCGGTCTGCTAGTAAAATCACTCATTTTCTCTTATCTCTCTACCGTCTCTGTAGAGTCGTATCCGATTTCAAATAACGTTATTCGATAAACATATGTCTCTTTACAATATATGTAGAATTTCGCGGATGTCCATAAAGGAGTTATTGAGATATACATAAAACTTTATTATAAGGAGTTGCTCAAAATTGCAAGATGACGTCATTTTTAAACGAACGCTAGTGACATGACGTCATAATTCTGCGATGACGTCATATTGTTTTGACGTCATCGTTTTCTAATAAGATAAGGTGGTTGGAAATTGAATGGGCTTTCAGCATACCAATTTTCGTGAAAATACGTCAACGGGTAACCAAATAGTAGACTTAGTTCGCGAAATTATTGATGGGCCCTCGTACTTATAAGTTTTGTTAAGTGCAGTTTACAGATATTGTCTTTGTACAATTGTACTTAGAAAAAGGTTAAAAGGACAGATTGTTTGTTAGTGGCATTTCTGTTTTTTGCCTTCATGTTATCCATTGAAAGTCATTAGTTATTACTTACGTAAAAACCACCAGGCCCCGGTTTCTCGAAAAAACTTAAGTACGTTCTCAGACTCAAATCTGAGCACCGTGCTCAAATCGCGCGAAATCCACACGAACTTCAATCGAATACTCTTCAACGTTGGAGAGTATTCCTTTGAAGTTGAGCATGTGCTCATGAGTATGTACTTAAGTTTTTTTTTCGAGAATTCGGGGACTGGTCTCATTCGAGACAGCTGGCTTTTTACAAGCCATACCCCGAACAAGGCGCCGAAGTAACCGCTGACCCCGCGAAAATCACGGGATGATGGTATAATTACATGACTGTGTCAAGATAGCGGAATCATGCACGGGTCTAGAATTTTCCCCAGGGGTAGCCCGTATTTTCCAAGGGGGGAATGGTGTGTGCGTTGGCGCTTTAAAAGACTTTAAAAAGTCAATAGCCTTTGATAAGTCTTTTTTGTTACAAATTCAAGGGGCAGTGTCCCAGAGCCCACCCCGGGATCCGCGCATCGGGTTGTCTGGGACATTCAGGTTTTGCAATACCAAATTAAAAACACGTTTATAGTGTTAAAAGTTTTGATTTTGATAAAAATGTTTGTGGTGGCAGATTGGATCGGGTGTAGTTTTACGTCCCACTCAACAGCTTAGGTCATATAGAGACGGGACCTCGGTTTATCGTGCTGACGAAGATCTAATCCTGATTAAGGGTGTCGTAGACCTGGACCAATCCCACTTCTGACACCAGGTTTGTTGTCGTTAACCGGGACCAATTGCCACATCCCGAGTCCAGTTTTCGTCGTAAAGCGACCATTTTGTAGTGGACGTGAGTTCACAAGTAGGGTTTTACCCCTTTCCTGAAACTCCACAAACGGTCACAGTAACGTGGCTCCTATTAGGTGGATAGAGCGCAAAGAGATTACACGCCAGGATGACACCATTGACTTTTTAAGACAGATATTTTCAGAAGGCAAGTCGGATCCTTCTTAAAAGAACAGAACGAACAAAGGCGTTTTAAGACAACATAAGTTTAATTAAGACTCAGAAGTCATGAGTCTTTTAAAACATCTTCATAAAGCTATGTACAGTTGCAACAACTTCAGAAGTATACACAGTTATAAAAAGAACCAATGAAAATTTTGGTATGAAACTACCCAAAATTTAGTAATCAAAATACCCCAAAATATAACAAATTTAAGACGAAGATGTCAAAGTGCACAATCCTTAATTAATTCCAATTATCTATTATATTGATTTCGATTATCAGAAATACTTCTTTCTTCAGATATATGGCTTGTTTGAAGAATCCTTTTACTTTTCCCACAAAATGATCCCAACCGACCAGAAAAACGACAAAAATGTTTTTCCGGTCGGTTGGGATCAATGTTTGGGAAAAGTACCAGGAGTTTTCAAGTAAGTCATACATCTGAGGAATTAACTCAGCAAGGAAGGCGGGGTACATACAACAGATCGCATGAAAATCAATGCAGAAATAACAAAAAATATGCATAATTTTTACCTGAAGTGGGACTTATTTAGCTAATTTGGCCCTTAAAGTTACCCATCCTATGATGCACGGTTTCCAACGTATCAAATGTACCGTTGCTCTGTATGATTTTACGATTAATAAAGAATTTACTTATGCCTTGAATTCTACATTAAGAAAGTAGGGTAATAAACTATTTCAAAAAGCAATGCATTTTGTGCTACAAATGACTATGTATTCATGATATCATATTGATAAATTGCTGGTGTTTTCATAACTTTTCTTAACTACAGCTTAAGAATTACACCCACAAAATACCATGGTATGTCCAAAATTACGACACCGTTTACTAGATAAAATCGTTCCCTGTTTAGGTGAATTTCCTGCAAATACATCTACCATAGAGATAGATACAGTTTTCAAATTTCTTATCTGCCATTTAAAAAAAAAACAATACCTAAAAATGACAGGAACGTCAAATGTAAAAAACACCGGTGCCCAAACATTCAATTAAGGAGTTTTGACGAGTATTATGCAATGAATATGTAGGCCCCTATACATATTACACCAATCGTTTTATTTTATACAAGCTATTGAGGATCTACCGCGTTTTGATCAAGAATGCACGAAAAACACCTATGCTATTTTAAACGCATAACGGAAATATTATGTCCTACATAACATAGAACACATGTTTTTTTTAAAGTGGCATATGAATCAAATAACACAAATGTGTAAGAGAGGGCACACAAGGCATGACAAAAATTAGTTTGATAGGTCTATAAGAGAGGTTTGTCATTAACATGTCCGATATTTTTTTAATCAAAAGAATATTTATAATTTCCGGTTTTTCTACCCCGTGCCTTTTATTCTTATTAACACGTTGCCAGAATATTCAACGCAAACATTCTTCCTAAACGGGACAGATCGAAGAATTTAGAAAGACCGGAAGTGAAGGGTCTAGATGTAAACATGACGTATAATTTCGTTCGCAATTATCACCCTTGAATATAGAATGAGAATCACAAATATTGTCCTTTCCTCTCATGCTTTCGATAGGTTCCATGCATTCGAGAGTTTTGTAATTTTTAAAAGTGCTCACAATCTAAATACCATTCCATTTGCATCTGAATTCTTTGGTTAAAAAACAAAGTCTTAGGTCACAGAAATTTTGAGATAACTGATTATTTCACGGATAAACAATACTTTTGGAAACCAAAACAGAAACTAGAAAATTAAGGTCAGGCTAAAAATCATTAAACCTTATTCAAGCCTATTTCCATCCCAGAAAGGGTTTCAAGACGCTAGATTTTCTCCACGGTTGAGCAAGTCCTTATCCAAACAATTGCGATTTTATTATGTCATCCTAGTACTTATTATGTCATCATAGTATTAATTAAATAGCGACAAAAACAAAGCCATATCGAAATGATGAGAGCCTTACCTTGACGTCGCTTTGAATATTCTGGCCATTTTTTTTGTTAGTCTGTTTACAAAGTTTGTTTCCCTATTTTCTTTTGTTAACAATTTTGGATATTGAATCTATTGAGATGCTCAGAATTTTATGTTTAAATCAGTTCGCAAATTATATGCAAGAACATGCTTTTACTCGTAGACAAGGCTATCGAATGTACGAGACGTTAGGCTACCACCAGGATTTTAGCTATTTTGAACTTTTCAGTCAGACGATTTTTTTAAACAGACTGCTCGTATTGTTTTATAGGGGCTAGGTGTTATAAGTGTGGACAAAAATAAAACATATCAAAAACAACTGTTTGAAAATACTGAAAACGACACGCCCGAACGCCACCACTCGGCCACTCCGAAAGCCCGGTAATACCCATCTTCGCAAGCCAAGGGTTACTACCTCCACTTTGTTCCTTTCGTAAGGAACAAAGTGGAGGAAGTAACCCTTGGCTTGCGAAGATGGGTAATACCTGAAGCTCTACCATTGTGTCACATATCACGTGATTATACCATCATTACGTTATTTTCGCTAAGGCAAGGATAACGTACCTCTGACGTAATCACTGTTTGGAGTTTGCATGACACGTAAGTTGCGTCGATTAACATCGGGTACATTTCTTGGCATTAAAATCACAGAAGTGGAATCATTTCGCAGATATTTCGTAAAAGAAATCAAAGAACAATTTAGAATAACCATTGGGTTTCTTCCTCTTTTATACCCATGAGTGAACAATTAGCTACACTCACTTTGATCAAAATATGAAAATATTACGTTTTCATAAAATTTCAGGAAAAAAAAGCAACGACAAAGTCTGCCATTCACGACAACAATTATTGTCTCGTGTAACCATGGCTACTCCATACAACAACCACGTGATGCGTCACGAGACCAGAATAAAGGAGCCAGTAACAGGAAGTTTCGAAGAAGATCGCCGTGTAAACGAAAATCAAAATGATGAATCGACGAATTGCGTTGAGCCGCAATTTACCCGTAGCAACTTGTTTGCTCTTTGCTTCATCATGACAGCAGTTTTCTGTTTTTACCTGACGATATTCAGTGTTGTTGCAAATATGGTGTTGTTGTGTACGTCGAGGTTTGATTTGACCAATGGTGAAGCTACTTTGGTTTTCCAAATATTTGCTGGTGAGTAAAATGAATTTCGTCGATCATCAGCATACACCTCGTAACTATAGCTTGTTTAAAGCTGGAGTAACGAGGTTTTTGTTGAATAGCAACGATTTTTACATTCCTAGCAGTAACACTCAGTTGAATGAATTTGACATTTTCACTCCAGTGAAAATATGATGTATGTTTCACTTATGTTGGAACTACTTTAAAAGAATTTCCATGTGTAAAAGATCAACTGAACAAGAGTGCCTGAAAGGCACGGATATCGCTCACCTGAGCTCTTCATGTATTTGATTTTGTACAATATAAATTTTGTTGTAAACAAATTATATATGTCACATTAAATTATTGTAATCTAGAATATCATAATATTATCATGATCATATCCCCCAACATCACTGTTTTTGTGCATTTTGAGAATTACATTTCATTTGAACTGTGAGCTGATTCATTGGGAAAAAGAGCAAACAAAAAAATCAGCAGACCAAACAACACATGTAAATGTTGCAAAAAATGCAAATTTTCAACAAAAGGACACATCTTATTTAAAAATCAACAAGCCCCATCCTGTCATGCCCACATTTTCTCAATAGATAAAAAATTCACAACCATTTATTGACGACAGTCACTCAAGGTAATTCCTGTAAGGTTTGGTTCAACTTTGCCCTATAATTGTTTTTTTTTAAGAATTTTCTCATGATATCGTTAAGTTTGATAAGCCCTGCCCTGCCACGACCACTTTTTTGACGAATAAAAAGTTCTCGAACAAATATTGTGACGAGTCACCCAATGATCATTCCTGCCAAGTTTGGTAACAAATCGCCTGATGGTTAAGGAGAAGAAGATTTTTGAAGAATTATCTAACGATTTCCTGAAGTCTGATAAGCCCCCCGCCCTGCCAAGCCCATATTTTTCACCCAATAAAAACTTCATGAACATGTGTTTAATGCAGTCTTTCAAGGGACATTCCTGCTATGTTTTATTCAAATTGGCTGAATAATTGAGATTTTTAAAGATTTTTCACATGATTTCTCTAAGTCCGATAAGCCCCGCCCTGCCCCGCCCACAATTTTTGACGAATCAAAAATTCACGAACAAGTTTTGAAAAGGGTCACCCAAGGAACATTCCTGTCAAGTTTGGTAAGAATTAGTTCAGTGGTTAAGGAGGAGAAGTTTTTTTTTTAATAATTATCTAACAATTTCTCGAACTTTGATAAGCCCCGCCCTGCCACGCCCGCAATTTTCACCCAATTAAAAATTCATGAGCATGCGCTGACAACAGTCACTCAAGGGACATTTCTGCCAAGCTTGTTTCAAATTGGCCAGATAATTGATTTCTAAAAAAATTCACATGAATTCTCTAAGTCCGATAAGCCCCGCCCTGCCCCGCCCACAATTTTTGTCGAATCAAAAATTTACGAACAAATTTTGAAAAGGATCACCCAAGGAACATTCCTGTCAAGTTTGGAAAGAATTAGTTCAGTGGTTAAGGAGAATATTTTTGAATAATTATCTAACAATTTCTCAAAGTCTGCTAAGCCTCGCTCTGCCACGCCCACAATTTTCATCCAATCAAAAATTCATGAGCATTTGTTGACAACAGTCACTCAAGGGACATTTCTGCCGAGCTTGTTTCAAATTGGCCTGATAATTGATTTTTAAAGATTTTTCACATGATTTCTCTAAGTCCAATAAGCCTCGCCCTGCCCGACCCACAATTTTTGACGAATAAAAAATTCAGGAACAAGTTTTGAAAAGGGTCACCCAAGGAACATTTCGGCTATGTTTGGAAAGAATTTTCCCAGTGGTTGAGAAGGAGAAGATTTTTGAATAATTATTTAACGATTTCTTGAAGTCTGAATATCCCCGCCCTGCCACGCCCACAATTTTTGACGAATCAAAATCACACGTTTTGAAAAGGAATACCCAAGAAACATGACTGCCAAGTTTGGTCAGGATTGGTCCAGTGGTGAAGGAGAAAAAGATGTTTAAAGCAATTGTTGACGACTTCCGACGAACGAAGCACGCCGGACACAGGGTGATTACAGAAGCTCACATTGAGCATGTTGCTCAGGTGAGCTAAAAATGTTAAAAGCAGTTATATACATGTAGTTCCCATAGTAATAGACACATGGACTAGAATCTCATGGATTATCAGAGTCCTTGCAAAGACAAAAGAAAGAAGCACACGTGACAGGGACAAAACCACTGATAAGAATTGCTAATATTGTAAGTTTTTGAAAAAAATCTCTAATCGAGAATAGTAGACCTTGACTACTATATATGGGCGACGACAGTTGGCTATTTACCGTGGAAATGTACATACATGTAATATAACAAAATGGCTATTTACCGTGGAAATGTACATACATGTAAATGCATGTAAACCGGGGGTTAACCCTCGACAACAATGATCCTGTGAAAACTTTGCCTACCTTGAGGCGGCATAATAAGAACAGACAGATTAATGGGCGGAGCTTGGAAGCACCAAAGTAAAAAATTTAACAACAAAGTGGAAAACTCATTGTTTTGGTAAAACGAATCGTGCTCACATATAGGCAGAGTCACACATAGCCAGAAGTTCCCCCAGAGCATTTCTTTTGCATACCTATTGGCTCTGTCTCTGTAGTTTCCGCACCTTACTTATAGCTGTATTTTTTAATGTATGTATACATTAATTTATATACATGATAAAATACCTAATAAAATGAATAACAAACAGACAAAAATACAGTCTTCTCTATTTCAGGGACATTATACATTACACCATTGGTGGGAGGAATAATTTCAGATGAATGGCTTGGAAAATTCAAAACCATTGTAATTGCTTGTTTCATATACATCGCAGGTAATGATTTTTCATATCCAACTTTTATGTAACAAGAATCGTAGAAATGCGAAACCACAATAATGCAGCATTGGTATAGATAAAAAAGCCATACCCACTTTGTTATATTTAAACGAATAAAATACTAATCAACGCCGTATGCTTTCTAATTTATCCTTTCAACGAAAATAAGTATAATGCGCGCATCTAACATTTTAAATCGAACCAAAGATCCAAACACTGTTTTCATCCTTGGCAATTGAAAATGACAAGTATTTCCCTCCCTCGTCAATTTCTGTTGCCACGAATGACGTCCGGAATTTAACCAGTGTATACCATCTTCCATTTCCTTTGCCATGGTCAACGCCCGAAGTTGCACGAAGTGTTTTTGTATCTATCAAGATACTTGTTTTGCAGGATTGGTGCTACTACTCATATCTTCAATAAACATCAGGGAATTGTTTACAAACATCGATATTGCTCTTAGTATTGTGAGTATTCTTGTTAAAAGGTCAACTATTAACCCTCATCCTACCAGCATATTTTACATACACATCCTATCAACTGGAGTCCATTTGGACCCCACACGTAATTTTGAATTTCATGACAAAAATAAGTTCCACAAAAGACATATTCTTTGTTTAAATGTTATATTGGTTACTAACAAATGATAATAGCACACAAACATACGAAAATGAAAAACTAGAAGGCCCTAAATGGCTTGAATTGATCCACAGATCTGTATTTATTTTACTACTTAATGCAATGTTTGCATGAAATTCAAGGGCACATAACTCATGATCTAAGATTACGATCAAGCTGAAAATTGCACTTCGGCAAGATATTAAAGTCACCAACATTGTGTTCACCTTTTGATTTGACTAGTTAAAATATGTTGATATGAGAGTAAAAATAGTCAAAAATTAGTCAAAACCGCAATTTTGGACAATCAAGGGTAGATAATTCGGGTATTTTTTATTAAATCAAAATTCCTTGAAGGAATCTCAGAGAGGGTCGCCCAAGGATTATTCCTGTGAAGTTTGGTTGAAATGCATCCAGTGTTTTTTTAGGTGAAGATTTTTTTAAAAAAAAGTTTAAATAAGTTTAAATAGTTCTAATAAAGAGTAATTATGGTGGGATCCAAACGGACCCCAGCAAAAAATCAATATTACAAACACAAATTATACTAAAATCTGAAAATGTTGCGTGACATGAAGAATGTTGAGGTAGACCAACACACTACTAAAATTTGGACACCAGAGTGCATGCGGTAAAAATTGACACACAAAAAATGATGCGTGGGGTCAGATTGACCCCAGTTGGTAGGATGAGGGTTAAATGAATAAAGATTTGCTGATTTTCTCATAAATCTGTTGAAAATGGCTTTCAGTATAATGCTTAGACGGTCATTTGATAATCTAACGCGTTTACGCATTGAACAAAGCAGTCAAAATTCCGGACCAAATTCGTATATCAACATTTATAGGCCAACAACGTTTTCTTACCACGCGGTCTTTGTTTATAGTCCAGCAACATTAACCCGGGAAATCTGCATATGCCATGACCTCGCTTCGACAATCAAGTTTTGTTAAGACGCTCAATTAACGGACTCTCCACACGAAAATGAAGTTGTCCCGGGTTAATGTTGCTGGACAATAACCCTTTCATTATTGTTTGCATTCAAATCAGACACTTTCTTTTCTCAATAATTCTATATTGGATTCTATCATTTTGAACAGATCTTGGTGAACTTATTCATTTTTTTTTCGATTTTAAATGGGTAATATATGTGCAACTGGCATAAATGACAATGGCGATCAACAAATGTTGTTATTGTTTTTGACCAAAATGACGCCTCGTGTAGTCAAAGGGGAATTATCTATCAAAAAGGATCACCCTAGTCGGGTTTTAAATTGGTCAGTTGTGTACTAGCAGGGCAGGTAAATTGGAAATAGCAGCAAAATATTAGACTTTATGATACAAGCATGAAATTTGGCATGTACATAGATCTTGCATTGCTAAATCCAAAAAGCCTGTTAGCCAATTCGATTTCTCATCATGGCGGCCATTTTCCAAGATGGCCGCCATGCATTGAGGTTTTCTTTTTATAATAACTATACAGATTGATCATATTTGCAAATAAATTTTGGGTTTTCTGATCTATTTTGTGATAAAAAACAATGTTCTAATACAAAATAATGACAGAAAGCATTTTTGTATTCGAAATGGCCAAAAAATCAAGATGGCCGCCATTTTTTGTCTTTTTTTCAAATTTATGATTAGAGAATTATGACAGTATAAGGAGGACCTTCTCATCAATGATATCTATGTTATTAGGTTCATGTGCATTCAGAAAACCTGTTAGCCAATTAGATTTTTGATCATGGCAGCCGTTTTCCAAGATGGCCGCCATTGAGGTTTACGTTTTACAATAATCATACAGAATTACATTTGTGAATAAGTGTTGGATTTTATCATCTATTTTGTAATAACAGCAAAATTACTAATTTTTTAATAAAAAAGATACTGACAAAATGCCTGTTCAAATTCAAAATGGCCAAAAAAAATCAAAATGGCCGCCGTTTGGTCAATTTGTCAAATTTTACGTTATAAGAAGTATGACAGCAATGAAAACCTTCTAATGATTGAAATCTATCGATGTTTATAGGCATATGAACATTAATCTTGTAATAGTAAATTCAGAAAATATGTTACCCAATAAGATTTTTCATCATGGTGGCCATTTTCTAAGGTGTTTACCATTCAGGTCTACAGTTAACAGTAAATATACAGATTAATTAGATCTATGTTTGTGAATATATGTTGGAATCTTCTATGTATTTTGTAATTAAAACCCATGTTCTAATAAAAATAATGATATAAAATGCACTCTCGTATTCAAAATGGTCGAAAAAATTAAAATGACCGCCGTTTTTGGTCATTCTTTTTCAAGTTATATGTTGTGAGAAATATGAGACTAGACCTTGTAAATGATATAAATGATTTAGCCCCATATGACATGTTTTATACTAATGTTCATCCAGCTAAAAGTCCGATATCTGCAAATCAAAAATACTCTATTCTCCTAGACACTGATATGACAAGCCTTTAGTCAGCACATTAATTTGAGTGATTCTTACCCGAATTATTGATGAAACAGATAGCATATCATGGTCAGCCCATCTTTTGTCTCAAATCAGAGGAGTGACAATAACATCGCTTTTACCACTCCTTCTTGAGTCTACAAACTCTGTAGCTACTATTAAACATGTAATGGCCCGTATCAGAGTTTGTTGCTACTATCAAACATGTTATGGTCCGTATCAGAGATGCAGTTAGCATACATGTATTTTAAATCTGGTCGAACCCATGTCATTACTGCTGACAAGCCACTCTATTCCTTAGCAAAACAGACTCAGTGGCATTGGCCCCAAATGTATGGCGAAGGCACGAAAACCAGTCTTTCCCAGCAGCCTTAAGTAACAATGGACAACTACATATGGGCCAAAAGGCGATACTACCAATCATTGAAGAGAACATCACCTCACCAGAATCCTTGCAGATGCATCTGTAAAGATCATTGGTGATTCTTCTCTAATAAACTGAATACGACCTAATATAATATCAACAACCTTTGGAGAGGATTGTATCCTTGAAATGACTCCAAAAAGTTCAGGTTTTATCACCCCTTCTCTGAAGAGTAGGCATTGTTATGTTTATGTAGAACCAAGTTTGAAAGCAGAGCTTAATATGGCCAAGGAGTTAGACGCACATTAAAATCCAAAGGAAAACTCACCACAAATTGGCAAAATGTCTTACTGAAAACAAAAAAGAATTATCCATATTTTTGGCCTACAGATTTTCAGAAATCCATTCTGATCTACTAGTCATTGCTTCAGAGGGAGGAAATAATGTAAGCAATCATGACATAGATCTTTAAGAGTTGTAACCATGTAATCGTTAGGAAGCGGACATCCGTTTGTTTGTTCATGTGAGGCATGTTGTATGTGGTGGTCACAAGCATATCATTGTTAAAGCCAATGACATAGATGTCATAATATAGCAATGTATTTCAAGTTGTATGGGAAATTGGTCTTGAAAAAAGCTGGATTTTATTTGGCCAAGGAGGTAACTATAGATGGGTTTCAATTTACGACATGTGCAATGTTTTCATTTCTCTTTTTCTTCCACGCATTCAGTGGATGCGATACCGTTTCCTCCTTTTGTACATTAACCTGCTAGCAAACATGGAATGTATTTCTAGAAGTGACGACTGTGTTCAGAAAGTTAAGAAAATATCCTCCAAGTATAGAACAGTCTTACCAAGATACATTAGAGAACCTTGTAATCACACCGTTTCACAGATCAAATTTATCTAATGACATTTACAGCGTTATGCTTCATGGTGCCATCCCTGCAGCACATGCCGCTCTCGTGTAACACACCAAACCATCTTCGCTAGCCAAGGTTGAACTCACCTGCGTTTGTATTCACCCTTGGCGGATTTAGTCCGATTTTCTTGAAATCGCGAAGCGCCGCCTAGCGGTTGTTCTGCTGGTTGTTTACGTCCATTATTGATGACGTCATTAACGCGCGTTGTCTTTCGCGTCAAACGTCATGCGGATTATGTAAAAGTTAGCTGCTTTTTTGATCGAATTGTTGAAAGTATAATAATTCGTCGATTAAAGTTAGGGAATTCCTGTCTATTGCAGTGAAATTCTTTGGAAAAATCGCCCATCTTCGCGTTTTTGAGTTGCAAATGCAATGCTTTTTCCCGCCCGTTGTCATGTTTTGGTTACTCATAACAAATGTGTCAGTCGACAATCTGATTGGTTCCAGCGAGACCTCGCTGGAACCAATGAAAACGCTTTCCAGGAGGCCAAGAAAATCGGACTAAATCCGCCAAGGGTGAATACAGAAACGACGTTACGTCGTAGATGTCACCCTTGGCTTGCGAAGATGACACCAAACAGGCTGCTTATCAGACCAGTTCCAAGGGGCGGGGGGGGGGGTCAATACTTGCCAGGAGAAATAGTAATTGCCATATCCGCTGATTGGAAAATATATACAGAAAGTGGACAGATGACCATTTATTTGAACAACACATGCAGTCATTGTGGATAACTGCACAGAACTAATCGAATGTGTCTGGAAAAGTGACTGTAAGGAAATATTTCAGATTTGGGCTTCTTTACACTGGGTTGTGCAGTAGTAAATTTAGAAACTAACCCTAAACTAAAACTCAAATTCAGTAGACTGGCATTGAATACAAAGTAACACACAATGTAGACTAATTTTTTAAAAAAAAAGGTTTCTACATGTGGTGGTCGCCTTATGGCTAGAGCAAGTATATTTATGAGTTTTTATATGGCTAACAACCACAACATGCATGTTAAATACTTAAACATACTATTGTTATATCTTTTTTTTTCTCATTTCAATTCTCAGACATATAATTATCATACTACTTATAAAAATTGAAGGAATTCGTCAAATGGCGGCCATTTTCGATTTCTTCTCAGCTATTTTGAATACCAAAAGTCATTTTGTCATTACTACATATTAGAATTCTTGTTTTATCACTAAATAGAAAATCAAAAATCTATTAACAAAGTATGGTTAATCTGCAGTCATTATGAAAAAAGAAAAACTCAATGGTGGCCATCTTGAAAAATTGCCGCCATGATGAAAAATCTAATTGGCTAATGGTTCTTTTTTTATTAAGTAATGCAAGCTTTATGTACATGGGCCTAACGCATAGATATATGCCATTGATGAGAAGGTCCTCGTAACGCATAATGCTGTTAATATATATATGAAAAAAAAGACGAAAAATGGCGGCCATTTATAATTTTCGGCCATTTTATTTGAATTCGAAAAGGCATTTTGTCAGTATTTTCTTAATCAAGCAGTAGTAATGTTGTTGTTGTTATTATTACAAAATAGATGAAAAATTCTAACATGTAATCACAAATGTAATTCTCCCGTATATTTACTGTAAAACTTCAATGGTGGCCATCTTGGAAAATGGCTGCCATGATAGAAAAATTCTAATTGGCTAACAGGTTTTCTGAATGCATGTGGGCCTAAAAACATAGATAAATATCATTGATGAGAAGGTCCTCGTTACTGTCATAATTCTCTTAACACTAAATTGGAAAAAAAGGGCCAAATATGGCGGCCATCTTGAATTTTTTGGCCATTTCGAATACAAAAATGTTTTTTGTCATTATTTTGTATTTGAACATTGCTTTTTGTCACAAAATAGATCAGAAAACCCAAAATCTATCCGCAAATATGATCACATTGTATAGTTATTATAAAAGGAAAACCCCAATGGCGGCCATCTTGGAAAATGGCTGCCATGATGAAAAATTTAAATGGCTAATGGGCTTTTTGGATTTGGCATTACAAGATCTATGTACATGCCAAATTTCATGCTTGTATCATAAACTATAATATTTTTCTGCCTATCTGCCCCGCTATACCTGTTATTACTTACTAACCGGAGAGGTAAATTTTAAACAGGAATGACCCTCAAGCTACCAGCTAATTTTACATACACAAACTACCAGGTGGGGTCATTTTGACCCCAGGCACTTTTTTAGAAATAAGTCTTTGTTTTTGTCAGGAAATAACTTTTTTCAACATTAGTATTTAGGACAACAGACTAGAAGGAAGAATAAACAACTGTTCTTGTCTGTTCGGCAATGTATCATTTCTGATTTAGATTTTAAAAACTCACATGTAATGGCGTCTCGCACAATAAAATCTCAATTTCCAATACTTTTCAATGAGTTTACATTGGAGTCTTTTCTGACCCCAGCATAAAAATAGAAGATAAGTCCTACAAAGGTCGTTCAATGTTAAAGAAAAGTTGACATATCATTGACAAATGGTAGATTGACAAAGTCATAAAAATAAACGTGTATCGGAGAAAAATTCTGAAAATGGCAAACATAGATAATATGTCTTGGGTCTTTTAATAAAAATGACCCCACTTGGTAGTTAAACGGCAGTGCGCCCAATTGTGACAAAAATTGACAAAATTTCAAGTTGGTTACTATGGAATATTATTATTATTTGAAAGTCTTGTATTTGATGCATATAATTTTTAAAAAAAATCTTACAGTTTTACTTCTCCTTTATTGAAATAATGGCTATCTGGAGTCAATGGTTATGTGTAAAAAATTTCCTAATTCAATAAAAAAAATGCGTTATGTACGTTACAAACATCGTCACAAATTATTCTTCTGTGGAGAAAGCATGTAGTCATAAGTTAGTAGACGTATTAATGTACATTTTCAAACAGCAGTTTTTGTATATTTTGAGAATGAAGTTTTTCTGGATATTTTACCAGGATTTAGATCTACTAGGTTAATTCAGGCATGCATTGTTGTAATAAGAGACCATTTTACATGGTATCATTCTGAAGTTCCTTTTGACCTTGGTTGTGCCATTATTACATAAGATGTGATACAGGAGTGTCATTTGAGAGACCCTGTTTTATAAAGGAAGTGGATAGGAATATGGGTCCGTATCTCTAGCCCATGGGGGCTGGAGAAACGGGCCCGTATCCCTAGCAAAACCCCCTTGTTTCTGCTAGAGATACGGGCCGGTATCTCTAGTGAAATCATGGGGTTTTTGCTAGGGATACGGGTCAAACGACTTCCGGTCACTGGAAAATCGATATTGATCCATTCCCAAACTGCGAAATTCAGACTTTACTTGTCATTTTGAAAATAATTCCAGGAGACAAAATTAGTAAAGTATTATTTATGTCTCGACTAGACAATACGGGCGATAATGCAGGGGAAATGTCGAGGGAATAGAGAAATTGCTGAAATTGTTTCTTCTTGTTTGATAAAAGGTTAAAATAGAAACCTTTAAGTTTAAATATCATCGGTTTATTCCCGGAACGTCGAGTCGCATCTTTTATAAAATGTGTGAAAAGGGGTTGCCCACAGAGGGACACTTTTGAGATGTCACATTTATGAGGAATATTATTGAATGAAAATAGAAGAAAACATAATAAAAATTATTTATTTTGCTTTGTAACATATTTTTTTATTCGTGGTATAATGTTTGTTGCGAAATATATATGTCGGAGGCCACATTGGAATCTAGTCCGATCCGGAATCGGCCTAGTCCAGATTGGAATTCCACTCTGGCCTAGTCCAAAGTGGAATTCTGATCTGGACTAGTCCGATCTGGAATCGGCCTAGAAAGTTTCTAGTCCAGATGAGAATTCCAATCTGGCTAGGCCAATCCGGAATCTGCCTAGACCAGATTGGAATCTGTTCTTAATAGTGATTTGTCATTAATAACCACTTCTTTTTTTAACCAATTTTAATTTCATACTCTTTTTGTGTTGAAAAAAAGAGTTGCAATAAGCCTATTCTACTATGAGTTTTTTAAACTAAAATATTCAACAAACGATGATGATAATCGTTCCAAAACTAGATATAAAATTACTAAAATATCAAACAAATAATAACAATAGCCGCTCTGAAAATGAAAAAATAATTCTTCTGTTTATCTTTTTTTCTCAATCTTAAGATTTTTTTTTCGTTTATTTTTGCAATAGATCTATAGACCAAATTCTTTGTTTCTTAATGACTTGAGAATGCTAACAACAACACAAAATACCGATTTGAATGTCGAGATTAAGTTATGTTTTCAATTCTTAATCTGCTGAGAAGGAAAATAAGTATATCCATACCAATCATTTCTTTGTCACATTTAATCCACGATCTGTTTTATATGCAGCTCTGATAAGAAGTGATTAATTACATCGGTATATATGTCTTTGGTCAATATTGGGCTTGTCTTCTCAACAAGAATCAGTTTGCATTCCAAGACAACTTGAATTAGTCTATTTAAATAAAATGCTATCAAACTGTGATTGGCCATATTATGTATTTTAAATTTTGTATCATTTGACCAGTGTAAGCTCATATCTTAAACCTTGTTCAGTTTTAGATTATTGCTTTATAGACAAAATATTTTATTTTTTTTAAAGCTGTTATATACTTTTTGAATTCTGAAATAGATTTGATGGAGTATTATTAGATATAGCATGGATAATGAACGCTTTTTCACCATGGAAAAAGTGTAATATGGATTTTGAACAGGAAATTAAGTACGATCAGGCGATACAAGCCTCACTGTTCTATTGGACACTGAGACATGCAGGTAAATGATTAACTCAATTTACCAAGTTATATGTACACGATATTTTGTGTCTTGTTTAACCCTTTCCCAAATGATACAGCGTTATGATTGTCCAATTGTAATATTGCTATTGATTGCAAAATTAAGTCTATCAATAAAACTGAAAACTTACAATGCAAAAGCATTAAAACAATTAGTGAAAGGAGGAAAATTAAGTTCATCATCATTTTTCTCATATTGTCTTGAAAAGCCTTTTATTAGGGATGCCAGAACTAGGGCTTGTTTAGAAAAGGGTTATATACCAAAAGCGTTTTACATTTGGGTTTTCTATTATATGTTCTCTCTTAAGAGTAAGAAAAATGAAAGATAAAATCCTACATTAATCACTGTAGAAAAACAAGAAATTGCTCTAAACTCATTTTTGTTCACATTCTTAGTTTTTAATTCTGGCTATTTGTAATTGTTATCTCACTTTAAGGTAAGAAAACTAATTTAATATTTAGTCTATTGGATCAAAATTCTGCAATTTTGATATTTTCAAGTTTCTGTATTTTTAAGTTCAATTTTCGAATGGATTCCAAACTGGTCTAGGCAGATTCTAGATCGGCCTAGCCAGATTGGAATTCCATTCTGGCCTAGCCCGATCCAGAATCTGCCTAGACCAAACTAGAATTCTAATCTGGCCTAGTCCAAACTAGAATTCCAGTTTGGCCTAGACCAATTCTGGATCGGCCTAGGCCGATTCCGGATTGGCCTGGATTCCAATCTGGACTCCGACATATACATAGGTACAATATATATTTATTTACGTTTTAACTCATTACAAGACGGCAGAATTTTAGACGAGTACAATTCTATCTTTCTGGACAGAAAACATCTTGAGAAACTAAGAAATTGCTTGTCACAAGCAGTGTCTTCAATTTCTACATTGTTTTCAAAAGCCTTTGTGTCATTGGGCGTCAAAAAGCGTCAGTTTGACAACCTTGTGGGAATTGATATTTTAAATTTATCCCACGCCTTATGACGACAAGGTGCTAAGTATTTGCAGCTTCATCAATGGCAATCGTTTCAAGCCTACGCCGTGTGTATAACCATTATGTTTGATTATATTATTCTTGTTTGACAAGAAACTTTAAAGACGAATAGCCTACATAATCCCCAGAAGAAACCAAACTAAACAATAATGAAACTTTGGCAAGTTTTAGCAATATTGCGCAAACAAAGTAATTAAAGAAAATAAAAATAAAGGGTACTTGGGGTAGATCATCAACTTATTTCTTGTTTTCCGTCGATGGTTTCTCAAACCAATGTGTTCTTTTCTACAGACAAAATATGAATATATTCTAAATTATACATGCCCGTAGGAAGCAATTTCATATGGGAATGGGACTTAAGCCCCTCTCCGGGCCAGTGTCTGAAAATTGGAAAGGATTTATTAGATATTCCCAATTTTCTTCAGTATGAAATAAGGACAGGAAAATTCGGCATTTTTGCCAAAATTTAGAGGAAACTGAGCCCCGTCCCCCTTTTCGTCCCTTTCAATCGAAAAAAAAAGAGAGAGAAAATAATGTTCCTCTACGGCTATTTATCTGCCGGTCCTAATTGTGTGAGCTTCAACCTCGGCTAGATTTTTACAGGACAGTTTATTGTCAATTAAACAAGAATAGGCTAATATCTGAAAAAAATACACATGACACATTCTTGAAACCATTGCCACTGATTAAGTTGCAAATAGTTAGCACCTTTTTGTCAAAATGTAAATAAGATAACATGATATATTGATGAAATAAAAAAGTTTCAATTTCAAATCTTTCGTTTCAGCAATTTCTCCATTCCCTCGACATTTCCCCTGCAATATCACCAGTATTTTCTAGTTAATAGATATAAATGATATTTTATGACCAGTCTAAATTTCAGAGTTTGGGAAAGGATCAATATCGATTTTCCATAAATGACACAATAGGTTATGTTAGACCGGAAGTCGTTTGACCCGTATCCCTAGCAAAAACCCCATGGTTTCGCTAAAGATACGGGCCCGTATCTCTAGCAAAAGCAAGGGGTTTTTGCTAGGGATACGGGCCCGTATCTCCATACCCCATGGGTTAGAGATACGGGCCCGTATCCCTAGCCACTTCCTTTTATAAATGCCAAAATGTGTAGTGTCCGCAAAGCTTTTTGTATCAACATATGCCAAGGCATAAACAAAACACAAAAAGGCATCATTACATTTTTGGTTTTATGATGTTATGTTTGAAACAGCACAAAGAAAACACATAAACCTTAAAGTAAAAATAGCATTATTTACAGCACATAATATTTTATTTAATCATAAAGTTGTGCTGCTATAAAAGATATTCAAAGCTTATCATTGAAATACTTGGATCAATAACTTCACTACCATAGAGCAACCATAATTAACAGATGGTGAAACACATTCTTATACTAAATGTGACAATATGAAACAGCTTTTAATTCCATTTTTATTTGGCGTTACACTACAGACTGTTGCGGACACTACGCTGCAACCTTTTCTGCTTTCATTTTTTAAAGTCTGAAGCAGAAGCCTCCAATATTTTGGCCATTGATAGAGCACAGCAGTCTGTTTCCATAGGCAAATTGATAACTTCATCAGCTTAGGAATAGCAAATTCAGGCAAGCATTTGTTTGTATTTCGGACACTACACAATTTTCGTAGAAACATCTACTTGAAATGTAAAGACGTATAGAAACCACCTTTGACGTTAGGCTTGTATTAGATATTATTATTTGTACATGAGACCATATCCAGATGCTCTCCATTAAAAAAAATAAGTATTGTTAGTGCTATATATGCACCGACCGACAAGAAGGCATTTAACTGAAGATATCTGACAAAATGTAAAACGCGTAACACTAGACCACGTCATTCATGCAATTTGTTGTAAAATTTTTAATTTTTCACCAAATTGCATGGGGTAAAAGTGTGTGAAAGTTAAGGAAACCTGCTTAAGGTGACACTTTTTTTCATCAAAAACAATGCTGTGAAAATTGTTAACTTTTCATTTTAATGGCTTGTGGGCAATTCTGAAGAATTTTGATTGTAAATAGTGTGTAAATAGCACAGAACATCTATCATAACAACGACAACTGCTCTGTGCGCACTTTATTGTGAAACTGCCGAAACTTAACTGCACTGATAACTACAAATGTATAACTCTCGATATATGTGGTATTTTCGGTTCGTTCTTTGTCTGATCGGCTTTCCTTTGCTAATCTAAAAGTGGGAGGTATAAAAGTTTTGCATTTCATTCCATTTTCTTTTTCGTTTTTTTGCAATTTGACCAAGCGCGTGACTGTAGCTTTAAGCTAAAAACTCTAGCTACCCGGTATTCTAGCATCCAAATCATACGAGTATATTAACTGAACAAGAAAAGTATTGATATAAACTTGCGTTGCTGCTTTAAATGGGCTCATTCTATGTTTTTATGCTTCCGAACTGTTCGGAAACTCATATTTGTGCATGGAAAAACAATTAGCAATGCATAAAAACCTCAATCTCGACGAATAACCATCTTTCCTTTGCAAAAGATCAATCCTTTACTGTAAGCGTGTTTACACATTCTATCTATACTTCAAAACAAGACAAGGTCAAGGTCAACGAGACACACCTCCGCGGTATTAACATACCGTACAACCGGCTGTGTCGATGACTGTGACCTCATTTGCGAGGAATACGTGAAAAGGTTTATTTTGTACAAGCACTGAACATTTATACGCGTATTTATCAACTATAGAATACCAAAGATCCTTTCGTTTATTTATAAAAGTAAATTCATTTGACCTACCATGCACATGACATCAGATGCCGAATCTGTCTTCGCTGACTTTCTACGCAGCCGGTTGTACGGTGTGTTAAATATCGCTGAGCACAGATGACGTATCTCTGACGTAATTGATGTTTGAAGGTTGGGCATATGTAGCCGTCACAAAACAAAAACAAGGACGCCAGCATGTTATTAATTGACTTGGATTTTAATACTTAATAAAGCTCGTGGAGTGCTAACAATGGACATAAATGATCTACCCATTCAGGTTGGTAATTTCATACGTTATTTCTGGTTTGTAATTATTGTGCCATTTGCATTTTCGACAGCCTAGCTCGTCCCCCTTTAATGATTCTGATGATTTTGAGTTTTTGTATAACCAGGACCATGCATGTGTGTCATTGCTGTCAATTTGAGCGATTTCGGAGCATAATGGCTCTCTTGTCTATTTACCTAGGAAAGCAGGAAGGCATTATTCTATACCGGCCTCGCTTTATTTGCTTTGGCATCTGGTGGATTCGATGCAAACATTGGACCATTTGGGGCTCAGCAAGTAGAACATCTAGGTTCTTCAGCGATACAATCATTCTTTAACTGGTAACGTTTAACTATTACTAGACTTTTGCTCAAGTGGACAATTAGCTTGTAAAAACTTTTTAAGCACGTGATTTTTTGTAATAACCTTCTTTTAAACAAAACTAGTGACACAAGAATGAAAGTATGATTTATATGTTTATATGTCTTTATTGGTGTAATAATGTGTTAGTCTATATAAAATTCGACAAAGGTTTTTTTTAACAGTAGACGTACATAGTAAAACAGTCTCTAATGTCATCATAACAAATACGATACATGTGTGGCTAATTCAAGATTTAAACGACTTTTAATCACGAAATGACCATGTGAATGATATTCCTATACCTTTAATCGAACGAATGCAGAAAAAGCAGTAAATTCGCGAATTTGTTGATAATTATCTTTAAAGTAAATTTTAATTACTAGTAATAGTTAATTATTCTTTTATTTAAGGTTCTACTGGTTCGCCAATGCGGGTGCTCTTATTGCGTTTACCACAATAACTTATACACAGGAATACAGCGGCTTTAAAAACAGTTTTATGTCTATTCTGGTAGCTATGGTCTTTGCCTTGGTGGTTTTTTCTATAGGATACAAATGGTATCTTCATACACCACCACAAGGTATGTAAGGTTAAGTGTGATCGGAGGTTGTGAGCGAGATTTCTTGAGATATCTTGAGATTTCTTAAGATATTTTAGGATAAAGCGTTCTTTAGAGCAATATTTTTAAGACGCTCAATGGGGGACGCCATTACGCTATAGGTCATGTGGAAACCCTTGGTTAAATCTGTAGAAACAATGTAAAGAGAATTGACCGAGTGGTTCCGAACGCTCCATAATCTATAAACCGCGGTGTTCCGAATGCTCCATACTTTATACAAATGACGTCGTCATGATGACGTCATTTGTATAAATATGGAGCATTCGGAACAGCTCGATCATTCAATGTCTCGGTCTTAAAACGCTTTATAAATCCAAAACGTCTTGAGAAATCTTAGAAAATATCTCGCTCTAAAGAACGCGCCTCTGATCTACATGACAAAGAGCATTTATTCGATCTTGAATTTCACAATTATTATATGTACGAGTACATCGCCAGCCTCCGACCTGAAAATTAAACTTGTTTGAGAAATCTTATGATTAGATCTACTCAGATTTCATGCGTATGTTACAAATTCAGAGAGAACCGGTCTTTACCCACTTTAACTTCTTATAAAGAGATATGAAAAGTGTGAAAAAACGATTAAACTAGTTATTGCGTGGTCATCTACTTTTATAAAACTTTATTTAACGTTCACATTTTTTCAGGTGGTATATATGGGATGTTGCTGACCCAATTTGTGTCCAAAGTGACTGGTTACTCTACTTTGTCTTACCACTATAACGATGATGGGACTGGGTGGGGAACCAGTATACAGAGACGTGATGCAGGCATTAATCGTGGAATAAAGGCGCTGAAGGCGATCATTCGGTTGTTTCCGATTTTCGCGTTAACTATTCCTTATGGTGCGGTGTTTTGGCAGGTATAGTTTACGACAAAAACATCGTATCTGTAAGTAATAGATGACTGGCTGGCTGGCTGGCTGGCTGGCTGGCTGGCTGGCAGGCAGGCAGGCAGGCAGGCAGGCAGGCAGGCAGGCAGGCAGGCCAGTACATGGGGGGAGACACATTTGGGATTGAGGCACCTATTCAGGTCCTTCAATCAACGGTTGTTATTTCCCATGCTTAGCCTACGTCCTCTCTACCATAAAATTAACATAACAACCGAGCGCGGATCTGTTTGTAGGCATGTCCACACTTATTCCTTTCTCTTTACAATTTAGTCCATTCGACGCTGCTATATGGCCTATATGACAACCTTGCAATGTCGAGTACAATGAAGTTTTATTTTTTCTTTGCATTGTATAAGTGTTCTAGAGCAGATCTAGCTTTGCTGCCAGAATGGCAACCTTGGGGAACTCCCAAAATCCGCAAAAATCCAAGATGGCCGCCAAACGCAACTGGAAAAATCAACTTTTTCTCAAATTGTCTAAAGTTGACGCGAAAAATGTGTAAACAGGGGTTCCTGGGTATGCTGAAACCAAATCTGATGATAATTATCGCATTTGGATATCAGAAATATACCAAAAATAGAGATGGCTGCCGGAAGCCATCCTGAAAATTACAGTTTCATTATATTTTTTGTCAAATTGTGCTACTTTGACGCAAACAATGTGTTACTAGAGATTCTTTGGTATGCTGAATCCGCATCTGATGATAAATATCGTATTTGGATATCAGAAATGTACTAAATTAGAGATGGCCACCGGAAGCCACCCTGAAAATTACAATTTTTTGATATTGTTTTTATATGGTCCACAT
This sequence comes from Fragum sueziense, assembly GCA_963680895.1. Taxonomy (NCBI): domain Eukaryota; kingdom Metazoa; phylum Mollusca; class Bivalvia; order Cardiida; family Cardiidae; genus Fragum; species Fragum sueziense. The sequence goes on from OY804592.1 coordinate 6,416,906, forward strand.
AAGACATTTTTATGGCATACTTCGTGAGTCAAGTTAAAAATAAGTTTTCGTTTCACATTGGATTAAGCTGATGTATATCAAATTCCGACATGGCCGCCAGAAGCTATATATTAAATAATTATTATTATTGGTTGAAATACAATACAAATACATCCAAAATTATATACTGTATGCATATTCTATTTTCTGTGTTTACTTCTAACACTTTGTAGTCTTCATGTGGATGTTATAATATAGATATCTTTGATAAATTCTAAAATGGCCACCAGATGCCATTTTGAAATTAATTCGTTCTTTTAGGTAAAAAATTGGTGCAAACAATGACTGTAGAACTTTTACAATACATTTTCAATTGCAATGATCGACGCTTGCCATATTCGATGATTTTAGAAGCCGTTGTAGTAGATAATCGTCATCGAAAGAACAAGTAGACATGTGTCATCCTTATTTCGTGGCTGAAAAATTGACCCCAAATTAATCCAACTAACGTACTAACCCCCTTTAAAAAGAGGCCGTTCATGATCTATTGTCTATCACAGGGAATTTTAGCGATTTTTATGTTGTCTATTCCTTATTAAAGACAAAAGTCCCAAGTTTTTGAATCCAGAAAATCATATACATCCTCGGAAAACACCTGTTACGTCGCCAATATTGAAGATGATTACATGAGATCTTCTTTAATTAGCTCCTTACATATTTGTTTAGCGAAAAATCCGGTGGTCTGTACGGGTAACGATCAGAGTTTTCCGTGACGGAGGCCGGTTTCTCGACATAAGGTTCGAAAAACGCATGTAACATTTGACAGAAAATCGCCATTCCATCAATAAATATTTGATAGAGTATGTTAAAAGTGTTGGAAATTATAACTTATCATAGTGTAAACGTTATTGAATAATGTGTTAAAGTGACATTAGTATCCGTAGGCCCAAATCCCCTATAATCCACAGAAGTTGGCTTTTAGCATGTTGTCGCACCGTTTATAGACTTTATAAGACAGAATACAAGATTCATATAGCAAATGACATAAATCGATAATCATGCAGCGGTGTAAAGATATGTAAAATATTCAAAGTGGGCATTATCTGCCAGATAGTGTTTACGAAATGATGTGATATTGGGTTTTAAATCCATCGTCATCTAAGCCAATACAGATCAGACAGAGCTGACATTTGGCACAGATGAAAATTAAAGGCCATATTTCATTTATGTACAGTTATTTTTACAGTAAATTATCCAGAAAATAAGTAAGTAACAGTAAATGTGTATCTTTAAACGTCAAATGATTTTATATTGCATTTACAATGAAATGAGTTTATATTTGGGTATAGATAAGAATAGATGAATAAATGCTGCATACGTCTTTCGATGTTTAAAAAAAAGTTGACATATCATCGACGAATAGGAGATTGACAAAGACAAGAAAATAAACGTATATCGGAGAACAACTCTGAAAATGGCAAACAATATGTATGTCTGGGTCATAAAAGACCCCACCTGGTAGCTTGAGGGCCAAAGCAAAGAGCTGCAAAAAGAAGGGTTGGTCAGTCTGTTACTACCGTACAAGGTAGGCATTGATGATGTACTGTTTACATGAGCTTTTGGTCAAATAGATTGAAACAATAAAGAATAATTGATGCAATCCCAGTTAAAGTGGACAATTGACTAAATTCTTTTCGAAATTTTTATTTTTACCATTTACTCATTCTGGACAAATTTTCTTCATGGATCACATCTTCCGCGCAAATTTCTCTTGTTTTGTCAAGTGGGCTTGCCTAGTTTTGGATTTATAGACTGTTATTTGATCGAATGTGTGCATAAAAAATTGCGTATTTTAAATAGACCCCTTTGTGAAATGTGTGTCTAATTTCCCATTAAGTAATGCCTAAAGAATAATAAATCCGATACATTTTGATGAGTATTTGTTTGTAAAATGTGAATCAATTGACAATATGGGTGAAAATGGCGAATTGTACCCATGCGAATGAAAATACAAAACGGCCATCCTTGTACAATTCCTTTATTTTAGAACGTTGACTACTTCCAACTCTTCTAAAATACACCAAACAACCTTTAATTTTCTCTTATATAGTTAAACAAAAGCAATGAGTTATTCCCTTAATCGATATGCAGAAATGGAAAGTCAATGATTTATTACAAATCAACAATAGTTTAAAACTGGTCTGTCCCGAACGTAACTACAGCTTGTCCCGTACTTAATGTGCTTTCTTTTCTTTAACACCACAGCATCTGTGTTATTACCTTTTCAATCAAATATTATCAGGCAATATCAATTTGCCAGACACTTTGTCAAAAAAAAATATAATGAAATGAATAAATAAAAATAAATACAACTCTATAAGCCATCTGGGTGTGTTGTTTTACAAATTAAAACTTCCTAGCTAAATTAATTTCAATTTATAAAAGTTGAGATGTTCGTATTGTTTTGACACATGAGGTATGTGTAATTACTGCTTAATTAAGTGAAATGTTATCCAAAATTTGCTAGACATCCTTAAATCTGATGGATCCAATATACGAAAACGTACGGGACACTTTTTTATAAAGGTAAGAAACGCTGAAATAATCTATTTTAATGCATCAATCTAGTGTTATGTATATGGGTATGAATATATTCCTATACATATCAACAAAAACCGGCATATTTTGTGAAACTTTCCTCAATATTGTAAAAATAGTATCAATTAAGCGTAATTATAATACCATTACGTACGAGACTAGTTCGTGTACGTGTACAGTCTATTATGTGCATTAAAAGTCTATTTTGCTTAAACTGGAGCCACTAAGGAACCCAAAATACATAAATAAAGCACAGGAAACGTTCCATTTTAGCAATTTAAAAACTGAAAACTAAATATTGCCTCGAACGTTATGGACTCGTACGTCACTTTTTAATTTGTACCAAACTTTATTTGGCCTGCTGTATCAATGCTATTATAGTAATCGGCATAATTCTTTTTGTCATATTTGGAGAGTCTTCAAACAGTGATGTTACTTGAAGAATTAAACTATTTATAATTACACATTTTTAGCTACAGTTACTTTAGTTCTTGCCTCGTACGTTACGAGGATAAAATTACGGTAAATTGTTTAAGAATGGAGTTGATTTTTTAAAAATATTGACAAAGGTATATCAAAATACGACTTCATTTTGATAATATATATTTATACTAAAGTAGATTGCGCTAGATTAATGCATTAAACGTAGATTTATGTCAGTGTTTCTTAGCTTTAAAGAAAGTGTCCCGTACGTTTTTGAATTTTGGAGACAACGACTCGAGGCTGTTCTACAAATTTTGCATTACATTTTTTATATAAATCTTGGTATCGTTTTGGAGCTCTATGTTTTCTGTATAAGATTGAGACAGTTTTGTTAGGATAACTTATTGTAGAAATTGACATTTTTGGTTTGAAAGTTAGAATTTATACCCGGAGACATCGGTTTTTCCTACCCCCTAGTTTGATAATCACATGATTTTAGTAAGAAATTGAGTTCTTACGAACGTAAATTATAAATAATTCTTTTGGTTATAGGTGTTGGATGAAAATAATTGTGGTGGGCATTTATATAATGTTGACTATTTGCAGCTAGAACATGTTAAAGGCCGGAGACATCAGTTGTCCCCTTTAACTGGGATTGCGTCAATTATTAGGTGGGTCAAAATTTACAATTATTAAACAGCTTTAATAAGATACCATAATTACATTGATAATTGTGAAGATATATGCCAATGTTTCCCTACATTCAAGTACCACCATCAATTGCATAACTGTTTTGTTAAAAAGATCATTTAGATTCATTTTAACTGTACCTGAATACCTTATACACTTGACAGCTTCTTAATTTTGACATATAAAGAAAAGTAAAGGAATGGCAAACTGGATGATTTTATGAAATGTTACAATCGAACAATCATGCATTTTTTTAACAATCACTGACACCTGATTACTTGATATAGATCGGGCATTATAAAATGGGCTAGTCCAATTTACTAGAATTTTTCTGAATTATAACCGTTCAACAATTCCTCAAATGCATTGTCGTTTGTTTCCTGGATTCAATTAACAAATTATTAGTGTGTGGTTTTATTTTTCAGTTTCTTTTTATTCATAGCATATCAAATGTCCTATAATCTATAAACTGAAGAGAAATCAAACTATAATTTCATAATAAATATAAGTCCATATTTTCAATTTTTATTTTGAAACATTCAGTCTTCTATTAGCTGTCAATTTTTTAATATCTCTTGGTGAATCTTAAGTTAAGAAAGATCTAGCACACTCATGCAAAATGTACCAACATTCATTGCACATACTGAGTAACTAGTTACAAGATAACCCGATAATGGTGAGATTTATTATGCAATTTGAAATGGAACTGCGTGTAGATATGACTCACCCATAAAGACACAAGTATGCTTATTATGTTTCTTGTACTTATTCCATGCTACTGACCAATCAAACGGTATCTACAAATAGAAACAATTGATTATTGTCATAATACATTTTTAGAGTTAAATACACCAATCTTAGTCTGTAAGCGCTGGGGTCCGCGCTCCCTCTCGAATTTGTTTAAAAAAAAAAGGCTTATCAAAGTGATTTTTGAAGAATCTCTCATTTGCCAATGCAGTCGGGTTCCCTCTGGAAACCCCATTCCCTTGGGACAAATGTCTGGATCTTGTAAGTGGAGCATATACGAGGGATGATCCAAAAGTAATGTCACAGTACCTATAGTTTGCATATTCAAAATCATTCATTAATACAAGTATGGCAAAAATATTTTTTTACATAAATCAGTCCAATTTAAGGAATATAAAGATCACCCCCTTTAACTACTAAAGTAAGGGCATAATTGTTAAAACGATCAGCTTCAAAAGATGAATGGTGTTTTAATCATTATTATCATATTCAAACTCACAGGGAAGTTCAAATGTGAAAATGATTCATGAAATAGATATAGACAGAAGGACCATTTTATTGTGTGCTTTTTCTTGCCATGGATAATATCCTCGTATTTAGTTCAATCTGAAATCCTTGGATGAACATATTGAAATTTATTAGAATGCTAAGAACAATACCGAAAGAAATTTAATGCAACTTATTATGTCTACAGAATCAACTTTGTCATATTTCAACATGGCAACTGGTGGCCATAAATGATATTAGCAAAGTGACACACAGACATTAAGACTACAGCGCGAAATTTATTTTCATTTCACGGATTGGCAACTGGTGGCATGTTTACTACAGTTTAGATATGCATCTAGTGATAGCAAAAATAAAAAGTACCGTTACTCGCAATAAACTAGTTATTTTGTATACACAAGTTTATATTTTCCAGGACAAAAGCTTCAAATAAATTTTACATGCACAATAATAACATACGATATCTCACTGGAAATATTTCAGTTAGCGCTCTTTGAAAATAAATGTCAAGAGCATTTTGATAGAATATGTTGAAATAAACGTTGAGTTTATTAAGATATTAATCTCGGTATGTTCTGCTTAAAATGATCTCCTATTTTCCCCTCTTTTTCAAGATGGCTACTAGTTTACATATTCTTTATTTTTATTTCTACAATCGGGAAATGTGTAGCGTCTACATTAAATATAACATTTTGCGTTCGAAATAAATATAAAAGCAACAAAATTCAGACAAATATCAAAATCTAGCTACATTTTATACCATTATTCAACTAGAAACCATTATCAAAATGGCATGTGGCGGCCATGTCGAAATTTAATATACATCAGGTTGATTCAAATGCCAGATGAAGAAATTAAATTAAGCTTGGATTCATAAGTATGTCTTTTGTAGGTCATCTAAAAATATCATAAAATTGTAATTTTCAGGATGGCTTCCGGCGGCCATCTCCACTTTAGTATATTTCTGATATCAAAATGCGATTTTTATCATCAGATTTGGATTAAGCGTACCGAAGAACCCCTATTTACACATTTTTGTGTCAATTTCGGACAATTTGAGAAAAAGTTGATTTTTCCAGTTGCGTTTGGCGGCCATCTTGGGTTTTTGCGGATTGTGGGAGTTCCCCAAGGTTGCCATTCTGGCAACAAAGCTAGATCTGCTCTAGAGCACATATACAATGCAAAGAAAAAATAAAACTTCATTGTACTCGGCATTGCAAGGTTCCGAAAATTTCGAATGGACTAATTCTCTCTATTAAGGAAACAATTGAACTGTAGTCTGTGGGGGACATATCTACGAACAAGTCCGCGCTCGATGTGTCCCCCATACAAGTACCGTATCGTACCGTTATAACCAGAGTTTGTTTGGAGAAAGGGTTTATATAGAAAATACGTCATTTATCCCCGCAAATCAAATTATATTCAGTTGACCTACATTTGAGCCAGGATCTGGAAAAACGTCCCTTAAGGCTTTTGAGCCCAACATAGATCCAGATCAGCCTGTGCATACGCACAGTCAGATCAGGATCCATATTGTTCTCCAATAGCTTCTTCGTGACCTGTAGTGACTAAAAGAGAGCAGCGTTGATACATGTTGGACTCCATTTGACAATAGGCCGACCTGAAACTCATTTTTGAAAAATATTATAAGGGACGTGTTTTCCAGATCCCGGCTCATTTATAATTGAAATATTGAAACGGGGAACTTAGACTCTCAACAACTATATTTGCTTCAAACTAATTTTGTTTTTTCTTTCAGATGGCCTGGACGTCTTCGCTACAAAGCGTTCGATTTGACCTTTCTTTTAGCAATATCCAACTTCCAGCAGCAAGTCCTGTTTCCTTTAACATTGTGTTTGTACTGGTTATGATACCGATAATGGACAGAATTATCTACCCTTATCTTACTCGATGTGGACGAAATCCTACACCAATAATCAGAATAGGTAAGGATACATATTTGTAAAGAAGGCAATGAAGTGTATCAAAATTTTGAAAATTGAGGAAGCCGATAGTGCATAATTTTGTGGATCGACTATACTCCACCAAAATTAATCCGAGACAACTTAATCTTCGTGTGCAAAGTCCGTTAGTTTAGCGACTTAACAAAACATTGCCGAAGTGGGGGTTATTACATTATGCAGTTGTCCCTGGTTAATGTTGCTGGACTTTACAAGAACGCATTGTGTCAAATATATAAATATTAATTATAGTTTTGATCACGAAACTGAAACTTTTAGTAGCCTGGATCCAGTCGTCAATATCACAGTGGATAAACAAATAGTTTGCAATAACTTTCTTATTTCTACGTCAGTTTTCAAACGATTCGTTGCATGTACCCCGCCCTATTGAACTCTTTTATTAGATTTATGAATTATTTGTGGAATCCTTTTACTTTTCCTAATTTTGATCCCAACCGACTCGAAAACGAAATGATAACAACTACGGCCAAATTAAGCACAATAACCTTTTTTGCATGTACCCCGCGTTACTAAGCCCTTTCCTCAGATGTATGACTTATTCCATCTTCGCAAGCCAAGGGTGACATCTACGACGTAACGTCGTTTCTGTATTCACCCTTGGCGTATTTAGTCCGATTTTCTTAGTGTCCTGGAAAGCGTTTTCATTGGTTCCAGCGAGGTCAGATTATCGACTGATACGTTTGTTATGAGAAACCAATTCACGACAACGGGCGGGAAAAGGCATTGCATTTGCAACTCAAAAACGCGAAGATGTGCGATTTTTCCTAAGAATTTCACTGCAATAGACAGGAATTCCCTATCTTTAATCGACGAATTATTATACTTTCGACAACTCGACTAAAGAAGCAGCTAACTTTTACCTAATCCGCATGACGTATGACGCGAAAGACAACGCGCGTTAATGACGTCATCAATAATGGACGAAATAACGTAAACAACCAGCTGGACAACCTCTAGGTGGCGCTTTACGATTTCAAGAAAATCGGACTTAATCCGCCAAGGGTGAATACAAACATAGGTTGGTTCAACCTTGGCTAGCGAAGAGGGATTTATTCGAACACTGCTCATGCTTTTTCCAAAAGTTATCGGAACCTACCAGAAAAACGATCTGATTTTTAGGTCGGGAAATCTCTTTGAGATTTTCACGTCCTATAGCGATCCAACGCTTCTAACGCTTTTCTATGACAATCTCGTATCTGCCGCTTGTTTTAATCTGCAGATACGAGGTTTTCGATATAATTTGGTCACCGCATAGTCGTTCAAAATGTCTGAGTCCGCCGAAAAAGTAGACCTACCTATGAACAATTCAAAATTACTCAAATTACATAATCATCGTAAAGACTTTCATTTCTTAATTGTTTTATCAAAACACTGCAGCAGTTTGCTCATAAGTGCGAAAACTATCAACTTCTCTTTTTGGCGGAAAGGTTGATTCGATCTATTCTAACTGGTGTGGCAGACTAGAGCAGACGAGAATTTCAACACCAAATTACTGCGCCACACAGTTCGTGTAATCGGACATTTCCGTGAAGCACTCGTAGATTCACGGAAAATCTATTTATATCCTGACTCTAGTCGAGTCCTTCTCCTTGTTCAATTGCTATGCGCACAATCGCATTTTACAGCACATGCATTTTATCGGGTTATACGCTCACGTGTTAACACTTCGCGGTGTAAAGCTAGTCCCCTATGCTTTGACCAACTAAAGTGTTACCGTAACGGCGTTGACGGACTTTGAGCCGTCTTGAGTACATACAACAAAATTTTCGTAATTTATTCATCCTTATTAATCTAGACTTAGGTTTAACAGGAATTTAATCATCTTTCTTCGACCTGGGCTTGAGATATATGCTATTTATGAGTTAATTGTAGGCCTCTGTCTCTGCAGATGATAGGGGTGATAGAGTTATCTCTTTCACAAACGACAGAAAGAACAATCCAAAGTGAAAGCTAATGCGAAAAGCAAAGAGGACAGCAAAAATAAAAAGAAAGCAAGATCTAGATTTGTGTGCAGAAAATACTAGCTCACTTTTTTCAAATTCTGAGTTTAACGCACATATTATTAGAATTGTTGATCAATGTTTGTGGTCTAACCTTTACCATTATTTACAATGTGCTATATTGTAAATTTAATTATCTAAATCTGGTCAGTTCTCATGCCACTTTTGTGAACCATATTAAATTTAACTTCATTCCTGATTCTGAATTTTACTCAGAAATTTTCCCGTCATAATATTAATATTTTTCATCGTGCAAAGTTTAACCTTTCCTAAGCAGTAGAATGTAAAACTGCTCTCAGGCCCGTAGGAAGCAATTTGATAAGGGGAAGGGCTCAAAACTCTGTCCGGGTTAGTGTCTGAACATCTTAAGGGCTAATTGGCCTTTTCTTCAATTTTCTATGTAAAATGAGGAAAATTCGATATTTTTTGCCAACATTTGGGGCTTATCCCATCCCGTAGCCCCACCTGTGCCTACGGGCCTGCATAAAAAACGGAATACTGTTGCTACATGTAATGTCAAGTTTGTGTTGATAATTTAGATAAATATTAATGTAAAGTTTAGCTGAAGAATTGTTGAAAGACAGATTGAGACAAAGAAAAGATGTTGAATATCAAAATGTTTTCGTTTTGCCACAATGTATCCTCAAACCTTGTTATAATGGATATCAAAATGATATAATGTTTTACAAACTGTTAACCCAGACAATTCATTAAGGCAGTCCATCCGTAATGAGATTCATGCGACGTCGGATCTTTTCTGACGAGGCCCTAAATATTTTTAACATACGGTTACCCGTTCAACACGGACACGTTACGGGTTAAAAGAAATCGACACTTTCCATCACCGAATGTTTACGACATCACCCGAAAAAATACGACATCGTGTAATGGATTTGGTTTATTGGGGTTTTACGCAGTTTTCAACTACTAGGGTCATATCGCGGCGGACCGTGTAATGGAGTAGATCTATATTGTTGAAAATTACCCTTTCGTCTCCTATGATTTCTTTTCTAGAAATATCAAATTTTTGCTTATGTTAACTCTGGAATAAGAGTATAAGGATTAATTTTAATGTGCAATCAGATAACAACATTGAGAATATTTTACGAATTCAATGTAAATTTAAGAAAATTGACCATTTACTGTATTTCGAATCCTCTGTTTCCTGACCTTCAGTACTATCAGTACTTTGATTTTTTTTGTCAATTGCTCGTCGGCTGAGATCGGGTTTTTTTTTTTTTTTTTTTGCAAAAAATACAAGGATGTCTCAAGTACGTCATAAATCAGAAGAAAGAGCTCAGCAAGACGGGGTACATGCAACAAACCGTTTGAAAATTGAAGCAGAAAGTTATTGCAAAATGTCTTACCTGACGTTAGGCAAATTTGTTCGTGGATTTACTCATCCCATTATGCACTCCACCGGGAATTGGGAAGACTTGAGCAAAACGGATAACTATTCAGTTAAATCTGTATAGCTCAATTTTCGAATCCCTTTCAATCTGTTTTCTTTGTAAAGTATGAAAGAGCTTTTTGTGCACTAAATTTGTATCAGATTTTTACTGCAATACGACAAAGGATAATCATTTTATGGCATTGTGAAATTACCCCCTGCAGTCTTCCTACTTACCCCAATTCTCGGATACCCCGGGCCCTGAGCTACGCTACATGACATGGATGACTTATCCCATGGTTCGGGCAAATTGGAACATAGGCCGGGATAAAATGGAACACTTAATTTCAATGCAACACAAAGCTACATTTGAAAACACATTTCCTTTCCTTTTACCCTTTCCCAAACAAGACCTGGTTTTGACGTCCCTAACAGAAAAGGCTTGGGAAAACATTGAAACAAAAGAAGAAACTGCTGATAACCAACAGTTTCTCCTTTTGTCTCAATTATTATTTTCTATGCCATATTTTACACAAATTATGTCTTTAATAACATCCATTTTGTCATTTGTGTCAGTTTTTGAAGTGGATCACCCTAAAATTTTGTCGTTTGGGAAAGGGTTAAAGATGATATAATTTCCTAACATTATACTCTCAATGACGTTGCTGGATTCTCGAATGCATGTCATAGAAACCAGCCTAGCACTGGTAGAATCCATTGATAATTTGTGACCCGTCACGCTAAAAGGGACCTTATCCGAACTCCAAAAATCAAAATTTTGACAAACTTGCCAGACTCAGCACAGGTCAACCAGATACTGTATTCGAAATAAATCGTCCCTTGACAGCCAGAAGTGGCTATATGCAGTTAAAATTTAACTGCTGATAGCCACTTCTGGCTGTCAAGGGACGATATAGTAAGATAGTGAAAACATTCCGGATTTAGAAAATTACATAAAAGTGAAAAGTTTCGGCCCTAGTCTGGCTGCGCGGACTGCGCAGACTGACTAGGGTCGATATTTTTCACACACCCGATAAGGTCCCTTTTAGCGCGACGGGTCACAATTTATCTACTGGATAAAAACTGACCGCCTTTCTGCAATATTTCAGATTATTTTAGTGTGAAGATATCGAAATTTTGGTGAGATTCAATTCAATTCAATATTTTTATTCAAGTACAAAGGTATCTGGTCCATATACAAAACATTATAATACAAATACAATCAACAAGGAGTGACTATATTACATTAACTGTAGGTATTAAGTTGTTGTTAAGAGGAAATGTATAATGTCATGTAGAATTATATTGTCTAGAAAGCTTTAAAATTCTTATGGTATTGTCCAGCATTTTCTATAGCTTCAATGAGATGAGTTTTATTTCCTAATAGAATCATTGGGAAGCAAGCCTCATCTCATTGATATACTGTCTTTTCTCAATTCAAATGCATACAAAACGAACTTTGCTACTAAAAGTTTTGTGTGCTTATCTATAAGAGATAGTATTCTGTAAAACATATTTCTATTTCTATTTTCTAACCAGGTCATAGGAAAATGATCATTTCTCAGATTTTCATAATCAAACTACATGTATTCGAAAAAGAAGTGATACTCATCTTCTATAACATTTACTTTCATTCTTCTTTTACAGGATCTACATAAACGCAAATGTCTGTCTATCCCCAGATGTCGACCCTTTTCTGTAATCAGGTCGTCGTTTGAACATCTGAAGTTAGACAGAGCCTTTTATACACATAACTAATGTTATAACTAAGATAGGATTCAGGGTTATGATTCGATTTAAGGCCCGGTCACATACGAGTCCACGGCCGTTCCGCGGCCATACCACGGCTAAAAAATCTCAAAATATTTTGGACGTGGTTGGACGCGGTAACTTTGGGTCAATTTCGTTTTAGCAGTGATATGGACGCGGAATGGACGTGGTATGGCCGCCGGCGGCTGTTCCACTGCCGAAGCACTGCCGTAGCACGGCCTACAACTTCCAACCGCGTCTAGTGTTGAAACGCACGATAAGATACCGCGTCCCACATCGCGTCTGAACCACTGCCATAGCACGACCATAGCACGGCCATAGCACTGCCATTCCACTGCCTAATCGCGGCTAAACCGTCCGTAACGCATATAATGCTATTTTCCCACTGCAGATCAGATCAAATTGAATAGAACATACATGTATCAAGCGATCTTGAACATATCGAGTTCGGTTGACATGGGTGATGGAGAGTAGTTAGGGTGATCAAGCTTTATCTACATCGCTCGGACTTTCAACTCCAGTATTTTGACATGTCAAAAATTCTCGTGTGCGATCGAGCACGAGATTGATCTGGAAACGAATGTGTATTGATTGCTAGAAGATCGACCTATTCGAGAGTCAGTCGTGTCTGAAGGTCAAGTGTGATCGGATTGATATCTTTTACCCGACCTGTACACAACCTGCATTCGGTCACCCCGTACAGTACTCGATTCACCCTATCAAAACGACTGTAGGGGATATGTTTTGATTGTCTAAAGATCTAGAAGAAGTCATTTATCCTAGGTTCCCATTTCCAACCAGATCAACTAGATCAAGCCCAATCAAGCGATCGAGTTTAGATCGATATCGATTGGCATAGGTAATCGGAAATGGTCTGGTAATCGAGTTTGACCTGAATCGCTTTGTATACGGCTTCTTTCTCATTTTTTTTATTGTTAAAATATTGGTGTGCGATCGAACATAATATCGATCGGGAAGCGGCTGTGTATTGATTGGGTAGAAAATCGACCCGCTTGGGAAATGATAGTGTCTGGGAATCGATTGTGGTCGGGTTAACATCTTTCGCTCGACCAGCACCCAACCTACACTCGATATCCTCGACTTGTACTCGAGTGAATCCAGACACTTTTTCAATTAACTCGTCCTCTGCTTCATCTGCCAATCCGATCAAATCGACTATTGAAGTCGGGTTGATCGGCTAGAGATCGAGAAAAAGTTGTTTTGTGGCAATTGGTCGGGGAATTCAGGCGATCGAGTTGATTTGATCGGCAGTGGTAACCTAAAAATAGTTGGGTTTTGCCAGGAGAACTTAATTCTATAAACACTGCAGATCAGATCAACTAGGTTTCCCGTTAAAACCCTACCAAATTATTTCTTCTCGATCTATAGTGGATCAACCCCGACCACTGATGTCGATTTTATCGATTGGCCAGATGACGCAGAGGTCGAGCTGATCGGGATGCAGTCATGTATCAAACAAGTACAAGTCGAAGAGATCGACAGCAGGTTTGGTGCAGATCGTGTCAGATATATCAACTCCATCACACTCGATCTCCAGACACGATTGATTCTTGATCAGATATATCTATATAATTACCCGATCAAAAATCGCTTCCCGATCAATTTACTACGCGATCGCCCACGAATATTTCGAAACGCGTAAAAAGAATATGACACCTGAGCGATGCAGATCAAAACACGATTGATTCTTGATCAGGTATATCTTCTACCCGATTACAAAATCGCTTCCCGATCAATTTTCTACGCGATCTCTAACGAATATTTTGAAATGCAAACAATCGAGTGAGAAGCCTGACCAGTGCAGATCGCGCTCGATAACCCCGACCAATTCTTATAACCAATGTCGACCAAATTCGATATGTAATCGATCGATTGGTCGGGTTTCATCGAGTTAAATTGATCTCAGAGGGAACCTAGCATAAGCCACCGAGTTGTTCTAGTCGGGAACTAGCACCAAGGCAGTCGAACACGACTAGTTTTTACAGTTTACAGAAAATTTAGATATCGAACCAAAACTTATCATGCCAAAACAGAAAAGTTGTCTAGCAAGCTAGACAAAAAAGATGTAAGGATCTTAAAAAAAGATACCAAGTCAGTACAGGGAGGGGTCCATTTTCCTGTTACTGCTGCTCCCAGTTAAGACATTGCCCGCAAAGAGATGCAAGAGAAGCTTATTCATTTCCATACATCTTAACTTCCGCGTCTTACCGCGTCCATAGCACTGCCGGAGCACTGCTTATCGTGTCCATTCCGCGGCCATTCCGCGTCCGTTCCACTGCCTCATCGCGTCTGTCAGCCGTGGTTAGGCCGCAATAACATTTTTGTGCAGTTCAAAATTTTTTACCACGTCCAATCGTATGAAACTATCGAAAGCCTTTTCAAAGTCGATGAATATACAGTAGAATCTACCTTTGTTCCCCGAGAGATACTTTTGAGGAAGAGACATCAAAACAAAAATGTTATCTATAGCAGAATAATTTTTCCGAAATCCGCCCTGTTACTGGTCTATAATTTGATTTCTGCGATCTTTGTACTGTTCTACACGTAAACTGACACGATTTAAAAACGCTAAAAGTACTTAACATATGATATCTATTACATTCTACATTATCGATGTATAACCATGTACAATTGTAGGCCTATATGAAGAAAAACATATTTTTATTGTTAACATAACAGGACATCAAAATGAGCTTTAGAGACATGAATAATGTCTAAATGGACGCCAGTTTATGCCCAAATGTACGGTGAGTCAACAGCGCATCAATACCCTAGCATCGAAGAGGACAGCGACAGCGAACCTCGTGTTCTCGCATCGCAGGGGATTTGTCACCGTGTCACGATGTATAGGTCACCCTCGATTACCAACCATTGACATTTGCGGTAGACTCAGACAACAAAGTTACATAAGCTGTTGCGTTAGTGACGTTGAACTATATATTGGTGTTGACGTGCAGCAGTTACACGCGGCTGACCGGGACGTGGATGGTCTATGGCTGTTCCCGTGTTGTTTACACGTCTCATCAACCTTGAAAATGTCGAGTCGGGTACATTAAAGCGTCTAGCTACCTCAGTTTGCGAAACTCGACCAACCAAAAATCCCCCAAACGTGAATCTTTTTTGCCAAAGTAAGCCTTGGCATTTTGCATACAAAAATATCCGTAGTTCACGTGTATTTTCAATGAGTAAATCAAAGTGGCAGTTTGCACAGAAAAAATCTTGGTGATTTAACACGTGGTCTGAATACACGTGACCCACACGCATTTGGTGACGGGCGGCAGTTGCACGACACAGTTGCTGGGGCATGAAGGGTATATATCGTCTCATACATGTCCCCAAATATGGTGCCGATCGAGGCTGCAGGAAAGAAATAGTTGATGAAAATGTCTTTTGCGTTTTTAAATCGTGTCAGTTAAGAATGGAAAAAATAGCCTATCCGCTGATTATAAGAAAATATGTGTAAAGTGCAAAAAAATAATGTTGTTGCTGAAAAACACATTTTCTGCTGTAGCGACCTTATCTATATCACGAGATTGTTGAAATTTTTCGGTACACCTGGGTATTTGTGTGGTAATTCTAATTCTTTATTGTTTGTGTGATTATTGTAAGAACACTCAAGAAAGTTCCATTTTTCCGATTTACCGCGTGTTTCACTTTGCCCCAGTCTCCCCTATACAATATGGTCGGTAGCCGTTATATTGTGGTAACCGTTATGGATCGCGCTGATATTTATGAAATAATAACAGGTTTAGAGGTTTTCATTTGCCAAATAAAACCCGATGTGCGACGGACTACATGTGTAGGTAAAAACCGAGGCGCTACGCGCCGAGTTATTTGCCTTAACATGTAGTTCAGAGCACATAGGTTTTTATTTGGCAAATAAATACCTCTAAGCCTGTTATTATCTCCATTATAACACTCTAAATAACAAAACGCACATTCGAAATGTGTTATTATGTAGAAATTCTGCCACGAACTAGTTTTAGGCGTAGGAAACGCATTGGCGGTTAAGTGACGTCATTGATGACGTCATTTGACGTTACCTAAACGCCACGTGACGTTTTGGCACATACACGAAGCATAATTACACAGGGTCTTTATTGGTCAAATAAAACCCGATGCAGTCCTTCTTTCGCTATATATGGATTTTACGGAAACGTGTTATAATATTATTTTTGAACAGGAAAGTAAAAGATGAAAAAAACCTATCAGACTGGAATCCAGACTAGTTATCGTCGCCTTTCAACAAAAACCACGTAACTGCAGCTTGTTTTGCGCTACATTTTTCTTATAATAAAATGAATGAGCCAGGATGAGGAAAAAAGGACATCAGTAACTATATATATCATAAGCACGCTATTCAGAACAAGAATTTTAAGTATATAATATATTTATATATAAAGTATGAAGCATTCAGAACAATACGATTCATATACGTATTATGTAGCATAAATTATGTAGCATATTGTCTCTACAAAATTGGCCTTTGGGTTCCGCATGAAGTATACAGTGGGCTAAATGCGCTCCATTTAAGTGGCTCATTAATCTTGCTCTGAAGAACGATTCATCATAAAACAACTGAAGAAATCTTAAAATATCTTTAGAATCTCGCTCTAAAGAACGTTCATCAGCATAAGTTCTGATCAGCCTGTCTATAGGCATTTATATGCCGAATTAGATTCCCCCTTGTCTCAATTAACAATAAGGATCCATTTCTAGATGCTAACACATAATTATATATTCTTTTATTCTAGGATTTGGAATTTTCCTGTCTATATTTGCGGTAATTTATTTTGGAGTCATTGAAATTGTGAGGAAAAACGACATTGCAGACCATGGTTTCATACAACAAAATGTTTCTATGGTAACCTACAACGCCTCCAAAATCTCAGTTTTTGCACAGATTCCAGAATATTTTCTTTTTGGAATGAGCGAGGTCTTTACTTTTATATCTGGTAAGCACGTTACCTTATTTATCAAATATGCACTAAATATGGTTAATTCACGTTTATGATGTCATTAACACTCGCAGATGCCAAAGAAATAATGTTATTGCACCACTTGGTCATTTAACGTTTTTTGCGGGCCTATGCAAATGTCCAACCGATCTGTGCTTTTGTCCACAGGCCCGGACTAAAAACAAAAGATCAAGGTGTGTTCTGATTGGTCAATTTAACGAAAAAAATAGAATTAATATTTATTTTTATTTCAAGAAGTTAGAACAACTTAACTGTTCAAAAGCCATTTTTAAACAAAGACGTACATGTATATTGTGAAAACGTCGGTGAAAATGACTGCCTGGGGAGGGCTTTGTCAAAAAGGGACCAAAGGTCAGGCATAAAAGGGAGCATGTCGTATTAAAGTTGATTGTTATGGATGTAAGAAGGATTGTTCCTGAATTTGAGGTAAGTCTAACATTGTTGCAATCTCATGGGCTGAGCTTTAAGCAAAAACGTCGGCTATGGGAAAAGTAATACTTCCATCTTACCTAAAGTGATAAAAATGACGAACAACGTCGAAATAAATGAGCCGGTTACAATCCGAAAAGCTACCGGATTTTCCCGGCATTCGGCATAAAGAATTCAAAATGATTTAATTTTTTGTGGGTATGCATTGGACGAGTCCTTCCTCGTCGCTTCAACTGAAATTTTAATATTGCCAGTAAGAAATATCTATGTTAATATTTGTAGTTTTAAGCGCCTATGTCAATTTGTCGACTTGGGTTCCTGTCAGAGTGTTTTTCATATCCATTCCAGTGCGAAAATTGAATAATGATGATCCGAAAGTGGCCAACAACAAACAAAATAACAATGATTTAAAGCTTTAAAGTGACATCTCGCAGATATTTTTCATGAATTATAAGGACCGATTTAAGTCTCATGGTATGTGTAGCTGGGGTGTTACGTTTATATTTTTTTTATCTGAGAGAGCACTATTGAAGGCCGGCCTTCAGTCGAATGCTTTTTCGATTTGGACGTGGACGATGTGGGAGGCTAACAATTAGAACATTTTCGATATATTGGTGTAAAACTGACAGATTTGTAAGTCAATAATTGACGTTCACCATGCAAGTTATATCTTTTACATATTTGCTCCTTTGCGAGCAAAAATATAACAAAATTGACCGCATTTGTATATCGTTTCAATTCTAATAACTGACCGCCCCGATCACATGACTATCAGATTAACCATGGTTCATAGAAATACTGGAATGCACAAAAACGGAGACGTACATAGAATGTCGATATATTATCTATTAAACGAAATCGGCAAGCTTTGGAAGTTACCGAAACGCATCTCAAATCCGGCACTTAACCCATTCCCACAAGAACGTCTCTGTTGAAAGCATCCGGTGAAATACACATGCGTTCGGTATTTCTTTGTACCCGATAGACTGGGTTACTGCCCCTTGAAGGATAAATAAGTTTTATATTTTATTAAAATAGTCGTTGTCTATCGAACGCCCTAGCCGCTCGTAATTACAGTCATAATTGCATTGTACTATGTGGGTTCAAATCCCACTTTCGCCTGTGTCAACTTTTTCTCAAATACTTTTTTGAAATGAACTTTTGTCCTTTGTTATCAATTTAGTTAGGTATTCAATCCGATTTCTTTTTGTGCGTGTTTATTTTTCTTATATGTTTTGCATTTAAAGCTTTTTTTTTTTGCTATCATCATTTTCTTTTCATTATGATAAAAATCACACATGAAAACAGCCTGATTTGATAGAATACTAATAGATGGCTGAGAACAACGTGCTCCAACAAAGGGAATTAACTCTGACAGCACGAGCCAACAGTGACCTGGATTATTTTTTGGGCTGTATCAATTTAAAGTTGAAGTTTACAAATTAATTAAATAATTATGAATAAACACTTAAAATAAGTGTATTTTATATAATACTGAGTCAAAAAAGAAAGTGTGCATACTTTTACTTGATATATCTACGTAACAACTGCAATTAACTTCACCAAACTTCTACACGGAGTTAAGCTTTTAACTTTCTCATGTCTACTGACATAAGAAGCAGCTTTGGATGATCAAATTGTCTGGCATATTGCAAAACGTTTTTAACATCTTTTTGCACGTGGTTATCAAAAGAAACGTTTCATAACAAACTTTATTGTCTAAAACCTGTATTCAAAGTGTATATAGAAGCCAAATCAAACATAAAATTTCAAAATTCTGAATAGCCAAAGATGCTACGTCTTAGTAAACACAACAAATTTTACACGTTAATTTTGCTAGTGTCTTGAACCGGCGCAAAAAGTGGTGTTGTCGTTTAAATGTCATCGTTCTGAAATTAGGCGTTTGCAACCATGTTTCCAAAACAAAAGATACATTTATTAAGGCTTCGGTCTGATTTCCCGAATGCAGCAATGACTACACAAGATCGTTACATGACGTTAACGCCTTTACGTCAACGTTTCAAAACTACACCATTTATAGCAATTCAGTAAAGCAAGCATATCGAGGACTCAGTGCAAAACTATTGTAACTACATATTTTTCAGAAATTCACTTTTTTGCATTTTCTGAATCTTTAGGAAGGAATACATCATGTGTTTTAATATCAACTTTCAATTATGTATACTTCAAAAGATATCTAGAATTTTAAAAGCATATTTCCTCTTTAACTTTGAGAAAGTCAATTAGTTTTTTCCCTCTCCTGTAAAATTTTACAAAATGTAGTTACAATAGTTTTGCACCAAGCCCTCGATATGTAAGCAACATTTGAAATCGACGAAGGCAGATAGGCGGCCCCTAAGAGATTTGAGACCATATGTTTTTCACATTATCATGATGCCTAAATCTTACGAAACGCATGCATCAGGCAAGTTGCCATCGGCAAGGGACGCGTAAAAATAAGTCATGAGTGTTGTGTAGGACCGAGCATCTCTACCGCCTGAGTTTCCCAAAATTTAGGGTCCAGTTAAAGAGTTTGCAGGACATGGCATACGTCTTGCAATATGAATGCAACGAAATTCCAAACGATAAAATGAAATGTTACGTTCGATAAGTGAGACCACAGATGTTTGCCGTCATTGAAGACATAGTCTAGTAGTTATTTTCTGGCAGAGGCCTAGAAATCGAAAGTGGGAGGCCGGAATGTGTATGCAAAGTTTAATACTGGAAGTTGTTCAGGAACTTCTGCTGTACTAGAAATGCCCTGTCTGCAAGTCAGCAATTGACCTTTGGGTGAGTTACAGGGGTCAAAGGTCACTGAGTGCAAAAATGTAGAAATTCGCTATTTTGTTATATTTCGAATCCTCGAACAAAGAAGTTATCTTGTGAATGAATGAAAATTGTGTTTTCTTGTTGGCCAGATTGTTGGCTACATTTATTGCCATGTCTGCAGATTCATTGTCGGTTCCATGAGGTCAGAACAGGGGTCAAAGGTCACTGAGTGCACAAATTCTTAAATTTCATTTATGTCGATTCAAAGACTTCCAGGCATGGAACTTTGAGTTATGAATAAACAATATTTATGTTTTCTAATTACCAAATATATTGGGGAAATTTTTGGTTCCTGTCTGCAGATTCTCAGCCAGTCTTTAAGGTCAGAAAATGGGGTCAAAGTTTAATGAGTGCAAAAGGGCTATTTGAAATTATTTCTGGTGAAAATTAAATGTTTTAAAGCAATGGTATTGGCTTTTAAAGAGACAGAAGTTGTATTTTATGTTTGCCAGATATGTAGATGACATGTTTGTCCCTGTCTGCAGATTCAAAAATAAAAGTAAGAACATAAAGACAAGGGGTCAAAGGTCATTGAGTGCAAAAATCATTAAATGTCATATATGTCCATTCTGAGACTTCAAGACATGGAAGGACGAGTTACGAATAGACAATATCTATGTTTTCCAGTAACCAAATACCGGTATGCTGGAGACTTTTGGTTCCACTGTCTGCAGATGCCTAGCTCGCTTTTAAGGTCAGAAAATGTGCCAAAGGTCAATGAGTGCTGAATGCTCTTTTTGACATTATTCCAAATTCAAAATAATGATTTTAAACTTTAAAGTTGGCTAATGATTGGACAAGAGTTGTATTAAATGTTTGTTAAATATGTTAAATATGTAGATGACATATTTGTCTCTGTCTTCAGATTCAAATTTAAGATTTAGAGATAGCAAAATAGAATAACTAAGAATTAAATAGCACGTCCATGCCATTTGAACATAAAACGATAAAGTACGACTAGATATTGATTGTAGAAAGCATTTGAATTGTGATGTGGAAAAATATTGTCCTCATAGCAGATCAAAGGTCAAAGAGTGCAAACATTTAAAAAGCGATAAATACTTGAAAATATGGATATTAACTCAAAAACAGTTATGAAACATTGAAATTTCAATGATACTTACTCTGTTAATAATTTTGATTCGAAAATAATTATCTATGATAATGATAGATCTAGATATGATTGAAATAATCAATGGCAATTTGTCCATTCTGAGAAGTGAATTGTTTAAATCTAAGTAGATATATTGTTTCATGTGAAATATAGCATTTTGTATATTATTTCTCGTGGGTTCTCATAAAATGCCCACTTATATGTTTTATATGCATTTGAGGATATCTTATGGTCAAGCTATTATTTGTTTTTGTGATTAAGATGTTGACTTATAACAAAAATCTCCGAAAAGCCTTACACGATATATAGATAGCTATCAAACCATCTAGAATACCAAGCTGTTAACTTCATTTTTGATTGAAATTACAACAGGGGCGATAACCATTTTCGATAATTGCGCACTCCTCTTTTCAATAGATTTATTCGGTTTATTGGTACAAAAGACATGTCAAAGACTGCAGTTCTGATATTCTGATATTATGTTTTAAATGACAACACAGAATAAGCAAGTTACAAACCAAACTCTACTGGTATGTGATCTCCTTGTTAAAAGCTGTCCCAAAGAAGACCAGGTGTCTATTCGTAACTCTGTTGATTCCCGTTTGTTAAATATTGCTTACAAAGCTATAATTGAATTGAATTATACCATCCCAATTTACAAATTGACAACCAAGGATACATTTTAAAATATTTGTATTTTTCTTGAAAATATTTTTGAATGCAAGTAGATTCTTCGTTACATTTACGCATCAATCATAAACACATCTATGACTTTTGAATCCACATATTATTATGCTGGGTTATTCATAAAGACATACATGTATATACTTATTCTTATTGTAGATTATGTTAAATCTTCACAAGCAGAATAGAATGCTTATACGTGTCCATGAGACTCATGTAAAAAAATGTACACACATTGAAAGAAGTTGTGTAAACCTATTTCGAAATTCATCCATACTGTAGGAATTGTAGTCAGGAGGAACAGACACATGCATGCCTGTGTCCACACCGAAGTCTTCTTATTATACATTTCGTTAGACACAGAAGTGAGTCTTTTACAATGCCCCTTCTGAAATCAAAGAATAAACATGAGTAGATCTATTTACTGACATGTCATGTGAAAGCAAGATACATATCATTTTTTCAATTCTTGAGCTAAACAAGGCTTTGGAACAGTTCTTGCTTTATGAATTAGATTCTGGTATGAACCTAGGGATGTACCTACAAATGAGGATTTGATTTTTGGCTTTAATCAAAATTTTATAGATAACATACTCATTTATTGAAGAGAGTGGTTTTACCAAACTAATTTGACATCCATTTGCCAATAAACAGATCATGGTCTGGACAAAGACGAACACTTGCATGATGCATCTATACCAAAATTAAGTTGTGGTAGGTACTTGATTATAGACATTGTCTCAATACCCCAAAATGGGTTGGATAACAAACAATTTATATGACAAATGCATAATTTGACATGTACTCCATCAATACGGAAATTAAGATAAGTAAAAGTACAGTATTTAGGGCCTACATAAAAATGAACATGTTGGTCATTGCAACAATGACCCCGCTATTTTTAACAATATTTATATAGATCGATGAAAAATGAAGCCAAAATCCAATTACTAGCTACATGTATGAAGATACACTGTTGGGCAAAAGTCATTACTAAATGTATGGTATTGTAATGAAAATATTAAGACACTGCTAAATGACTTGATTTCATTTTTCATTTTTCTCATTTTAGTCTGCCTGGATCATTGTAATAAGATCACACATGCAGTTAATTTTCGAAGTTTAGATAACATTATTCAGTACTTTCATCATTTGATGTTGGTCTTAAGTAGTTGGATTAATCTCTACTGTGATTACTTGAATTGTATCTTCGAATCAAAGTTATTGTCAGGTTTTAGTGTCATCGAAACCTCAATTTTGCGCATCTTTTTATGTAAAGCACATTTTTAGGGAATTTGTTTTATATTTTGGTAAATTTTTACACTCTTTGACCATTGACCTCTATTTTGTATACTCGATATTTTCAATTTTGATTCTGCAAACAGGGCTAAACATGACATCTACACATTTGGGAAGTGTAAGATATAATTATTATCCACCAATTAACATATACAAATGTCTTGAAACATATAATGGACCAGGATTAATTTGATATAGCGTTACTGTACTCATTGACCTCTGGCTTCATTTTCTGGCCATAAAAACTAACCAATGATATGCAGACAGGAATCAAAAGATCCAAAGCATATATAGCGACTGGAAAACATAAATACTATCTATTCATTACTCTTCGTTCCATGCTTGGAAGTCTTGGAATCGACATGTATGAAATTTAAAAACATTTGCACTCTATGACCTTTGACCCCTTTGTATACACTCTTGATTCTAATTTTGAATCTGCAGATAGCGGCAAACATGTCTTTTACGCCTTTAGCAGACATAAAATACAACCTACGTTCTTAAATTAGCAAACACCAGCATTTACAACGTTAAAATTATATCAGGAATAATTTCAAATAGTGTGTTTGCACTCGGTGACCTTTGACCCTATTTTCTGACATTCATACCTGGCTAGGAATCTGCAGACAGGATCCAAAAATTCCCCCATTATATTTCAATATTGGAAAACATAGATATTGGATATTCCTAACTCAAACTTTCATGTCTGGAAGTCTTGAAATGGACATATATGAATTTTAAGGATGTTTGCACTTAGTGACCTTTGACCCCTTTTCTGACCTTATAGAACCAAAATTGAATCTGCAGATTTTGCAAAATTTGTAGCTAACATTCAGACCAACTAGAAAACACAACTTTCGACCATCCAAGATTTAACTTCCAGGTTCGAGGATTAGAGATCTAGAAAAATAGCGAAATTTGGCATTTTTGCACTCAGTGACCTTTGACCCCTGTTTTGACCTTAAAAGTCAAATTTGAATCTGCAGACAGGCCAAACCATGATGCCCACATGTTGGACTATCAGAAAAACACAACTTTCGTCCATACACATTCCGGCCTCCCACTTCTAAAATTTTGGGTTTCGACTACCAGACTAACACGTCACAATAGAAAATGAAGCAGAAATGCAAAGAAACTTGCATTATTTAATCTCCTCATGTTCCTCAGTAAGTTCTGTGAATTTCGAAATTGACCCCTATCTCAAATATCTTAAGGAAAACGAGAAACTTCCATTTCACACAAATTCAAAAGACACCTACTTATAGGCAATTAAATTATCTTTAATTTGATACCAATATTATAATATCAACATTCAAAATTACGATAGAAATTCCAGTTATTCTCTGTGCACACATTCTTTTTTGACTCAGCATAATTGCAAAAAAACTTGAAATATAAATAGAATTAAGCCCCGTTTATTCCAAGTTTTCCTTTCAGATCATTGAACAACAAAAATTATTGTTCTATTCGCATCTTTATAGGTTTAGAATTCGCCTACACTGAAATGCCTAGTACAGCCAAAGGTCTCATGATGGGGGTCTACTATCTAGTTGGACGAGGTCTTGGTTATTATTTGGCTATGCTCATTCAACTTATAGTGTCATCTTGGAGAAGTGGGGGTAAGTATTTGTGACCCGTCGCGCTAAAAGGGACCTTATCGGGTGTGTGAAAAATATCGACCCTAGTCAGTCTGCGCAGTCCGCGCAGCCAGACTAGGGCCGACACTTTTCACTTTTATGTAATTTTCTAAACCGCAATGTTTCCCCTATCTTACTCTATGTTCATTTTTCGCATACGTGATCTGATTGACCTGTGATGAGTCTGACAAGTTTGTCAAAATTTGGATTTTGGGTATTCGGATAAGGTCCCTTTTAGCGTGACGGGTCACATTTATCCAATTACTAGACGGCAAGTTTTAGACTGGTCCAAATTCTAAGATGTTCCTGACGGCAATTCAAGTGAATTGGTCTTTACATTTTGGTTTTTATTGGTAGAAGAAGTCGTGAGAAATAACGAAATTTCCTATTACAAGCGGGTTGTTCATTTTCGTTCTCCACAAAAATATAGCTTTTACCTTGTACGGCCGGGGTCATTATGTGGAAATGGTTTAGCCCTTTCCAAGACAAAAACAATACTGTGAATAATTGTAACGTGAAAGCTGCTGAAAACGATAATATAAAGGAATGTCGAAACGGATTAGATTTATGTGCAATGCAGCAGACAGTACATTGAGGGAAAGTGGAAAAAGCTGGTTGTCGGTATTCTGTCCAGCGATATTCTTCTTTTGGAAGACAAAAATTGAACCCGCCTCTTTTCAGATTCGTCGGACTGGTTTCCGGAGGAACTTAACAACGGACACTTGGAGTACATGCTGTTTTTGTTGGCCGGGTTGACTGCTTTAAGCTTGTGGGGTTATATAGCAGTGGTATTCTGGTACACACGAAAAAAATTACGAATGAATCAAAGTCCTGAAAGTGATGAGAGTGTCCCAAGACGAGAGGATACTGAGTCATCCTCGATTTTGGGTCATCCGCTTGCCAGGTTGAACCGAGCAAGATATTCGAGTCTGGACCGTGATTTAGGGTCGTCATAATTCTGCAAATCGCCGCTTTTCTTCGTAGACTTTTTAGGTATTGCTTAAGACTGACTGCCGTTAAGAGAGTTTTGAAGAAAAGCGATACACTTATTTGTATCGCCAGTATGTCGCGGCTTTGCAACGAAAACCTCTTAACTGCAGCTTGTTCTAAGCTGTAGTTACGAGGTTTTCGTTGAAAAGCAGAGATTTGTCGTATAATTCTAATTCTTTTTTTTGAAATATGATATACACACGGGGGTACAAAAATTGTGGGGTTATATAGCAGTGGTATTCTGGTACAAACGGAAAAAATTACGAATGAATCAAAGTCCTGAAAGTAATGAGAGTGTCACAAGACGAGATGATACTGAATCATCCTCGATTTTGGGTCATCCGCTAGCCAGGTTGAACCGAGCAAGATATTCGAGTCTGGACCGTGATGTAGTGTCGTCATAATTCTGCATATCGCCGCTTTTCTTCGTAGACTTTTTAGGTACTGCTTAAAACAGGCTGGCGTTAAGAAAATTTTGAAGAAAAGCGATATACTTATTTGTATCGCCAGTATGTCGCGGCTTTGCAACGAAAACCTCGTAACTGCAGCTTGTTTTAAGCTGCAGAAACGAGGTTTTCGTTGAAAAGCAGCTATTTGACGTATAAGTCTAATTCTTTTTCTGAAGTATGACAGATACAAGGAGGTACCAAAATTTAAATCTTGCGTAGAAAGAACCGGCTATTTTTATTTAAACCGCTTTTTTTCCAACTTTGACTTCTTGCAACTCCACATTGTTTCTCCGTCGAGTTTGCCAATTAATAATAGCCGATCTGTAAGAGTGAACGTCTTGGTACGCTAACTAGCCCTCCTCAGTAGAAACCATTTTATTATTTTCGTCTTCTTGACTCCCTCTGTATAGATCTCTAGAATTCCTCCACCCAAAATTGGGTAGTTACAAAAGAAGTAGGGATCTACCCGTAAATCACAGTCAATCGCTCCTTAATCCTTTCCCAAACGACAAAATTTTAGGGTGATCCACTTCAAAAACTGCCACAAAAGCCAAAGTGGATATTAGTAAAGATAGAATTTGTGTAAAATATGGCACAGAAAATATTGAGACAAAAGGAGAAACTGCTGATTATCAGCAGTTTCTTCTTTTGTTTCAATGTTTTCCCAAGCATTTTCTATTAGGGACGTCAAAACCAGGTCTTGTTTGGGAGAGGGTTAACTTATATGGCAGGAATCTTATCAACATTCTATTCTCAATAGTGTTTATTTTGAATAATTGTTTGTGGAAGTAGGGTATGGTATGTCCTTTAAACAATTTCTTGTGACTTTATTATAACACATAGCAATATGATCATGTACTCTATCTACATTAAAATATTGATGTATTTAAAAATGTAAAGTATTATACTATCTGAATGGTAGCGGTAGCTTAAATTCAAAACTTTTTGATATCCCATCGTTTTTACTAATCTCACATTATTTTTCGAAGAGAATAATTCGGTGTTTAATCACGTGACTCGGATTTGAATTTGGTTTAGAACAGAGAAGGTGGACAGATGTCATATATACTAGTCAAAACTCCTAACCGGCCACTTTGTTTAGCATATTTTTGAAATATTTACAATAATCCGATCTATAAGAGGTTTACTTCTATGGAAAGGTTGTTCATTTGAAGATCATTTCGTACAAACCTCGCGTGTTAAAAAGTTAGTGTTTCTTTTTGAGATAACATGGAAGACAAGAACCCCCATTTTCAAAAATCACGAAAACTGCGCAATTCGACAGAAATCCTGAGTCAGGACCAAATAAAATTTTGATATTCTTAGAATTTATCTATCAACATTGCTAGACAATCGATAAAGAAGCATTATTTTCGAAAGAAAATTTTAATTTTTTGGAATATTGCCCAGATATGAACAGATTTTCCACAAAATACCCCACCCACCAATGTTAAAATCGACGAAAATCGAAATAAGGGGTATGGTGAAACTTGTGTCAATTCTTAAATATTCGAAACAGAATATTGGTAACATTTTCATCTTTTTCACTTAGAAAATGATTATTCTATTTAAAGAAAAGCAATGATTGTGCTTATCCCGTCACTAAATGTGTCATTTGTGAAGGAAATTAAGTGGCCGGTTAGAAGTTTTGACTAGTATATTAGATGGACGTGGTGGATTTTTTAATCAGCTGATAAAAAGTTATTGAAGATCAATAAAAAATTTGGTTGATCTTCAATAACTTTCTATTAGTAGATTTAAAAAAATTCCACCACATCTAACTTATTCCCGGCATTTGAAGGCCTTCTCTGCTCCAACCCGACTTTGGATCGGTCAAGTATAAACAAAAATAGTGATGATTTTCTGAAATTCTAAGTCACGTGATTTACTACCGTGGTAAACATCTTGTGATTTTGAGACATATTTCTTTTTATATTTATTTTCTTTTATGCTTTCTCATTGATATTCTTATGACATTTATGTTCTGGACATTAAAAGCCCCATACAAGCATTAGCCTTTTGGATCGATAAATAAGTATTCACAAAAGTGATTTCTCCTCTATTTTTTTCTTGAAAAGCGATTATGATAAGAAATTGACAAATTTATTATTTTGTTTTTGATAATAACACAACGTAAATACATTAAATATGCATTCTTACATTTTTTTCGGAATGATTATCTTTAACAATTACTAGATTTATACATATTTAAAATATTGCGCTCTATTTTTCTGTGTGCCAAAGTTTGGCTTCGATTGATCTGTAGCGGCTTATATTACGACGAATAATTGTGACCCGTCACGCTAAAAGGGACCTTATAGGAAGTGTGAAAAATATCGACCCTAGTCAGTCTGCGCATTCCGCGCAGCCAGACTAGGGCCGACACTTTTCACTTTTATGTAACTTTCTGAATCAGGAATGTTTTCCCGGTCTTACTGTATGTTCATTTTTCACATTCTGTATCTGGTTGACCTGTACTGAGTCTGACAAATTTGTCAAAATTTGGATTTTTGGAGTTCTGATAAGGTCCCTTTTAGCGTGACGGGTCATATATATCAAATCAGATTTTTAAATATCTGTGAACGTGTTTTAAATACTCGATGTTATTTCTAGATAGTTACATGATTATCTATGTATGTCGTTTTCAGTGTTAATCTCATTTCATGTGCTCTGAAGTCTATAAACGGTACAACATGATGCTAAAATCAAACTTTTGTGCCTAAACTTGTTTTATAAGGCCTGAGAATCACATTGTATCTTTAGAATATAGTTTCCAAAATATTGTAAAAAATTGATTAAAAATGTATATTCATTAAAGTGCTTTGAGCGAAAATAAACTGTTTTTTTCTAAATAGGGAATGATTTTATCAAGTAAACACTGACATAATTTCGTACAAACAAAAGTATTTCGTGGGTGTTGTTCTAAAATCCCGTAACTGCGTAGTTATGAGATTTTATAACGACACCGACGATCTATCAAAACATAACGGTAAACCCAGTCTATTTTTAGCACTAAAATTCAATGATATTGTGTCTTCTTTTAACACTCGGAAGAGAAGAGCTATGCGCCCTCTGCTTACCACTCGAGTTATATAGAGAGGAATAGACTGCATGGCGTTTGTAAAACAAACACACAAACAAAACAAGCAAAAAGTGCAAGGACTCTCCTCACCGAATGGGACTCGTTCTCACGACCGCGTGTATAGGACGTCTCCCACGGTTGGAATAGTGCATCATGGGATGGATAAGAACTACGACCAATTCCTTTCAGCAAACCGCTAGAAATAAACAAGTAATTGCATAATATCTTACCTGAAGCGGGGCTTAATTTGCCGTAGTTGGAGTCACTCCTCAACGAATATAGTAAAATGGGTCAATTTGGCAGCTTCTAGCTCCTCTCAGAAGTCTTTGTGGCATATTTTACTTAGTCTGCCTGACAGACCATTTCTTTGTCTTTAATTTACTACCAAGAAAGTGGCATCAATAGCACCATCAGCTAAAATCACGCACCCGTGAACACATCCACCCTTGAAATTTGCCATCTCTTTCGGGATCTGCATATGACACACACCCACGAAAGGTCACGACCGCGCAAGAAACTAGTTCCCGAAATCAAA